>OW240916.1:112407831-112425445 GCA_933207985.1 Pelobates cultripes
CCGTTCTGCCTAGGGTGCCATGAGGGGCGCCGTGCTGCCATCCTCCCTGGTGGTCCAGTGGTGAGTGTGAACTCTAGCCTGCAGTCTAGAGTTCACTCTCGCGAGATCTGAGCGTTGCCGTGGTAACCGCGGCAACGCTCAGAATCCCGCGACAAGATCCGGCGGAGCTGCTGGTT
This sequence comes from Pelobates cultripes, assembly GCA_933207985.1. NCBI lineage: Eukaryota > Metazoa > Chordata > Amphibia > Anura > Pelobatidae > Pelobates > Pelobates cultripes. Next base: position 112,408,008 of record OW240916.1, read on the forward strand.
AGAGCTCTGCCAGTCCTCTCCTCCCTCCCTCCCTACCTCCCTCCCTCCCCAGCCTGTGGCCGCCTGTAACACTGCCTCTGGGCCCATGGAGGCACACAGCAGGGCTGGTGCTCGGATAACGCCTAGGCCCCACGGCCATCGCGGCCCACCGTGCATTTGTCCAGTATGCCCGATGGCCAGTCCGGGCCTGCCCATATGTCACATACAGCAACCCACCTTATCACCCTCTACTCACTGAATTACATATCTTTACTAACCCAAGGGGATTCAGCCACCTAGTCACATGCCAACCCATAGAAGCCCAATCTATCACATCCTACCCACCTTTTACTTCCCTTCTTACATATCTTTACCTGCCTAGTCACTTACACTTACCAACCTATCTAGTCACTTATTTTCCTGCATCAAACAACTTGTATTTACCCACTAACACAGTCAACGTCACCAACAATTCCCTACATACATTATGCAAAAGCTCACATACACAGTGTATACTAAGTTATTGCTGGCTGCTTGACAAGTGATGCATTCCACCAATAGTGCTTGACTGACTCCTAGGCTGTACAATTGTACTGAGAGATAATTCCAGTCATCACTTGTCTTAGCCAGCATTCTATAATGATGATATTACTGGGATTAGATCAACACTCACCCTTGGGGCCTATCTGCTTAACAGTGTCATTTAGGGTAGGACAGGGTAAAATTAGCTATGTTTAGTGAAGGTTAAGGATAGCTGATGTTACTGGGGATACGGTTAGTTTGAGTTAACCTAACCCTAGATTTAGCTCTGGTTAGGGTTAGCTAAGGTTAGAGTTAGCATGTGCTGGCTATGTTTAGTTTTAGCTAGGATTAGAAAGAATGAGGGTTACCTATAATTAGGGTTAGCTAGGACTAGTTTTGGCTACTGTTGTTTAGGTGTAGCAAGGGCTAGCTAGAGATATACTTGTGAGGTAGAAGTAGCACCCATTTTTTACAATGACCAATAAGGTGTTACAGGTAGTGACACTTTGGAAAATAGTGTCTCAGGAAAGCAAGTGGCATGCCAAAATTAGGGCCTGTCTGTAATTTGATCCTGTAAGTTCCCTTAAATTGTGGGAAATATATTCATTTGTGGCATTGCTGTACTCAAATGATGCATGAGAATACAGAGTCTTTGAATTAGTGAGACATACAAGGCCTGTTCAGCATTTAAATTAAATATGTACATTAAAAAATTAAGTAAAAAGAATCAAAATTCCTCACATTGTAAGACTAGGTTATCATCTTTTCTGAACTGCTATTTTATCTCAAAACCAGGGGCTCAGTAAATCACTCATAATTACAAGTCTTAACATTGTAATTGGCAAGTTTTTCATTTAATTTAGCCCTATAACTTCTCAAAACTGTAGCAATAAACAGTAACAGGATCCCAGTGAGTAATATTGATAATAATCGATACTCTAACACCTTAGTGAGTTTCCCTTAAATCTCACAATAAACAGAAATATACATACATATAAGGTGGAGTATCTTTCTTATTAACGTATACACAATTCTTTGGTGAATATCGTCCTAATAATAAAATATAAAAAGGCAAATAATAGTGCAATATTGTCAGTTACTCATATTTTAGTGCAGATAATGGGTGAAAATACACTCACAAGCCTGGAGCCAATAATAAAGGCTCAGATTTCCAGCATTGTGGTATATAGAGGTCCCCACTTCCTTTTTTACGTAGGTAGATGGTTCCAAGAAATCGAATATCCTCTCAGTAATGGTAATTAATGTGTAGTGCTTTATTATAAAGTGCACAGAAAAGTAGAAAATAAAATTTAGTGTAAAAACAGAAAATAAAAACCTTACAGTCCTAGGGTGAGTCCTTAATAAGGTGTCTGTAAGTCCTTTGTAGTGCAAGACGCGTATCGCCTCACTTGGCGGCTTCCCAGTTGCTGCTTTTGTCCTGTCCGTGGGTTTTCTTTTAAATCTTCCTTAAATGGCGGTCTGTTCCTATCGTGCATTCATATTTTACTTCCGGTTCCGGATTTTGCGTTCCATTGGTGGAACGCATATGATTCACATCGGTTCCTCTGTGTTGGAGCGCATCTATGCGTTCCACTGTGGTCAGGCTGCTTCTGTGCGCTTCTCCCCCCTTGTCAAATCATTTAAAAAGCACAAATTAATGTGTTTTTATTTCCTCGGATAATTTATTTTAAGTTCATAGGGAACTGTGAACAATATATATAAAAAAAGAAGAACGAAAAAGATATTACAGTGATTATAAATAAAAGTGTTCAGTATGTGTAAAACACAGAGATAAATAATGTAGACTCAGTAGGGTATATTTTCTTAATGTTAAATACATACTTCATGAGGGTTTATAAATATAAAAAAACAGCACCATAATAAAGCAAAGGGAATGTTCACAAAATAATATAAATATTTAAAAGAACGCCTGATACGGCAAAGGTGCTTGTCCATGCCGCTGTCCTATCTCCCCTTGACTACTGTAATCCACTTCTCAGTGGTATTACGTGTTCCCAACTTGCCCCATTACAATCTATAATGAATGCGGTGTCGAGGCTCATCTTCCTGTCCACCTGCACCTCCCACGCCTCACCCTCTGTCAGTCCCTGCATTGGTTTCCTGTAAAATATAGGACTCAATTTAAGATCCTGATACTTGCCTATAAAGTTCTGCACAATGCTGCTCTGACCTACTTATGCTCACTATTACACAAATATCATGGGCGTAGGAACCAGAGGGGATGGGGGGGACGCATCTCCCCCAGCAAATCATGCTGCAGCCACCCAAGCGCTCTGCAGAGAGCCTCAGGCGGCTGCAGCTTTGCCCGGGATGGTGCGTCCAGGAGGGTGGACCGCCCAGGCGCAGCATGAGGAGAGGGGCTGACAGGAGGGAAGCGCTCAGCGCTCAGCGTTCCCTCCTGTCACTCCCTCACTGTAGCGTGGCCGAGCCCTGTATGGTCCGCGGGTACAGGGAGCATCTGTCTCCTGTACCTGACCGGACTAACAGGAAGTGCACACTGAGTCAGTGGGCACTTCCTTTTAGTCCGGCCGGGTACAGGAAACAAAAGCTCCCTGTACCCGCGGACCATACAGGGCTCGGACACGCTACAACAGAGGTAGGGGAGGGTGGGGGGATAAATTCCCCGACGGGAGATAAAAGAAATTGACAGGGGGAGTAAATAAATTGACAGGGGGAGGGGAAGGGGAGGAAGAAATCTGGAAGGGGAGAAGAAACTGACAGGTGAGGAGGGGGGAAGAAATTCGACGGGGGAGGCTAGAAATTGAAGGGGGAGGAAGAAATTGACGGGGAGGGAGGGCCAGGAAGAAATTGACAGGGGAGGGGAGGGAGGAAGAAACTGAAGGGGGGAGGAAGAAATTGACAGGGGGGAGGGAGGGGTGGAAGAAATTGAAGGGAGGGAGGAAGAAATTGACGGGGGAGGAAGAAATTGACGGGGTGGGAGAAAGAAATTGACAGGGATGGAGGTGCGAGGAAGAAATTGAAAAGGATGGGGGGAGGAAGAAATTGACAGGGAGGGGAATTGACAGGGGAGGGACGGGGAATGAGAGTGAGGGGGGGGAGAAGAGAGTGACAACGGGGGGAGAAGAGAGTGACAAGGGAGGGGGTAGAAGAGAGTGACAAGGGAGGGGGAGAAGAGAGTGACAAGGGAGGGGAGGAGAAGAATGTGACAAGGGAGGAAGGGGGGAGAAGAATGTGACAAGAGGGGGGAGAAGAATGTGACAAGGGAGGGGGGAGAAGAGAGTGCAAGGGAGGGAGAGGGGGAGAAGAGAGTGACAAGGGAGGGAGAGGGGGGAGAAGAGAGTGACAAGGGAGGGAGGGGGTAGAAGAGAGTGACAAGGAAGGGAGAGAGGGGAGAAGAGAGTGACAAGGGTGGGGGGAGAGATTGAAATCCATCACACACACACAATCACACACAATGCACCCCTTACACACAAAGACAATGCACCCCTTGCACACAGAAAAACACACAATGCATTACACACACAATGAATTAGACACACACACAAGCAATGCAACCCTTACACACAATGCATCCCTTACACACACAGAAACACACAATACATTCCTTACACACACTCAATGCACCCCTTACACACACCCAATGCACCCCTTACACACGCACACACTACATACACAGAAACACACCTTGCAGCCCTTACACATACAAACACAGATTCACACAATGCATTCCTTACAGACATATCAGGACATCCCTTACACACTCCACCCCCTGTGAACAATTGGTGGAACATGAAGGTGGACCCTTGGACCCAGACCTTGAGCTGTGTAAAGGTCCCCCAAAATATGGAGCTGCACAGTTACAAAATATGGAGCTGCACAGTTACAAACAGCCTCCAGAGAGCCTGTTCTACACCAGACCAGTAAAGCCAGACTGCAGCTAGAGCCCATCATCATCCTCATCTGGTTGTAAGTAGGCAATCTAGCAAATTATTCGTGGCACTAATCTCTAATTTACCTCACATTAAAGAAACACTATAGTCCCCAGAACCACTGCAGCTTAATGTAATGGTTCTGGTGTCTATAGCCTGTCCCTGTAGGCCTTTTAATGTAAACACGGCGGCACTCCAGCACTGGCGTTAGGTAACATGGCAGATCATATGGGTGGGGCATTGTAATGTCACATGGGGGGGCAAACTTTAATTTTGCCTAGTTTGGGGTGACTACCCGGCGCTCAATCTGACACTGCGCCTGCCGGACGTCCAGAGGTCCCCCTGCTATGTCAGGTAAAAGGGGGGACAAAGGTAGAAAAATAATTGGAAGGGTTTAGGGGGGCTACTAATATGGATGGGGGAAGGGAGGTAGAAAAATAATTGGAAAGGGTTGGGGGGGCTACTAATAAGGATAGAGGGAGAGGGGTAGGTAGAAAATTAATTGGAAGGGTTTAGGGGGGCTACTAATATGGATGGGAGGAGGGGGGAGGTAGATTATTGGAAGGGGTTAGGGGAGTAGTAATATTAATGGAAGGGGTAGGGTGGGTTCTAATATGCATGGAAGGGGTTAGGGGTACTAATATGCATGGAAGCGGTTAGGGGGGTATTAATATGCATGGAAGGGGTAGGGGGGTGTTAGGACCTGCAGTGGTTATGGTGCTGCGGTCTTGGTTCCCTCTCCCAACAGCTGAGCATGAGTGATTATAGCTGCAGCAGGGAGTAGAGGAATAGAATAGATGAAATGCATTTCCAAGGTGATTCTTCCCAGCAAGTAGAATATCCCCCAAACATGAGCCTAGACTTCATGAAGGGTGTAACACGAATAGCCTTGAAAACACACGGGCTTTTATGAGAAATCCTCCTGCAAGAGGACCTCCCACAGCAAACAAAAGCAACAGCCAATCATCACACAAATTTACAGTATTACACGCCTCCTCTCTGCCTGGGAGATATTGAGATAAGTTAAGGAATAAACCAGGCAGAGAGCACATAATTTCCCCAAAACTTAGAACACCCCTTTTCCCACAAGGTATCCCACAAATTACATATCCCATGATAGCCCCGATCTGGGGGACAAACATATCCAAATTTCACCCAGATTGGTTCAGGGGTTCTGAAAAAGTGTGGAGGGTCCTTTTTACCGACCACACACGCAGCTCCTGCATAAAGCAGTTCCATGAATTCAGCGTGTGTGCGGTCGGTCAATTCACAAAACTGAAAAAAACGAATAAAAGTCCTGAATGGATTCCGCTGGCTCATAGTAGCGATTGCTCCCCTTGTCCATTCGCACAGAACTACCAAATGAGGCTTTCCTGGCTGTTCGGGAAGTATGAGAAGCCGGCGTTCGATAGTTTCCAGCGGTAGTTCGTGAGGTCGAGTGTCCGATTTTAGTTCCAGACACTCGACGAGTCCCGCTGGTTCTCCACGTGCGAAGAAGATAGCCGCCGTTTTCTTTTCCACGTGGCTAGTTTTCTTTGAAGTAAATGAGCCAGGAGGGTGGTCGGCGTTCAAACTACCGAACCAATCCATTCAATATACAAGTATTCACATATAAAAATACAGAATAAAAAGGGAGAAAATAACAGGTAAAAGTCTATTTTCTTCACAGGGGGTTAATATGCATGGAAGGGGTAGGTGGGGTTCTTTTGTGCATGGAAGGGGTAGGGATAGTTCTAATATTCATGGGAGGGGTAGGGGTGGTTCTAATATTCATGGATGGGGTAGGTGGGGTTCTAATATAAATGGAAGGGGTAGAGATGGGTAGTAAAATGTATGGAATGCATTTCTGACAGTGTCACTGAATGACAGTTAGGAAATGTGGTCACCCTAAGTCAGGGGCAGTATTACACAATCTGTATATGTATAAAAAAAAATAAAAAGTAATCTGCAAAGTACAAAATGTTTGTGTCATATGTCGTGCTAAAAATTAAGCTAGGAATATGCATTTTTTTTAATTTTTTTTAATAATTTTTAGAATAATGATAAAGACATTTTATTTCTTACATTTGTGATTATTCTTTTTTCCTCTCTATATTCAAGGGACACTATAGTCACTAGAACCACAACAGCTAAACGTAGTAGTTCTGGTGTCTATAGCATGTCTTTGCAGGCTTTTTAATGTAAGCACTGCCATTTCGTAAAAAGGCAGTATTTACATTACTGCTGAGGAATACCTCTAGTGGACACTCAGATGGCCACTAGAGGTGCTTCCTAGTCGAGACATGAATGCCGCCCTATGAAGTATCTGCGCATGTGCGGCAAAGCTGCGCATGCGCACCAGAGAGCAATGACGCTTCTGAATAGAAGCGTTTTATTGCTCCCTGCTCGCACCCTCCTATTTCGTCATTTTGACGAAATAGGGGGCGCGGCATCAGGAGGATCCCGGCACTGTATCCGTGTAAGTAAAATCCCTTCCCTGTAGTGACCCTTTAATGTTATTATTTAATCATTTATATAGCAACTGCAAATTCCGTAGCGCTGTACAATGGGATAAACAACTCCTAGTTTACGGAATAAGAATATACCCGGCGAGTAAAAATGCTATCCCCCCCCAGATATTTTTGGGTTCCTACGCCCATGACAAATATGTCCCATCTGGGCCCCTACGCTCTGCCGGAGACCTACGTCTAACCTTTGTTCTTACTTCTACCTCTAAAGCGTACCTTAAAGAATTTTCTTGGGCTGCACCGTTCCAGTGGAACGCCCTTCCCCTCTCTGTTAAACTTTCACCCAATCTCCACTCCTTCAAAAATCTTTGAAAACTTACTTCTTTAGGAAAGCATATCAATTACATTTTGTGAGCAGCTTTCCCTCCACTCACCCTAATTCCTCTCCTGAAACTGTCATCAAAACAAAACTATAATGAGCCCTCAATGAGCACTATCCTAGAACCTACTTTTCTACCCCACCCTTACCTTTTGTGTCACATTACCCCACTCCCTCTAGCATGTAAGCTCATTGAGCAGGGCCTTCAATCCCTCTGTTCCTGTGTGTTCAACTCATCTGGTTACAAATACTTGTCTGTTAGTCCACCCATTGTACAGCGCTACTGAACTTGTTGGCGCTTTATAAATAATAATAATAATTATATTGGTCAACAACCATAATAATAACAGTGAACCCAATGGAAGTAGGGAGTTCGACAATAAAGCTGTACTTTGGATTGGAATTGGTCTAGTAGACATTTTTCCCATTTTCAGGAGAGACCAATAGTAAGAAGTGTTTGTAATACCTGACACGTACAGGTGATGTGAAGATCGGGAAAATAAATCAGTATATCATCTAAATGCACTATCACAAAAGAATGCATAGAGTCTCTGAAGATGTCATTAATAAAATCTTGGAATACAGCAGGAGCATTACAAAGGACAAAAGACATGGCAGTATACTCATAATGGTCTCTTCTAGTAATGAATGTGTTTTTCCATTCATAGCTCTCTTTAATTCACACCAAGTTGTATGCATTCCTAAGATCTAATTGGGTAAACATAGAAGCTCCTTTAAATCTGTCAAACAATTCTGTGATTAGAGGGATAGGGTAGGCATTCCTCATTTTATTTAGTCCTCTATAGTAAAGGAAGGGTCTTAAATCCCCCTAAGAAACAAAAACAAAAAACTAACCCCTTCCAGTAAAGAAGACCTTTGTATAAGACTGTTTTACAATGACTCATTGATATACACCTCCATGATCTTATTCTCCTGGGGTGATAAAGGATAAACTCTGCTTTTTGGTGGTACTGTGCCAGATAGGAGATCCATGAGGCAGTCATTGGGCCTAACTTATCATCTTCTTTCTTGTCAAAATGGATTTGATATGCAAGAATGGAGGTGGATAATGGTGGGGGCAATAGAAACATTAATGGAATGCAAAGGAGTAACCTTCATTACACACTTCTCCTAGCATAGAGAACTCCAAGAAATAACTTGGAGGTTATGCATTGATAACCAGGGATAACTCAAAATGATTGAAGACGAAGGAGATGAAATTACTTAGAAACACAGTCTCTCAGTGTGCAGGAAACATGTGACTCAGTCACATGTGTTATAAGGCCACCTTTGGCCTCCAAGATCAAGGGTATATCCATCTCTCTTAATAATGGATTTTAATGAAACCTTTATCAACAAAATTATCAGCTGCTCTAAAATTGATAAAAGCTAGAATATCAACCAATTTATTTTCTGAATAACAAGATGATATGGAGAGGAAATTGATTTTGAGGCAAGAAAGGGTACTTAGTTCTCTGGAGCAACTTTAGGTGCAAGAGTTTTCTGAAATCAATTCTAAGATGTCCCTTTTTTTTCCGCAATATAGGCATAGGTCCTCCTTTTTTTTTTTTGTTTCTCTGCCTCTGATAATTTATTTACCCAAACTGCATAGGTTCAGTGTCTGATGTGGTAGAAGAAGCAGGAGCTGTGACATGGGGTGTTATAGCTATGGTAGGATGTCTAGATCTACCCCTCTGTAGTTGTCTTTCTTTCAAATGATTATCTATGTTGATTAGATAATAAATAAAGTTTTCTTAAAAATCTGGTGCATCTATTCCCCCTTTTTTTTCTTTTTCCCCTCCCCTTGATTTTTTGTATTATTTTTATATTTGTATATATATTTAATTTTTAAAAAAATAGTTTTCCGAATACAATATGGCAATTCAGGGTTAATGTGACACATTAAGTGTTAAGTGTATTACAATTATTTATTTAATTTTCATTTTTTTTTGTTATTACAAGATTGGCTTATAAGATGAGATATTAACGTCCTTATAGGAAGAGTTTTTAAATTGGTAACTTCATTAAGCCCATGTATTGTTTGAGAAATATTTTGTGAAAGTATTTATTTGATGGGATATTGATGGCTCATTTCTGGTTTTCTTTTTGATCCAATTGATCCCAATCTTTTGGAAATATAAGACAGTCTCAAGGTGTCAGAAACAAACTTAAATTTTGGTAAGCTTTTTATATAAATGCATTGTATTTGGCTTATCCATGCTCACCAGTGTTACTTCTGAGGCTCTGAATCCTAGGAACTGATAAGCAGTGCCAGAGTAAAGTATGGGCCGATGGAGCTGGTGGTCCACGACCATAGCTGTCAAATAGTACCTGGTAGATACAGGGCCGGACTGGGGATACAAAGCAGCCCTGGAAAAAAAAAATTGTGCCAGCCCCATAAGTCACTGCGCCATATATTGTCGCGTGTAATATGTAAGGCTATGTCTTGACAGGACAGATGATTGAGTAATATATATATATATATATATATATATATATATTGCTTTTTCTAATATAAAATATTGGTCCTTTCAGGGTAAAACGTTTAATAATACAGTAAGCATACGCACATGCAGACACAGGCAATTTCACTGACATTTCAGTGACACACACAAGCTCATTGATACACAGCCTCATAGACAAACAATCTTACTGATATACATCAGCTCATTGACATAAAAACACAAGCTCACTCACTAGCAGGCACACGCATGCAAGCAAGCTCACTCACTAGCAGACACACACACACAGCTTAATGTGGTGTCTATAGCATGTCCCTACAGGCTTTTCAACGTAAACACTGACTTTTCAGACATAATGCAGTGCTTACATTGCTTCAAAGTGACACTGCTAGTGACAGTCACTCAAACGGTCACTAGAGGTGCTTCCTGTGTTAGTGCACCTACATTCAGGGCCTCCACACTCTGTAGGTGCTGAACGTTCCCCATACAGATACATTGATTCAATGCATCTCTATGAGGAGATGCTAATTGGAGTGGCGTTTTGCAGCCAATCCTATGGCAAAGCATTGGATTGGCTGAGATCATCAAGCTTGATGATCTCAGCTATAGAGGCAGGGCCAGTCGAGGGAGACCAGCACGCTGCGTGGGGAAAAAAAAAGGTGAGCAAAAACACTATTTTTAAACACACATTTACACCATGACAGACACAGAAACACACATATACCATGACAGATACACACCCCATTACAGACACACACACACCATGACAGACCATGACACAGACAGACACACACCATGACACAGACAGACACACACCATGACGGACAGATAGACACACACACACCATGACGGACAGACACACACACACACACACCATGAATGACAGACAGACACACACACACCCCATGACAGACAGACAGACACACAAACACACACACCCCATGACAGACAGACAGACACACACACCCCATGACGGACAGACAGACACACACACCCCATGAATGACAGACACACACACACCCACCCAATGACGGACAGACAAACACATACACACACACACCATACAGACAGACACCATGACACATACAGACACCATGACACAGACAGACACACACACACCATACATACAGACACCATGACACAGACAGACAGACACATTACTTATACCTGCCAGGGTGAGGTCTTCTGGGGGCCGCTGGGGGACTTTTACCGCTGGGAAGGTCTTCTGGGGGCATCTGGGGGACATGTCCTGTCGGCCGCTGGGGAGGTCTTTTGGCGGCCGCTGGCGGACTTGTCCTGGCGGCCGCTGGGGGAGCTGCGTCGTCTTACTTACTTCCCTCCTTGGTCGTCTTACTACCCCACCTGTTCTTCTTACCCCCCTTCTTCTTCTTAACCCTCCTACTTCTTCTTACCCCCCTTCTTCTTCCTCCCCCTTACTCTTCTTACTCCCCTTTACTCTTCTTACTCCTCCTTTTTCTTCTTACCCCCCTCTTCTTCTTCTTACTCACCCCTTCTTCTTCTTACCCCCCTCTTTTTCTTATCTCCCCTCCTGCTTACTCCCCCTCCCCCTTTTCTTACTCCCCCATCTTTTTCTTACTCACCCCTTCTTCTTCTTACCCCCCTCTTTTTCTTATCTCTTCTCCTTCTTACTCCCTCCCTCCCCTCTTCTTATTTCCCTCCCTCCCCTCTTCTTATTCCCTCCCCTCTTCTTATTCCCCCCCTCTTCTTATTCCCCTCCCTCTTCTTGTTCCCTCATTTCTTCTTGTTTCCCTCCTCCCCCTCTTCTTGTTCTCTTTTTATTCCCCCCCCTCTTGCGTTTCCCCTCCCTCCCTCTTCTTATTCCCCCCTCTTCTTATTTCCTCCACTTCCCTCTTCTTATTCCCCCCTCTTCTTATTTCCCTCCCTCCCCTCTTCCATTTCCTTCCTCCCCTCTTCTTGTTCCCTCCCTCCCCTCTTCTTGTTTCCCTCCCTCCCCTCTTCTTATTTCCTTCCCTCCCCTCTTCTTATTCCCTCTTTATCCACCCCCTCTTCTTATCCCCCCCTTCTTATTCCCCCCTCCCCTCTTTTTATTCCCCTCCCCTCTTCTTACCCCCTCCCCTGTAGCGTGGCCGAGCTGCACTCCGGTCCGCGGTGGCCGGCCGGCCGGAGTGATAGGAAGGTGCACACTGAGTGTGCACTTCCTGTCAGTCCGGCCGGTTACAGGAAACAGAAACTCTGTTCCGCGCTGAGTTTCTGTTTCCGCAGCAACCCGGCTGGACTGACAGGAGATCGCGCACTCAGTCACCTTCCCTCGACGACCCGACTCTGAACAATTTAACTGAAAGCTACTGGCTGCGCCTGAGATGTAACAGGCGCTCGGGCTGCATCCATTAAGGGTGACCCAAGGCGGCTGACCCCAGGTGCCGCGGCCCACCGGGAAATTTCCCGGTATCCCGGTGGGCCAGTCCGGCCCTGGGTAGATATAACAAAAATTGAGTTTGGAAGGCGGCATGCACTTTGTAATATGGTTAATTTTCTTACATAGTCGTTACTGGCAGACATGAAATGGCCTCCATTTCTCCCTCCCGACAGAAACTGCTCATAGTGGAAATTAGAAAAATAACGGAAGAATGAAATAAAGAGAGAAACAAAGAGAAATAAAGTGAGGAAGCACTAGAATATAAACTGGAAACAAAAAGGATTTTGGAGAGCTACCAACAAAGATTGTTGTAGAAAGGTAGGGAGACTATTGATGTTTTGCTGAAAATGGTGCAAATGTAATAAAACTGCTGGAGAAACAGAATAGAGGACAAGGAAGATGAGACTGGGGAAGGAGAGGTGACTATTGGATCTTTGCAAAGAGATTCAAAAGTCTTTTTTTCCACTTTGGCCTGGAAGGATGACTTTGCCTGTCTAGCAGAGACTATCCATACTTTCTTGTCACTTAAAGGGATGCAACCTCTTTTACTAGGTTTTATGATTCCCCATTGCCATTTGGAAGTGTTCTTGGGATCAAAGTATTGTAGTGGGGCTTTATGTAATCTACTGCCTTTGACAGGGTTTCCCTGAGAAAAATATACATGCTTTTATATATTAATGCAATGCACAGTTTATATATTCATATATAAGCAAGATATACTTTCAACATCCAGTCAATGTAACCATATGAAAATGTTCTTAAACAGCATATTCTGTCGTCCATGATCCATAAATTAATATGGAAATGGTTTTATATATGCCTGGAGTGTCCAATTTATATATGTAAGTATAACCATACAATGTTCACTTAAAGGGTCGCCCGACTGCCCAAATTAAAACAAAAAAAATTAAATTACATCTAAAAATCACTTTTTAGTAGAAATGCTATTTAGGGGTCTAAACTGTCCCTTCAAAATTAGTGTATTATAGATAGTTCTTTTCCCCATAAGGCCCTTAATCTGGTCCTGCTGATAAGTTAATAAAGGTTACAAGGGATAAAATAATTTATGGGTAAAACAGGAAGTAGATGCAGCGCCTAAATAGTCCTTTTATGGGGGTATGTAACGACAAGAAGAAAAAAACAGACAAAATTAATAGTGTGGTATGTAAAACTATAGTTAGTATAAATATGATAAAAAATGTGCACTCACACTTTTTTGAAAATTCAATGCAGCTCCAACTTATGCGCCTAGGCGGAATGATCCTCACCTAAGGATAAAGTGCAGTGCTGATTCTTCTTTTGAGCGTGGTTGTGGGAGGTATGCCAATAGAAATAAAATAGATAAAAATCATAGTATAGGGTAGTAAATTAGAACTATGGAGCAAGGCTAGGTATAAATATAAAATGTGCACTTACATGTAATGGAGCCATAAATATGGCTGCAAATTAGCGTATGAAGTGGTATGATCCCCACTCAAGGATATGGGTGTAGACAAACTTTCTCCATGGATATATATCTATATATGGAAAAAAATTTATAAAACCACAATAGTGTACACCATAAACATGGAGTATAAAGCACAATAAAATGATTTAAAAAAACTAATTTACATGCATAAGAGCAAAGTACGGTTTGCTCAATCCAAAACGGTTAGGTGGTATTATTCCCACCGAGGATGTAGCCCAAAGATCCAGCAGCAGCAGAAGCAGGTCCAATAAAACAAGTACTTTAATGTTAAAAAAACAATAAAAGCAAATAACAAGGTAAAAAACATAGTTAAAACAATATATAGAGAACAACGCATTTCACCTAAACATAAACATAATAATTTATACATATAATAGATAGATAGTTAAATAGACAGACAGACACTTTTATATATATATATATATATATATATATATATAAATATATATATATATATATAAAAACATATCTTCAGTACATCTACTTTTATTGTATTTGAAAGGCAAAAGTGTAGAACAATGTATAGTCAAATCATTAAAAATTTAAATATAATTCTGTAAAACTATGCATAACAGAGTACATTTAAGGAAATTAAGTTTCTCTTTTTTCCACCTTGTGTCTTTTCATGTCTGCTGTCGTGCACTTTATGTTTCCTGAGCTCTTCTAGCTAAGCCATCATAAAAGCTAATGAAGAGTGATGCCCAGTTAACTTGTCTAAAAGTGGACGGCCATTGAATGCACTTAATCTTTTGCTATACCTAATGGACCTAATCTCTATGGGTAAAATGGGATAATAATTCAGTGTTTGTAAGCAATTTTTCTATCAGTGTGTCATCACACTACCTTACACTAATCTTTAAATTTAAAAATAAATTTCCCAAGGGAACCTTAATCTGATATTACCTGAATGATGTCACCTGTATTTAAAAAAAGAGGCTTTACGAATGGTTACCAGTAAAGCAAACTCTAACTGATAACAATTTAAAATCAATAAAGGAAGGAGGATGTAGTTCAGGTCTGAATGTCTTATTAGTACTTTAGTACTATGAATGTTCCCTGGAGGACACAAAACCTTGAGACACACCAGATTTTTATATTACATCCCTATGTGTTTACTGGAATAACCAAACCATTTCTGTGACCTACTCCCTTCAAGAATTCAGGCCCCTGTGAGACCTTAAATTGCTGTTTAGTGAATTATCGATTGAGCTGGATCTTGTATGAATTGGCTCCAGCAGCACCCTTATAATGTATGCATGTTCAGGTGAGTGCAGCCCTCATGGCTTCATATGTATATATATATATATATGGGGATCCAATCCAGTTTCATACATAAATATATTTGGGAGTCACAGGTTCCTAATTCCAGGGCCATATTTAACCTATTACTTCAGAGAGTCCCAGGAGGAAGGATAACCCAAGTAAGAGGATTCATCTCACACGAGCAGGCATTATTTTGCTAGGATAGGGCCTGCCAAAGATCAAATAACTGGCATTGTGGCAGGCTTCTGCAATGTATGATCATATGCTGTAACTAAACAACCAATATTTATTGCCTACATTAGGCATGCAAAATTAACATCAGGATCCAATATAACAAGGTATCCATTATATTTATGTACAATTAATTCCACACATTCCTCAAAATATGATAAGTTTAAAAAAGAAAAGGGAGATAAAGTATCCAGAAAGCAGCTCAATAGAAAAGAAAAATGAAGGAGGCTGAATAAACTTTGAGAAGTAGAATAAATTAAAAGGTAATGAAAAGTAGGACAACGTATTGCCCCCCTCACTCTCCGCTGTTGTATTTATCAACTTCTAAAACTAACTTCTTAACAAGGAGCGATACATCACATTAAAGCAACATAACAATAATGTTTCAACACATTCACAATAGCATAGATATCCTTCCATTGCTCTCCTCATGCAGATGGCAGATGTATGGTTCAAAACCTACATATGTGAATAGAGTTTATTTAAAAATATATTTGTTGCCACATATTGATCTGTTTCTTGCATTCATTTGTTGTATTTATAAGTGGGGGTGGGAGGTTAAAAGCTCCTCTTGTGAGGAATGTTTTCTGTTGTAAGAGAGCACTTTACATATGGATGGTTAACCCCTTAAGGACTGAGCCAAATGTACAGGTTGTGATCAAAACAAAATGTAAATAAACCATATGTCTGTTCAACAATAATGTACCTCTTTCATACTACGTGCACCCACACTTATTATATATCATTTTGTTCAAGAGAAACAGAGCTTTCATTTCATATCAAACATTCATATATGGAACTCCATTTTATATGAATACAATCTAAAAGAAATTAAGAAATGTTGTTATTTTTCAAGTTCTGCTTGGCAATTTAACTGTTAATGTCAGAATACTGTTCGACTTTACTGCAATAAAACATACATATTTGTATTCAGAAATGTCTCACAAGTAAAACAGTAATCCCCATCTACAGGTTTTATGAGGTTTTGGAAAGTTACAGGGTCAAATATATGGCTTGTCCATTAATTTTATTTCTACATAGAAATTTGTCAGATTAGTTTCCTGTGCCTAGGCTGCCTTTGAGACGGTATGGCAGCCAAGAAATTAAAATTACCCTCATCATGGCATACCATTTGAAAAAAGAGAAATACCAGGGTATTCAAAATGGGGTATGCTAAGTTTTTTGTAGTAGCTACTTGGGCACAAACCCTAGCCAAGGTTAGTGTTCAGATTTTGTTTTTCATTTTTCAAATTAAAACTGTATTTTCACTGATAATATCATTGTCATTATATATTTTACTGCTTTGAAATACTCCAAGTTTTGTTCAGTGATGTCTCACAAGCACTACGGTACCACCCATGTATAGGTTTTATGGGGTTTTGGAAAGTTACAGGGTCAAATATACGGCTTGTCCATTTATGTTTTTACACATTACAATTTGGCAAAGTGATTTTCTGGGCCTATCTCACCTTTGAGAGAGTATGGCAGCCTGGATAATAACATTTCCACCATTATGGCATACCATTTTCAAACGTAGGCAACCCAGAGTATTCCAAATGGCATAAGTTGAGGTGTTTGGTCTAACCACTTTATCAGAAATGAAGGGCCCACATAGCGGTTATAGTTTTATTTGTGCTTTTTCACACACATAAATTGCATTTTCACAGGAAATGTCAGAAAACAGATATTCAATAGTGCAAAAAAGCCTCAGTATTTTGATTACTCATTGTTTCATGAATATAATAGTACCCCCATGTACCATTATTTCAGATTTTTTTCGATAAGTCACAGGGCGAAATATATTAGATGCTCTTTCAGCTTGTAAGTTTGACAAAGTTATTTTCTGGGCCTATGTGGCTTTTCAGAGAGCATGCATGGGTAATTTCCACCCTTATGGCATACCATTTTCAAAAGTAGGCAACCCAGAGTATTCTAAATGGCATAATTTGAGATGCTTGGTCTAGCCATTATAACAGAAATGCAGGGCCCTATGTAGAGATTTCTACTTTTATTTTTGTCTTTTTAAACACATGAATTGCATTTTCACAGGAAATGTCATAATCCTGATATTAGTTAGTGCAATAAAACCATAATATTTTGATTTAACACTGTCTTCTGAATATAACAGTACCCACATGTACCATTTTTCCAGGTTTTTATTATATCACAGGAATAGAACAGTACCCCGACATACACTTTGATTTGAAGGCAGAGAGACGCAAAGAGATCTATGGTCTCAAAAAGTTTGAGAAGTTTAAAAAACAATAATAGTGATTTTATTAACCCTTTCAGTGCTAATCACAGCATTAACCCTGTGATTAGAGGTTTTTTGGGGGGAAGTCACATTTCAAGTACTACAAATTTAGTACTTTGAGTTG
>OW240916.1:112425545-112590628 GCA_933207985.1 Pelobates cultripes
ATGCAGTCTTTACATTACATCCTAGTGATAACTTCACTGGCCACTCCTTAGATGACTGTTAGAGATCCTTCCTGGGTCATGGCTGCCTAAAATGCATCCAAACATTCAGTGTCTCCTCCCTCTGCATGCAGACACTGAACTTTCCTCATAGAGATTCATTAATTAAATTCATCTATATATGGAGATGCTGATTAGCCAGGGCTGTGTTTGAATCATGCTGGCTCTGACCCTGATCTGCCTCTTTGTCAGTCTCAGCCAATCCTATGGGGATTGGATCAGGCCACCACTTCTAATGATGTCAGCAGACTGCTTGTTTTTATGAGTCTAACAGCATGCAGAGTTACAGCTTCAGGCTTGAATATAGTAAGATTTTGCTATATTTATGGAGGCATGAGGGGCCCAGGGGGGCTAGATGGTGGTGTTAACACTATAGGGTCATGAATTCATGTTTGTGTTCCTGACCCTATAGTGATCCTTTAAGGTAATGCTGACTTTGGTCTCTCTAACACTGTGGCATGTTCCCTTTCTTCTACACTCACTACATACAGCTTTTCTCTGTCCCAGACCTATACTATATGTCTGCTAGTAAGAAGGTAAGGAGACAAGTGGACCATCGAGTGCTAGGGGACAGTCCTTAGAAAGCATTGAGTGAGCGCATCATTTGATGCATTTATGCCAAGTTCAGGGTGCTGTCTGTATAGTATGTTCTTAGTTGGCCAGCTGCATGACTGGCAGGCAGCCTGACATGCATTCATGCCAGGCTGGCCTTCTAATTCTTTGAGCAGACATGTCCTCTTTTTGGGCATGTTAGCCCCTTTTGGCAGGTTATGTGATTTGTGTCAGTGGCACACCCTTTTACCGCGCCCATTGACTTCCTGCTTGACTGGACACTGCTGTTAGGGGTTATGGATTTACTTGAAAGATGAAAACATAAATTAGAGAGAGATTAGCCTAGGGTATGTGTTTTCTTATAGCTGCTGTTTTCTTTCTCTACAGCACCATCTCCATCAGATACATGATGCTTGGGAGTGTTTTACTGTTTTTGGTCGATAAGATTCTGTAATTAGGCCCGTCATAATTGTCAGCCCGCTGGGCTCTTAATCTGGCCCTGGTGGCAGCGGCCATTTTAAACTGCCGAACGGCCAGCGGTGTTCAGGTACAAAACTGTGGAACTAAAAACGGACACTTATATTCACGAACACCGTTGAGACACCGACCTCCCTCATCCGGCATTTATCAAAATGCTGGTCCATTCGGGGTTTTCTCTGTGTGAACAGTGCTACCCCAGATAGCTATGCCATGGAGCCCATTTGTATAACAAAAGACTATGTGAAAGACTTTGACTCCATGGCGATTGAACGGTATGTATGTGATTTGAGCGCCATTCAGTAATAATGTGCGCTCAGATCTAAGCTATCTGGGGATATGTTGAAAGTACCTGCTTTATGCAATAGCTGCACAGTTATATATTTTTATGTATTTTATTGTATTTTGCTACCATGCGGCTAATGGAGTTTTGCCTCTGTCCTGGGAGATAATTGGATTACTTCCCAATTATCTCCAGGATAGAAGACTATGTGGAACTGGTTTTGGGCAGAAAAGCCATGCTTCATTTGGTCACAAATGACATTGATCTAACTTTTGACCCACTGGACCAATTTGTATGATTTTGACGTATGTTGGTATTTGGAGTATGCTGATTTTTCGTTATGTTTTAGTATTTGTAACATTGTGTATTTTTATGTCTTTTTGCTAACATGTGTGTAATGGAGTTTTGCCTCTATCCTTGGAGATAATTGGATTACTTCCTTATTATCTCCAGGATAGAAAGGAGGGATTATACTGTACTAGTGGGAGTGTTTCACTATGTATGTCTTTGATTGGTCACTGTGCAATTTGTGACACAGTCTTCCACCAGGTCCCCTCGGGGAGTGTCAACCTGGTGGAAGACCTGCATAAATACCGGGCAGGTAGACCCATTAAACGAGATCACTGTCTGACCTTCAACACAGAGCCTTGTCTCGTTCTTGGGGAGAATTATTGTATGCTGTTCCAGTTCGACTGCTAGGAGTATAAACCCTTCGTATGGTTTTTCCTATTCAGCTGTTAGAAGCATTCGTATGGTTCCGGTTCTGGAGTTTGGAGAATTCGTATGGTTTCCTATTTGGGAGATTGGTGTGGCTGCCTGTGTATCTGGAAGGGAATATCCTCTAAACGGCTTTTAACCCCTTTTATGCCTGGGGGTGCCGTTACAGTATCCATCCTTGTAAAATATTTTATAAATAAATAAATAAATATTTCAGTCCCATCACCTCTACAAGTAAGGTTTTCCCCTATTCACCTGGAGGTTGGAATATTGGAATATCTGCCCTAGAAGACAGGCTAATAGGCAAGTTATAGCAGGTTATAGTTAAAAAAACCTTCTGTCACTTACATTGGTCCCTCGGTGCTGGCTCGGGTCCGCCTTCACTCCTCCCCTGATGTAATTATTGCAGTTTATTAAAAACTACAATAGCTACCTGCTCAGGGTTTAGAGTGTCTGCACCTAGACAATTTCAATGAGGTGAAGTGGTCTGGGTGCCTATAATGTCCCTTTAAGCTCAGCAAACTGCTAGGCCTACAAATATGACCACCAGGTCTTCAATAACGTCTGTTGCCACTTCGAACAGCACTGCAGCTCCTTCTATCAGATCCAATTGCCCACTGTCCTCCCCCTTGAAAGTTGTTTCTAAATTTGTAAAAAATATTCTTAAATCTGGCTATAAAATCACCTATGTCAGCAAACAAATATGTTAAGCCCACCATTATGTACCCCAATATTGGTGGGCCATAAAGTAATTCCAATGAGGGAGACAAATTGTGCTAGTGCTAAATAAGCTGAAGTGTATTTTAATAATCTGTTGTAAGAGCATTGGGAATGTATAATGCAAAATTAATGTGATAAAAAATGCAATTAAAAAAATGCAGGGTCAAAACTAAACAATTAAAGTGGTAGGGCTTTGATGTATGTACTCACAATTCATATCATATATCTGCTCTATAAAAAATTATAATTAAAGTGGTATTACAATTTTTTTTTAATTTATATTTTTTATTGTAGCATACATTAAATCTTACAGAATGATAAAACCATAGTGGGCTACATTTAAAGTGAATACTTAAGAAATGGCAGACGTATAATAATAATAACAAAGTATTTAACCAGGAAATGTACATTCAGATAACTCTGGTTTTCAAGTACGTCATGGGTATGTTACCTTAGCCCAACATCCAGGGGTTGTTATACAGTCAGGTCCATAAATATTGGGGTATCGACACAATTCTAATCTTTTTGGCTCTATACACCACCACAGTGGATTTGAAATGAAATGAACAAGATATGCTTTAACTGCAGACTTTCAGCTTTAATTTGAGGGTATTTACATCAAAATCAGGTGAACGGTGTAGGAATTACAACAGTTTGTATATGTGCCTCCCACTTTTCAAGGAACCAAAAGTAATGGGACAATTGGCTGCTCAGCTGTTCCATGGCTAGGTGTGTGTTATTCCCTCATTATCCCATTAACAAGGAGCAGATACAAGGTCCAGAGTTAATTTCAAGTGTGCTTTTCACTGGAGTTTGCTTGAAAGTAGTCTATTTAAAGTAGTCTCTTTTAAGTAGGATTTAAAACAACAGGAGTTTGTTGGAGAGCTGGTGGTCTGTGGTTGGTATTGGTTAATACAAAGTGGAAAAAATTGTTGGAGAGCTGGTTGTCTGTGGTTGGTATTGGTTAATACAAAGTGGAAAAAATTGTTGGAGAGCTGGTGGTCTGTGGTTGGTATTGGTTAATACAAAGTGGAAAAAAAAGCAGGTTTAATTTTTTTTATTTTTTTTGGTTTGTTTATTTATTTATTTTTTTTAAACTTTGATCCTTTTAAAATGTATTTTCTCCTTGCTGTTTTGATTTATTTAAATTTTTTATAACCTTTTCCCCTTTTCTTATATATTTTTTTATTTCTTGCTGGGTTTATTTAAACTTTGACTTTTTTTTTTCTCCTTGCTGGTTTTATTTAAAAAGTTTTTCCCTCTTTTTTTTTCCCCCTTCCTCTCTTGTTGTTTATATTCCTCTCCCTGTGGGCACTGCTGATGAGCTAATTAGGGGGAGTGCCCTACCAATATAAACCCACTACTGACTCACAGAGCTTGCTCACTGGAGTTTGCTTGAAAGTAGGCTATTTATAGTAAGTCTTTTAAGTAGGAGTTAAAACAGGAGTTGAAACTACAAGGGAGTTTAAACCAAGAGGGTAAATATTGTTTTTGCTCACTTGTGTTTTTGGTAACTGGGGATGAGTGCTAGCAAGATTACAAGTTTTACTCAGTGTACATCCTGCTGCATGTATGCATGCCTGGATAAATCTGTCCAGGGTCCATACCTCTGTGGTGGGTGTGAGCGAGTGGCATTTCTGGAAGCTCAGATTAGAGATCTGGAGAGGCAAATTGCAACACTGAGGGAGATTGATAATCTTGAGAGGAGTCTGCTGTTCACTGAGCAGAGTTTAGTGGGGACAGGTAGTGGAGTGGGAGGAGATGAGACAGTCGGAGAACAGGCACATAGCTGGGTAACAGTGGGGCGAGGAAGCAGAGGGGGAGGGAAGAGGAAAGGTTTAGCTAGTCCTGATCTAGTGCAGCCTAAAAGATTGAGAGAAGATGTAGGGAGCATCAGCTCAGGAGTAGCTGTACTGCAGGAAGCTGTTCCTTTTAACAGCTGTGGGAACAGCCCCTCTAGTACGGGTGGGGTTGAGAGGGTAAGGAAGTCTAGACAGGTTGTGGTGGTAGGGGACTCTATTATTAAGAGAGTAGATCGGGTTATCTGCCGCTCTGATCGACTCAACCGGACAGTTTGCTGTCTCCCGGGTGCTCGGGTCCGGCATGTTGCTGACAGAGTGGAGGGATTATTGGGAGGGGCTGGGGATGACCCGCCTGTCATGGTCCATATTGGTACCAATGACAAAGTCAGAGGAAAATGGAAGGTCCTAAAGAGTAAGTTCAGGGATCTAGGAAGTAAGCTAAAGAAAAGGACCTCCAAGGTAATATTTTCAGAAATATTACCTGTGCCGTGCACTACAGCAGAAAGGCAGCAGGAGATTAGAGAGGTCAATACGTGGCTGAAGTTTTGGTGCAGGGAAGAGGGTTTGGGGTTTTTAGAGCACTGGGACGATTTTGCGCTTGGGTACAACCTGTATAGTCGTGATGGATTGCACCTAAACGGAAGAGGGTCTGCTGTGCTGGGGGATAGGATGACTAGAAGGTTGGAGGAGATTTTAAACTAGTAGTGGGGGGAGGGTCAAAGCAATCTAGAAAATGGAGACAGGATAGAAATGAGATGGGCTTTAGCTCAGAACAAAGGGGGTGGAGATGGGGGGGAAGGGAAAGCTCAGAACAGAGGAGCTATGTAATATTGATAATTCACAAAAAGTACAAATGACTCATGGTAATATTAAATGTATGCTTACTAATGCAAGGCAAAATGGGGGATCTAGAGGCAATAGCGTACACTAAACAATATGATATAATAGGCATAACAGAAACATGGTGGGATGAGACACATGACTGGGCAGTTAACTTAAATGGGTACACTTTATTTAGGAAGGATAGGGAAAACAAGAAGGGTGGTGGGGTATGTTTGTATGTCAGCCATGAGTTAAACTCAAATCTTAGGCATGTGGAGTGTGACGAGGAAAATGTGGAAGCTTTATGGGTAGATATCTGCTTAGGCAAACAAAGGGAAATAAATTATTGGTTGGGATATGTTATAAACCACCAAATGTAAATATTAATGAGGAAGAACTGCTGTTAGAGCAAATTGGGTAAGCTGCAAATCGGGGTAACACGTTAATTATTGGAGATTTTAATTACCCAGACATAAATTGGGATAGAAGGACTAGTACTTCAGCAAGGGGAATCCGGTTTTTGAATGTGTTAAATGACACCTTTATGTCACAACTGGTACAAGCACCAACTAGAAAGGATGCTTGTCTGGATCTCGTTAGAACTAACCATGTTGATCTTTTAACCAACATTCAAGTGGGGGAGCATTTGGGAAATAGTGATCACAATATGGTAACTTTTGAAATAAACTCAAAAAAGCAAAAGCACGTGGGGTATATTAAAACGTATAAGTAAAAAAAAAGCCAATTTTAATAAGATTAGGGCAGCTCTTCAACATATATCGACTGGCATAAGCTCATTAGTGATAAAAACACTGAGGAAAAATTGAAATTATTCAAACAAATATTAGAAAGGTACATTTCAGAGTATGTACCATTGGGTAATAAATATAAAAGAAACAAATTAAAACCAATGTGGCTTAGCAGAGAAGTAAAACAAGAGATTAAAAATAAGAAAAGGGCATTTAAAGCATTTAAATCAGACAAATCAGAGGCATCCTATATAAGATATAAGGAAGCCAATAATACTTGCAAAAAAGCAATTAAAGTGGCTAAACTAGAAAAAGAGAAATTGATAGCCAAAGAATGCAAAACCAACCCCAAAAATGTTTTCAAGTACATCAATTCTAAAAAAAAACAAAAAATGAAAGTGTAGTTTCACTGAAAACAGAGATGGGTCTGTTAGTTAATGAAGACCAGGAAAAGGCAAAAATTTTAAATAACTATTTTTCTTCAGTATATATTAATTATGATCCTGTGGCAAGAGATAAGCAAATGATTGCTGCAACAAACTTGCAGATAACTTGTGATTGGATAACTCGAGACAAGGTGCTCCGGCTATTAAAGAAAATTAATGTAAATAAAGCTCCGGGGCCTGACGGTATCCACCCACGAGTACTTAAGGAGCTAAGTGGGGAAATAAGTGAACCTCTGTATTTAATTTTTCAAGATTCTTTTGTTTCAGGTATTGTACCGGAGGATTGGAGGAAGGCAGATGTTGTTTCTATATTTGAAAATCCTTGCCTGGAAATTATAGACCTGTGAGCTTAACTTCTGTGACTGGGAAATTATTTGAACGGCTATTAAGGGATAATATTCAGGAATTCATTGGGAAGAACTGTTATTAACAATAATCAGCATGGTTTTATGTAACATAGGTCATGTCAAACTAACCTAATTGCATTCTACGAAGAAGTAAGTAGAAGTATAGATCAGGGTGTTGCAGTGGATGTGATCTACTTGGATTTTGCCAAGGCATTTGATACTTTGTAAAGTAATAAAATGTGAGCAGGATATTGCCTTGCTGCAGAGGGATTTGGAAAGATTGGGGGACTGGGCACTAAAATGGCAGATGAAATTTAATGTAGAGAAATGCAAAGTTATGCAGTTTGGGGTTAAGAATGCACAAGCAATTTACACCCTAAATGGTAGTGAACTAGGGATAACCACACACAAGAAGGATTTGGGAATTGTTATAGACAACAAATTAGGCAGCAATATGCAATGTCAATCTGCTGTTGCTAAGGCCAGTAAGGTTTTGTCATGTATAAATAGGGGCATAAATTCTCGAGATGAAAATATAATTTTGCCTCTTTATAAATCGCTGGTAAGACCACACCTTGAATATGCTGTGCAATTTTGGGCACCTGTTCTAAAGAAAGATATCATTCCTGTTACTCTCCAGGAGATAGGTGTATGTGTGTCAAAGTCAACAATCAAGAGAAGACTTCACCAGAGTGAATACAGAGGGTTCACCACAAGATGTAAACCATTGGTGAGCCTCAAAAACAGGAAGGCCAGATTAGAGTTTGCCAAACAACATCTAGAAAAGCCTTCACAGTTCTGGAACAACATCCTATGGACAGATGAGACCAAGATCAACTTGTACCAGAGTGATGGGAAGAGAAGAGTATGGAGAAGGAAAGGAACTGCTCATGATCCAAAGCATACCACCTCATCAGTGAAGCATGGTGGTGGTAGTGTCATGGCGTGGGCATGTATGGCTGCCAATGGAACTGGTTCTCTTGTATTTATTGATGATGTGACTGCTGACAAAAGCAGCAGGATGAATTCTGAAGTGTTTCGGGCAATATTATCTGCTCATATTCAGCCAAATGCTGGACAATGACCCGAATCATACTGCAAAAGCAACCAAATAGTTTTTTAGGGGAAAGAAGTGGAATGTTATGCAATGGTCAAGTCAATCACCTGACCTAAATCCGACTGAGCATGCATTTCACTTCATGAAGACAAAACTGAAGGGAAAATGACCCAAGAACAAGCAGGAACTGAAGACAGTTGCAGTAGAGGCCTGGCAGAGCATCACCAGGGAAGAAGCCCAGCATCTGGTGATGTCTATGCGTTCCAGACTTCAGGCTGTAATTGACTGCAAAGGATTTGCAACCAATTATTAAAAAGTGAAAGTTTGATTTATGACTGTTAATCTGACCCATTACTTTTGGTCCCTTAAAAAGTGGGAGGCACATATACAAACTGTTGTAATTCCTACACCGTTCACCTGATTTGGATGTAAATACCCTCAAATTAAAGCTGAAAGTCTGCAGTTAAAGCACATCGTGTTTGTTTCATTTCAAACCCATTGTGTTGGTGTATAGAGCCAAAAAGATTAGAATTGTGTCGATGTCCCAATATTTATGGACCTGACTGTATACAGCAAATATGCAGCATGGAACATAATATAAGTTTCCTGTCTGACTGAACCACAGTTAATTCTATATGCACATATTAAAATAAGCTAGGTATTACTATATAACTAGAATCGCTTCACTTGGGAGGGTACTGGATTCACAAGAGACTGCTTTTAACGTACAAAAGGAAACAGCTGGAAGCTTAACAAGCCTATATTGGAGTACTGTTAAGTAATGGTGAGCTTAACATAATATGGCCATATGGTGGAACTGAATCCCCATATTGTTGAGATAGGTGATTATAAGTAGCTTTATAAAATTTAAAATTCTATTTTTATGTGTGTACTGTTTCTTATTCCATATTATATATATATGCCTGAGCCTGAGTGATTATAGTTCGCAGTTCGGGCGTTGAGTCGAATGTTTCTCCATACGAATGGCAGTCTCCCAAGTGTATTCTCCCAGTAAAGTAGACAGGTGCCCAAACATCAGGCGAAACTAGATGAAGGGTGTAACAGGAATGATTTTAATGGGTGCCACACTGGCTTTTATGCAAGTCCCCATGCAAGGGTTACTCCCACATTGACCTTGTTGGGGACTCCAATACAAAGTTATACACCAATCACAATAGGGTTACAAAGTAAACACATAATCCCTCCTCTCTGCCTGGTAGATAATTGTATAAGATACTGTAATAACTCAATTATCTCCAGGCAGAAAAATACCTTTTTCCCCAAAACTTCAAAAGCACCTCCATAAATGTCATATCCCTCCATAAATGTCATATCCCATAATAGCCCTGATCTGGGTGACCAATATATCCAAAAATCACCCAGATCAGTTCAGGGGTTCGGGAGTTTCATTGAGGTCTTAGTTGAGGCTTTTGCCCAGAAACAGTTCCATGAGTTCAGGTTGTGCGGTCGGTTTATTTTGGAAAATCTTGAAACCGAATAAATTCACAAACAGTACCCACTGGCTCATACTAGCATTTGTTCCCCTAGTTCATGAGAACAAAACTACCAAACAGCGATCTCTTAGCTGGTCGGGAAAAGGAAGCAGGCGTTTGTATGGTTTGGCCGGTGTTCGGGAAGTTGAGTGTCTGATTTTGGTTCCAAACACACGGCGACCAAGTCCTGCTGCCTCCTTTTGCGTGAACAAGATGGCCACTGTTTTCTCCTACACATGGCGTTCAACTATACAAACAGCGGCCACACAAGGAGAGCACTAATTCCTTGATCTCTTTGTAGTTAACGAATCGGGGGGTGGTCTCAACTGGCAGTAGTTTCAACTGCCGAACAGAAAAAGTTAATCTGAATAACAGGGTAATTTCTTTAGAGGCATCCTGTGACCATCATTCAGTGTGGAAAATAGTATCCTATCAACTTCTCACAATGGTGTCTGCCGAGGTAGGTACAGAAAATCTCAGCCAGGCAGGGTGAAACCACTACAATGAAAGGCAAAAACGGGGGAAAATAATAAAAAAAAAATGTTTATTTAAACTAAATGACTCATACTACTTTTTTTTCTTCTTTTAACTGAAATACGGTCACTGATGCTACAGACTAGATGTGTGTGAAAGATTTTTTCTAATCAAGTTGGAAGGGGCGAGTGAATTGTCAATTGCTGACTTTTCTTTTAATTGTTTTTTTAAATTGCCTTTTTGCAACTTAAAATGACTCATTCTGGCCAAGAGCCTGACTCTCTAGCAGACAAGTCATGTCTGTACAAGCTCCTGCTATTCGCACTGTCTCACCGGAGATATCACTATTGCCCTGACACACTTACCTCCACTCGCCCTGTCACACTCCCACTCCCTCATCAAACCATGTCATACTCGCCCTCCCTCATTCTCTCTCACAACTCCCACCACCCTGTCCCATTTAACTCCAGTGTCCTGTCACACTCTTCCTGCCACAGGTACCTTTTACTCACCCTGTCATAGTCACCAGCTAAAGATATACACCATACACACTTTATTATTTGGTAAATGATATTTTAAAAGCTTTTTTGCTCAAACAAAATTTTAATTATGTATGCAACCATACCCCACAATTGTGTATAAACAATTGGCATACTTGCAAATTAAATTTATTTATTGTAAATTAATTTTGTTTGCAAATTATGCTACAACTACATGTATGTACATAGTGGGCATTGGATAAGATATCCCCTTCAAACCAACCATGAATCCCTCAATAACGACAGACACCAAAACTTGGATATAACAGGCCACAGCATTTATTAAAACAACCTGTATAACAATACTGTATAACACATCCAAACGTATAAAAGTGTACATAGTAACACGATCATAAATTAACATATAAATAACGTTGCATAATGTCATAAAGTAATGTAACCAAAACGTCCTTGCCAATCTAACATACCCCTTCCCAAAGGCTCTCACCTCCCCCCTCGGAATAATAAATTCCTCTTCCCTTTTGGGTCCCACCAGCCCTCTTTTAGCTCAGAAGGGACAACCATAATGCCCACCACCAGCTGGCTTTTAACTTGGTGGGGACACGTCCAACCTTTAGAGACAGGGTTCACCATAAAAGACAGGGGAGGATGAGACCCGGCATTATCCCCTTACTCATTTACCTGCAAACCATCTCCCACCCTATCTGGCAAGGACATGCCCCCATCACAAACCCTGCTGTTTTACACCTAAAATCAGCGGGGAGCCCCACCCAAACAACATAAGGCCTGTTCCACCACCTCCTGGATCGCCAAATTAAAGAGGGTGTGCCGGCCTTCAGCCAAATGCATCCCATCCGGTCGGAATAAATTCCCCGACTTCTGTTCCAAACCTGATGGTGAATCGGAATACGCTGAACCCCCATGACAAACTTTGAAACCCGCCTATTAAACCTCTTGCGCCAACGCTCCAACGCACTGTGGCTGTGAGCCTGCCCCCAAAAGTTCCTAGCCACTACTTCTGACCAGATTATACAGACGTCAGGGAACAAGATCAATAACAAGATCAATAAACCAAACCACTCTGCTTTTATGCACATTTTACACACATAGTACTGCCCACAGGGTTTTGCAGAACAACCAATAAGTACAAGACACTCCCACACAAAATCCTCCCCTCTGCCTGTGATATAATTACGGAATAAATTCCCCGACTTCTGTTCCAAACCTGATGGTGAATCGGAATACGCTGAACCCCCATGACAAACTTTGAAACCCGCCTATTAAACCTCTTGCGCCAACGCTCCAACGCACTGTGGCTGTGAGCCTGCCCCCAAAAGTTCCTAGCCACTACTTCTGACCAGATTATACAGACGTCAGGGAACAAGATCAATAATTGGGACAAGTCCCTTCCGACCATGTCCACCAAACCCCCGACCGGCGCGGTTCCCAGGTCATTTCCCCCCAGATGGATTACCAACACAGATGGCGCCCCTAGCAGATGAGAGAGCTTGTCCAATTCAGGGAGGAGCTGGACCCATCTCATGCCCCCGGCGCCAAACCACCAAACCTCCACAGTCAAAGGCATAAAACCAAAAAGTCCCCGGCCGGACTGCTGCTAGCTGCCGTGCCCAGTGCCCGATCAACCAGACCCTGTGGGGAATGAATCGGTGGAGGAAAACCTGTAGCTCAGCAGACCGGCAGGACGCACAGAGGAACCAAACCTCCTGGATTCCCACCTCCCCATCTGTAACGGATCACCTGGCACCCCGACTGGGTACCTCCGTTGAAGTATGCTCCTAGCGCTTCCTGAGGACTCCAAGAACTGCAGCAGACACCATAACCACCGTAGACTCCTCCAGAGAGCAAGGCAGGAACAAGCTCTTATAAGAGCTTAATAGTGATTTAGCAAGGGAGTACGACAAGCATAGCAATCCCTTGTAGCAGATTCCCCCAATAAGAGATGGCTCTCCAAATTGAGGGTGAAGTAGAACTGAAGCTTTTAATCAAACACTCTGCTTTTATGCACATTTTACACACATAGTACTGCCCACAGGGTTTTGCAGAACAACCAATAAGTACAAGACACTCCCACACAAAATCCTCCCCTCTGCCTGTGATATAATTACGGAACACAATGGGCAGGAAAATACACAGTTTTACACAATATTCATAACTTTAAAAGTATGCAACACATTCACATAACCTACATTTTCAGAATCAGCATACTCCAAATGCAAACATACGTCAAAATCATACAAATTGGTCCAGTCGGTCAAAAGTTAGTTGAAAGTCCCTTTGTGACCATCTGCAAGCATGGCTTGGGTGTGGTAAGCCAATCACCTCCAGCATACAGAAAATAGCTCTATTCACAACAGTAAAAAAAAAAAAAATATATACAATATTCCTATTATGCTTAACAGAACCCCCACATTCAACCTATCCCCAGATAGTTTGGATCGGAGCGCTTACTATATCCAAACAGCGCTCAGATTAAACAAACACAGTCAAATTGCCATGGGGTTAAAATATAGCAAGAGCTGATGAGAGACCAAGGAGGGGCAAAACAGCAAGTTCCAACTGGTCTGGAAGTGTGCCTGGGACAACGCCCTGCTGGAACAATAGACAGGAAACGGGGGAGGGGAAGAGACACATCTTCCCATGGATTCAAATGGGCAGAAACAGTCTTTTAGAAGCCAATAAGCCCCAAATAGTCTTTTTAAATGTCAATACACCCCAAGGCCATAGTCATGAGGGAGGAGGCTGGCAATCAGGCTCCTACAACAGCCAGGGGCAAAGGGCAGTTGGTCATATAAAAATCCAGTGACAAAAGGCATTTTTTCACACCATCCTTTGCACCTCTTGCTCTGTCATACCCAGCCGAGAAGCCTCTGTCGCTGCGCCAATTCGGAAAGAGTGCCCACCAAACTCTGCACCCTCCAAGGCCAACGCAGCCAACCCTAAATGAAAAACCCTGACAAATTGAAAATGGGAGAGGAAGTTCCCATCCTAATGCACCAGTAGCGGGCCAGACAGTAAGGGGCGAATCCAGCAAAAACACAGAAAGACAAGACCGGGCAGGTAGCCAACCCAGGGACCGCCACCAGCTGAACCCACTTACCCTTCCCGAATATGTTAGCCTTGGAGCGGTGAATCTGGAAGGAAACCTTGCCCTGCCCCTCCTGAACATCAGAAAAAAGGATCCCTCCAATGGACGACGCGATCGGACACAGACACTTCCCCATCCTCATGGCCCCAAAGAATGCGAACTAAAAGTCTGAAAAACACACCAGTGGGAGCACCTGGCATAACTGTGCCAGGAGGGCACCTGATACCGGCCTCCTAAAATCCACAGAACTCCGACCCCTTTGCAGACACTAACCGCCTGCCACACTAGAAACTCCTTGGTCTCAACCCTCCAGCCATGAGATTTAAACAGAAAGCTCAGCCCAGATAAGAATGAGGACACTGCCGAAGACGACATACCTGCCATAACCCAACTTCCAAGAGCTGCAACAGACCCTGCAATCGAGCAGGCGAATACTGAAAGACCCCTACTTCCGACTTGAGCGCGTGCCATTCTGCCCATACTCTCAAATACCTGTCCCAAATGGAACTAGACACTGATCCACAAACCATGTCCATTAGCCTGCCGTACCCAGGGACCACAGTTCCACTGGACACGGGTAACCCTCCTCGTCCACGTGAGGTGCCGCCGCCCAGAAATCTGCTCACTGTGAGCAAGAGAGAGCATCCGCAAACACATCATGAACCTCCGGAACATGTGGTATTCTACACGATACATTGAGGCACAAGCACCACAGCACTAAGCGCTGAAGCAAATGGACCACCGGCGGAGAAGAGGCAGAGAGATGGTTAATTGCCTGCACAACCCCTAGATAGTCACAATGAAAAACAAGCCGCTGGCCCCGCAGTTCCAAACCCCACAATTCAAATGCCACTACTATGGGGGAAGCTCAAGGAAGGCAAGGCTTCCAGTCAGGCCCGAGGCGCTCCATGCCTCCGGCCAGGTACCAACATGACTACAAGATTGCCCCAAAGCCGAGGGAACCCGCAGCGTCCATATAGAGGTAAAGATCTGAACAGGACACTTCGGGCACTTGCCAATAAGACCGCCCAATAAATGCAGCCAGGAAGGAATCCCCGACTTCCAGGTCATCCTGCAACTGCCGCGTGAGCCGAATAAAATGCCTAGGCCTCGCCAACACAACAGCCGCTGCTGCCTGGCACCTGCTGGACACCCGCCCCATGGGCATGACACGACAGGCGATATTCAACTCCTCCAAAAGAGACTGCAGCTGGCACAGTTGTCTCTTTTGCAAGCACCGGGCCACTGCCACCTTCCGGAGCAGCCCTTCCACCTTATCCTGAGGCAAACGGCACTCCAGGGCCATCGGATAAATCTCGATACCAAAGAAGCTAAGGCCCGACATCGGCCCCAATATTCTATCGTGAACCCGAAGCGGCCAAACACCTTGTCCACCGTGTCGAGCAAGATTCGACAAGCTGGGGACTTCGCCAGGCCCGCACTCAAAAAGTCGATCCCCAACTCCTGTCGCACCACCCACTACAGGAAAGTGCTGAAGCATTCAAAATAAAAACAGGATATGGCACAACCCATTGGGAGGCACATAACCACGTAATCCCGGTCCTCGAAAACACACCGAGGAGGTGATGGCAGTCCGGGTGTACGGGCAATAAGCGACATGCCGATTCAATGTCTGCCTTTGCCAGCAGCACCCCAGGGACCAGGCGAACAGCAGCATAAAATGAAGCGTAAGACACCCGACACAGCTCTGCAACCCCTGTGAGGGTAAGACAAATGATGAATTAGGTGAAATTTCCCCGCCTCCTTCTTGGGCACCACGCGCAAATTGGGCAGCGGAGGGACATCAAATGGAGAGGATGGGGCCGGGAAGGAGGGGGCCCCAGGGACAGGGCAGGCCAGAGTAGCTGGGCAGGTGAAGGATAAGCAGGGTGGGTCAGCAGAAAGGAGGGAGGTAGAACAGAGGGGCAAAGTGAAATTGCCTGGGAGATGCCACAGCAACAGAAACCCCACAGGAGGGGGGGAGGGAACAGACTGACAACGGGGGGAAGAGGGGAGAACAGCAAGGGGAAGGGAAGAAGTCACCTGGCCCATGGACCCCACTGGGGAAGGTAGTGGGAGAGGGGAAGAAGGGTACCACCAGGAAGGAGGAGAGCCCCAGAGGCCTGGTAATGGGGGAAGAAACCCCATCCCCACCCGACGGCAGTGGGAGAGACCCACCCCGCGTGCCCCGCAGCCACTGCCAGCCGTGAGGGGGCACCCGGGTCAAACGCCGGGATGACATCCGGTCACTGGACCCAGGGAGAGAGCCTGTTGTTGCCTTGGGCCTGGGCTGCGGCTCCTATTTTGGGCCCAAGGAGATGAACTGGGAGGGGCGGGCAGCCAGAGAGGTCGCCGCGGGAGGGGGAACAGAGGGAGCCACACCCCAAGGAGGGGAGGGGAGGCCGCTCCGCCAGATGGCTGGGGCTGGAGTAGGCGAGCAAGGTGCTCTCAGGGCTTCCAGCCACCGTTCACTGCTGCTCCAGCCCTGAGGTCTGACAGGATGGCTCTAATATGCCTCCAGACCCAGCAACAGGAGGAATTCCACAGAAACTGTTGCTGGCCCGGCTCCTGAGTGGCACTGAGGTCAGCTTGCTTTGTCACCACCCACTTCCTCACCCACACATAAAAAAAACAGCCAATCATGTTTCATCCACCCCACACTCATACATGTGCCCCTGTCTGCTAAGCTGCGCACTCTCCCTGGAGCCTGCCAGGGAGCTCACAATGCAGGGGCACAGGAAGCCGCGACACTGCAAGCTTCTGAACAATGAATGCAGAGACTAACTCCAGCGCTGCAAGCTTGCCTTTCAATACAACGACTGCTCCTTATACGCACAAAATGCAACCCTATTATTTTTTTTCTCTTGGGTGATAGTGGGGCCTCATGTTTGAGTTTCGCCTAAGGCCTCATAAAGTCTAGAGCCGCCTAAAAAATCATCACAGCGCCCCTCCATGCCCCCCTCTGCTGGTCATACCCCTTCATCCATGTAAAAAGCGTGTTAATAATATTTATAAAATAAATAATTATTTAAAAACAAAAATTTATTCCCTCATCCCCATAGTTACCTTGCATGGAGGGGAGTCTGCTGATCTCTGGTGATCTAATGTGCTGGGAATCTGGTTGGCGCCTCCACGAGGTGCATAATAATATGATGTAGTGTGCGTGGTGTCTGTGTGTGATAGATGTGTTGGTTGTGTGTAATATTTGTAATGGTTGTATTGACTGTGTGTGATATATGTGTGTGATATTTGTGCTGCACACATTCCCAGGCAAATAGTCACACACATAGTTACAGGTATATTGTCAAAAAACACAGTTACAGAGAGCCACACACAGGTACAGGTAGACAGTCACACACAAACAGGTACAGGCAGTCACACGCACAGTTAAAGGTAATCACACACACACAAAGTTACAGGTAGTCAGTATTAAACACACACACATACAGTTACAAGCAGTCACACACACAGGTGCAGGCAGTCACACACATTTGCAAGCAGTCACACACAGTTACAGATAGGAACACACATGCACAGTTACAGACAGACTGTTACCTCTTTCCATTATGGGCTGGAGAGGGGAGCAGGGGCACAGTGGAGGTGGGTGAGGGAGCAGGGGCAGAGTAGTGGTAGGTGGGGGAGCAGAGGCACAGTGGGTAGTTATTTATCAGGGGCACAGTGGGTAGGTGGGGGAGAGCAGGGACACAGTGGATAGGTGGGAGGGAGCAGGGGCAGTGTGATGCTAAGTGAGGGAGCAGGAACTCCTTCCTGCTTCTACTCTCACTTACCAGGCAGAGGGTTCAGCGTGTTTAGCTCTGCCCATCTGTTGCATAGCTCCTCCCCTGCCTGGCGCGTAGCCCCTCCCCCAACTCTCTGATAGACCAGAGTGGAGGATAATAAAATCCTCCACCTGGGTGCCGTTTGAGGGGTGCTCAAAGCACTCCTATAATGCTGGTTGTGCTGTGCTGCGCGACCAGCATTAGGGGAGAGCTCTGAGTACTCCCTCACGGCTCGCACACCCCTAAGACCGGCCTTGGCTGCCTCTGGCATCCAGACACACAGAGTGTTATCACCTGGCTTTTTGTGTAGAGGGCTAGTGCCTCACATGTGTGGCTTTATAACTCATTAACCTCATATTGTCCTTTACTATACTTTTTTCCTATACCCAGTGGTAGTATATTCACTCGCACAGTCAGTATATGTAATCAAATTTGTTTTATGTTCTTTATCATTATACTTTCTGTTTTAAGCTTGTTCTCATCTATTATAAAAAGTGCAGTATGCAGACATTTCATGACAACCTTATACCAAGATGTCAAAAGATGCTTGTATTGTATGCTATCCACTACTTAAATAAAGAATGCAAAAAAAGAAATTATTTGTGCTGCAGGTGCTCCTCATTCATTAATACAAAAATTGCTAAATGAAAAACAATAAATCATTGTGTAATATGATTATTGCAAGTTGAAATCTGAGAATTGGAATAGCAGAAATGCATGATATTGCATAGCCATTGGATAGGCATAATGTATCTGCTTCTCCATCGCAGCACTCTAATAGTTGCTTTTTTTTCTTGTCTTTTTGCTTGTTCAAATGTTTTCCGAATCTATTCCAAATTTTTCTTTTTATGTTTAGATTAGTCAAACCATCAAATGAATGAGTGTCATAAATCCCTAACTAAATTTTAATTATGGAAAAATGGTTTGAGTGATTCAAATATTTCTGCTATGTACAAGTGTAGTGGCCAAGTACCTCTTTGATAATTAGACCATAAAGATATATGGTTATATAGCACCTTAATAAATACACAGAGGTTTTTTACTTTCAAATGGTTTGAAAGAGGATGGATGGTTTTCAGAAATGTTTTTATTGTTATTTCTTTTCCTCTACTATACTTCTTTTTGTTTTATATATGTATTTATTTTGTGAGAATAAACAAAATATCACTGGCACTGGCACTTTTGTTAGCATGATTATGTTAATCATGTAATCTAAAAATAAGCATTTAAAAAACAAAATATCCCACAAATGTATTCTATATGTGGCAGGCCCGGACTATCCGAGTGCCGGCCCTGTTATGTACCTTCATGGGCCGGTGGGGAGATCAAAGATCTCCCTCACCGGCCCACAGGCAGTGAAAGGCGGCTGCCAGCTGGGGAGGGAGAGGACCCAGAGACAGGAGAAGACCTGGGGGATCTCTGGCTTGCAGCTCCACCGGGTTCCTCTCGCGAAGTCGGAGCGTTGCAGCGGTTACCATGGCAATGCTCCGATCTTGCGAGAGTGAACTCTAGCCCCACAGGATAGAGTTCACTCACCACTAGGACCACCAAGAATTGCAGCACGGCCCCCCTCCCAGGCTAAAGATAAGAAGGGAGGGATACTATGCTTTTTTAATTAAAATAAAAATATATATCTTTACATTAATCTATCCCACCTTTATATATATATATATATATATATATATCTTTACAAAAACACACACACGCACAGCACCCTCACGCACACAGCACCTCCCACATACAGCACCTCTCACATACAGCACCCTCACACACAGCACCCTCACACACAGCACACTCACACACAGCACCCCTCACATATACACACAGAATCCTCACACACAGCTCTCCACACACACACACCTTCACACATAGCACCCCTCACATATACACACACACAGCACCCTCACACACTGCACCCCTCACATACACACACAGCACCCTCATACACTGCACCCCTCACATACACACACACAGCAGCCTCACACACAGCACACACACACAGCACCCTCACACACACACATACAGCACACTCACAAACAGCACCTCACACTGCACCTCTCACATACACACACACAGCACCCCTCACATACAAACACACACAGCACCTCCCACATACAGCACCTCTCACATACAGCACCCTCACACACATCACCCTCACACACAGCACACTCACACACAGCACCCCTCACATACACACACAGAATCCTCACACACAGCTCTCCACACACACACACCTTCACACACAGCACCCCTCACATATACACACACACAGCACCCTCACACACTGCCCCTCACATACACACACACAGCACCCTCATACACTGCACCCCTCACATACACACACACAGCAGCCTCACACACAGCACACACACAACACCCTCACACACACACATACA
Organism: Pelobates cultripes; assembly: GCA_933207985.1. NCBI lineage: Eukaryota > Metazoa > Chordata > Amphibia > Anura > Pelobatidae > Pelobates > Pelobates cultripes. Next base: position 112,445,323 of record OW240916.1, read on the forward strand.
GCACACTTACAAACAGCACCCTCACACACTGCACCTCTCACATACACACACACAGCACCCCTCACATACAAACACACACAGCACCCTCACACACAGAGCCCTTCACACACACAGTGAACCCTTAACAAACTGTACCCCTCATACACACTGCACCCCTACACACATTTCATTCCAGAAACACACTAAATCCCTTACACAACTCTGGATCATTTACACACCCTAGATCCCTATATACACTCTGAATCCGCTTTTTTAATTATAATAAAAAATATAAATATTTACTGTAATCTATCTCCCCCAGACACACAATACCTCCAAACATATTCACATACATCACCTTCACTGTAGTGGGCCATGAGTAACCCGGTTGGTTACCCCCGCTGTTAATGAAGGAAGAGACCCATTTTCCCCAGTAACTGGATGGCACACAGTTCCAGGGGTACAACAACAACTTTATTGGCCATACTCGGCTTTATACTTTCCCCATGCAAGGGGTGAATCACATATAATGACAATGTCCCCCCCAAGGGTTCTCCCCCTCCCAGGGGTCACATAACGGAACCGGATCCCCAATCCCTTTGTCCCCTGTTCTTGCAACCTATCCTCGGGGTTTCCCACCTCCGGAGGCAAGGGGGTCTTCATCCCATGACCCTCTGTACCTGGGTGTCCCAGCTCAGGAAAGCTTCCCACCTCTATGACTCCCAGCCACAGAAAGCCTGCCAAACCACCACACAAAATAGAGTGTCCCCACTAATCTCAGGTACACCCAGAACGGTAACTGCCTCAGTACGTGGGGTCCCTGAGTGAAACCAGGCAAGGGAAGCGTCTCTTTTTGGGACACAAAAGAGACGCTTTTGGGCTACCATCCATCTATACAAGCAGCGTCCATCCAGGGAAGCACTCATTAATTACTTCCCTTGCGGTTTCACACTTATGTTGCAAGTTGCCAACTTTCTAATTGATTGGTGTGAACACTCCAAGGAGCACAGGGGAGGTCCCCGTTCAGGAATCGAACAGAGTGGGAAGCAATTCACGAATGCTCCACCAGATGGCGTTCATATAACGAACAGCCCCCACCCAGGGTTTGTGGTTTCGACACCTTGTTATGAGGTGTGAACATTTCTTTCTTGGTGGTCCCCGTTCACATTGAGACCTCCCGAACGGGGAGCAGGTAAAGCACACGAATACAGGGGAAAACATAGGGAATATCTCCTAGCAATTCACGAACAGGCAGTGGTCCCGCCACACTCACTCACACAAACAGTACCCCTCACACATACACAGAAACCTCACACACAGCACCCCCTAACACACACACAAACAGCACCCTCACACACTGTACCTCTCACATACACACACAGCACCCTCTAACACACACGCACAGCACCCTCGCACAAAGCACCCCACACACACACAAACACACCACCTCTTACACACACTGCACCCCTCTCTCACACACACACAGCACCCCTCATACACATATTACATTCCAGACACACACTAGATCCCTTACACATCTCTGGATCATCTACACACACTAAATCCGTATATACACTCTTAATCCTCTATACACACAAACACACACTAGATCTCTTATTCACGCTCTGGGTCCTTCAAACACCCACCAGATCCCCTTCACACATACTACATGTCTGACATACAAACTCTGGATCCCCTATGCACACACTAGATTCCTTGTAAGCAAACACATACTACATTCCCTAAACACACACACACTCTACAACCTACATACACACTATGCTCCCTATACACACTCTCTGACTCTCTACAGCCCCTAGCCACACATTACACAACAAACACAACACATCTGAAACCGACATATTGACACTACATTACACCACAATCAGCTCACTCTACACACACACAATCCCACAAGCAGGCTTCAAACACATGCACAATACTCTTTTCTGGCCCTTTTGTCTCCTAGTATCCCACCTATGGAGACACCAGAGACAAGTTACAAGCAAATACAGCGCAAGCATGTTAATAAAAATTTTTTTTCTCCTGTTAGAGCTCTTCAGCAGAGCTCTGCACATGGTCTGCCCTGGAAGAGCCTTGAACCAACATGTTCACTTTGAGAGGGGGTGTGCTTGCCCCTCCGGCCATGCCTCCTTTTCAGTTGGCCACTGTGATTTAAATATCCATGGGCCAAATTGTTTCCCAGTCTGGCCTTGTATGGGCCAGTGAGGATCTGGCTATAATTTTGCAGTTATGGGTCAACTGGTGAGATAAGCAAATCTCCTCTGTGTGACCAGCAAAATTTTATTTAAACTATTTTGAAGAAGAATGCACCAACATTCCATCCCTATACTATGATGGGCACCGCAGTGTTTTGCAGACTGTTCTAATTCTAGGGCAAGCTCTGCGAGTATGAATACAGGCAAGGCATACTAAACCACTGCTGGGTGAGGACTAATAAAGAATCTTGGAAGACAAAGAGTGATCACAGCCAGCAGCATACTGGAGGAGAAACATGAATGTCCTATGGTTTTCAGAATGCAACTTAAGTAGCTTGCTAATCAAAGAGTTGCATTCCCTAATAGCAGGAGATAAAAAAAGAACTTGATGATTCAGAAAATATATCTTATTATTCATGTAACTAAACATTACACAGAATTACTTCCTTGCCACTGATTAGCACTTTTCTGTAATTGTAATGCATAATAGGGATGTTTCTCAAAGTGGCACTGACACATTTCCGTCTAATTTTGAGCAAATCTTAGGAAAAAAAATTGCGCAATTTGTAGAAATCTGTCTGCATTTTTTATCTGTTGCGTTTTTTGTGCCCTGTCATTTTCCATATGTCATTTTTTTCACCAATGCAGTAGTCTTATGAATATTTGCACCAGTGGCCTACCTAGAGTTGCAGTCGCACAAGGCAGAATTTCTTTTACCCCCAGACCCCATTCACCCTGTTGCTCTGGTTGTAAGCCAAATTCAACATATGTAAATACTATAGTATTTGTCAATAAATTTAATTTTTATGAATAAACAAGTCTTGTAATGCAATGGAAAAATAATACTTGTGACAAATGTAAGCATGTGTTGTGTGTTCGAATGTATGTATGTATGTATTTGTGTGTAGTGTTGGCATGTGAGTGCAGTGGTATATGTATGTACTGTTGCTATTTGAAAGCAATGGTGTACTTATGTTAGTGTTTGTATGTAGAGTTGGTGTTTGACATATACACATACACTGCCCTGCACGCACACACACACACACACACACATAGATGCACACTGACTCATACACACACAGATATTTGCACACACAGATACACACTGATGCATATACACATAGATGCACACTGACACATACACACACATATACACACACAGACATACAGAGATACACATTGAATCATACACACAAATACATACACACACTGATACACACAAATACACATTGACTAATACACACCTAATACACACACAGATACATACAAACTAACACTCAGATAAACAATGACGCATACACACACAGATACACACTGGCACATAGACACACATATACAAATTGACACATAGACACACAGATATACAAATGTAAACATACACACACCGATGCACACTGACATATACACAAACAGATACACAATGTACACAAATTGGCACACATATACATATAACATATATACATAAATCATACATACACACAGACACACAGATAACACATGCACACATTTGCGCACATGGATAACACATACACAAATTTTACACATACACACACAGATATACACATACAGATACACACACAGATAAAACATATACACACAAATATATAACACATATTTAAACAAACATCATATAACACATACACACATATACACACACAGGGACATATACACACAAAGATCACAATTTACAGATTTTTAGCCACCCCCTGCTTCCATATCATTTTGGGTACAGGAGGGTGGCGTCCATGGAGTCCAGTGGCATCTGGCTGGGTCTGATGGGAGTCGGGTCCAGACTCTCCCTCCTTTTTTCTCTCAGTCTCCTTCCTGTTTGGTTCTCTGGACCTCCTCTCTCGTACATCTTGTTGGTACACTGTGAGGAGTTGCATTGTACTCACTTCCTCCCAGCACTGCAGCCTCACACAGACTAGGGGGCCAGTGGCACTGTTAAATTGCAGTGGTGCCTAACTGGGCCCCCTAAGCAAAGATGGCCATTGAGTGGCCCTAAGTGCATGGGCCATCTGATGGGCTTCTTAAACTTGAGGGTGGTTGTACTGCCACATTGACTGGACCCCACACCGCCCCCTGCCCCTCCCCCACCTAGTAGATACGCCAATGATTTGCACCATTTTCCCCTACAGAAAAGTGTCAGAATTATTCAGCTGATATAAAATTACCAGCTTTCTGATATGGAAACTTATGTGAAAACTGGCAGAATTTAGTATTTTAAAAAAATCACTTTTTAGATCACTTTAATACATATGATAGAAATAATGACCGAATTTAACCAGCACTTTTCAGAACATTTATATCTCTCAGTGTTTTAATAATAGCTCATTAGCATAACTTATAATGGACACATATATTGAGAGAAGGAGCAAATGGCTTCAATATAGCCAACATAGCATAGTCATAAAAGCATATATACATAGGCTCACATATGCATTAAATAAGTAACAATGAAATACATTCAATTTATACAAGCATTCTATAGTAAAAGTATAATTCAATCAAATATAATTTTCAAACATTGAGTCAAAAATAGGTTGTGGCTAATGGGTCATAACCACTCTCTCCCTTTGTATCTTATTTTAGTAATTATTCTCTTGCTCAATTTTCTCATTTTCTTTTCTCCCATTTTCCTTTTTTTGTCCCAGAACTTCACAATCTTCACACAAGTCCACCAGGACCACCACATTTGAAATTATGTTCCAGTACAACTGCAGCCTCTATAGCAGAGAGGTGAGAGACCTAGGTAAGCATGGCTAAGTTTAGTCGGACCTAAGTACTATTTGGGAATCATCAAGTGTCAGCGGGGTTCGCAAACTTACTTAGCCGAAAACAGTTCCAAGCCGTCGACAACCATGTACCACTGCCTGCGTTCAGGAGACAAAATGGCCATTTGTTTGCACACGCGCGTTCATATATACGAATGGCGGCCACTAAGGGAATGCTTGTTTTTTGGTTAACTGCCTGGGGTGGTCGGTGATTACGAGGTGTTAACAAGGTGGACCACACAGAATCTGTTCAGTAACCAAACAGAAGGGAACAATTCCATTTGAATGCAGGGAAACATTAGATGATACAAAGTATAAGTAAGGTAACACGTACAAGAAGTCCCATCTCCCGTGACAACCACCGCAACCTTTAAAAAGGTATGGGAGTGTTGGGAACAATATATGTAATAACCTTGTAGACAAACAGGAGACACATGGAGACCTTCACATTTCCACCCACCCAGATGCCCGATAGCTCAAGAAAGCAAAGTAAAAAAATGACACCCTCCGGTATCACAGTCAGTTTTCACATTTTTCATTTGAACTTTTCATGTTTCTTTCATTTTGGTTAACATAAAAATCTGACAAGCAAAGCACAAGTATTCTATGTACAGCATGCTTCTAACCCGCATCTTTTATGATCTGTAATATTCTCACGATGATGCATTTACAAAGATAAGGCTTCTGCGCAAGCCTCCTAATACCGCACTGTTTCAGTCTATGTCAATGCAAAAATAAAGATTTTTTTTAAAATAAATTGTTCTTTAACAAACTCATGCTTTCTTCCCTGACCATAAAAAATAGCAAATGTGCATCTCTATGGATTGTAAATAAAATTTTTGGTAAAGCCCTAAAAATATAGTATACCTGGCAAAAACATATTTTTTTATAGGATTAAAAAAAAAGTGAAAAATTACAGGGAGTTCAACAATTTGAATTTTTTTTTTTTCTAAGATTGGTGTATAATTTCCTGCATACTTTTTACGGGGAGCATTTATTTTTGGGGTGTTTAAAAAGACTTGGGGTTTCAGACTTGAAAAAGTCATGTATGTACGTAGTGGGGAATCGCAATGCAGCATCATACAAAAACCAACCCAATTCACCCCCCAAATAATGACAGACAACATAGTATGGATGAAACAGGCCACAGCATTTATTTATAACATATGATAATTACTGTATAACACATCCATAATTTATTTTAATAATCTCTTTTCTTTTATGTAACCAACACATTAAACATAAATAACCATAACTTAAAATATAACTTAACACATAGTGTCATACAGTGAACCCAACAGTCCTTGCCAATAAACTGACCATGCGCCTATGTACCACATCCTCTCATCTCCCCCCTCGGCATAAACTCCTTTTCCTTCCAATGCTCACCACCAGCCGACCTTTTCCTTGCTCGGTTGGCATGGCATAACAGGTAACCTAAGGTTAACCCTTTAGAGCAGGGGAGGCTGAGACCTGAAAACTTGCTCACTTCATTCCTGTGACAAATCCACCTGTATGACTCATGTTGCTGGTTCGTCTAATTTGCCTCCCTTCGCGGAATTGCCTGTCCGTATGCCCCTATTCTTTATTTTGGACTTATACCGAATAAAACTACTGAACGGACGGCCACCCAGAAGAGAAGTGTGCTGCTGGTTAACCTCTTGGACCCAATTAGAACGTTGTGGTTAACCGCAGACACCTCTTCATTATAACCGAATGCAGGGTGATCGTCGTTCGCATGCCGACCATGAGGCTGCGGCCATTTTAAAACACGTGAAAGACCAGCGGTGTTCGGCATGGATTTTATGGAACTATAAACGGACACTTTTTCTACCGAACACCGCTGACACTACGGACCGCCCTTTTACATCGTAGAGGCATGCGAACACCGGTCCGTTTGGGAGTTTGGATAATACGAATGGACTTAACCCAGATAGCCATCCCATGGAGTCAATCGCATACCGAAAGACCTGTAAAAGACTTTGACTCCATGGCGATTGAACTCTGTGTATGGGATCTGAGCACTATTCGGTAGGAATATGCACTCAGATCCAGGCTATCTGGGGAAACATTGCACGAATATAATATGTTCGGTGAAATAAGTTCTCATGCAAAAAAATTTTTGCAGAGAAATAGAGGGAAAAAGACCTAGAGCAAAAAAGCTCTGAAACTGGATAGAAAATAGGGATCCACCAAAAACCTATTAAGACTATGTGTACAAAATATGCTATACTAGAATAGCAGCAGTAGGAACCCAGGAGCTAGTTAATAAGTGTCAAATAAACAAATATTGCAAGATAACAAACTGGATACTTAAATATTAAGAAATATGCAATAAAAATATAGATGAATTGTATATAAATAGTATATATATAATTGTGTAGCAAGATTATCTTGTAACCCAGGAAACAGGAATCCCTGGGCAAAGGTAATATATGCCAAATAATATGCTTCCAATCACTATATAAGATGAAAGATAAATTAAAGGGCCACTATAGTGCCAGGAAAACATACTCGTTTTCCTGGCACTATAGTGCCCTGAGAGTGCCCTCACCCTCAGGGACCCCCTCCCGCCCGGCTCTGGAAGGGGGAAAGGGGTAAAAACGTACCTTTTCCCAGCGCTGGGCGGAGCGCTCTCCTCCTCCGTTCCTCCTCCTGGGCTGAATGCGCGCGCATTCAGCCAGTCACATAGGAAAGCATTCATAATGCTTTCCTATGGACGCTGGCGTGCTCTCACTGTGAAAATCACAGTGAGAAGCACGCAAGCGCCTCTAGTGGCTGTCAATGAGACAGCCACTAGAGGAAATAGGGGAAGGCTTAACTCATTCATAAACATAGCAGTTATGAAAAATGGCTATGTTTATGAAAAAATGGGTTAAACCTAGCTGGACCTGGCACCCAGACCACTTCATTAAGCTGAAGTGGTCTGGGTGCCTAGAGTGGTCCTTTAACCAGATGGCATAAATCCTTTAGGATATATAAACTGCCATCATGATATAGGATGTATAATGATAGGCAAAAAACAGTACATAAAACTGGCTGCTATAAGCAATGCAGAAAAAATATCGCCAAAAAATAACTAAGAATAATAAAGTTCATTTTATTGGAAATTTAAAAATATAATAAAAAATAAGTTCACATTCAAGGCAATAGATGATAGAAGGTAAAATATGCACAAAAACCTTAAGCGCCGGCACGGATGGATATAGATAGTAATCCCGATACAGTATCTGAATTCTGGTAGCCGGTGAGGCCGGTTACCAGAATTCGGATACTGTATCGGGATTACTATCTATAGCCATCCGTGCCATTGCTTATAGCAGCCAGTTTTATGTACTGGTTTTTGCCTATCATTATACATCCTATATCATGATAGAAGATTATATATCCTAAAGGATTTATGCCATCTGGTTAATTTATCTTTAATCTTATATAGTGATTGGAAGCATATTATTTGGCATATATTACCTTTGCCCAGGGATTCCTGTTTCCTGGGTTACAAGATAATCTTGCCACACAATTATATATATACTATTTAGATACAATTCATCTTTATTTTTATTGCATATTTCTTAATATTTAAGTATCCAGTTTGTTATCTTGCAATATTTGTTTATTTGACACTTATTAACTAGCTTCTGGGTTCCTACTGCTGCTATTCTATTGTAGCATATTTTATACACATAATATGTTCAGTATTTGTACAGTTACTTATTTTTATGCATTTTTAATGTTTTGTTTAAAATGGTGATTTGCCTCTATCCTTGGAGATAATTGGATTTCTTCCCAATTATCTCCAGGATAGAGAGGAGGGATTTACTGTATGAAGGGGAGTGTGTAAATCTGATCCACTGTGATTGGCTAATGTTTGGCTAATGCTACTTGTCCCAGTCTTCCATCTGGTCCCCTAGGGGAGTGTCCACCAGGTGGGAGACCTGCATAAATACCAGGCAGGCAGCCCTCATTAAACAGATTCATGTTTTACCCTCAAGACTGAGCTTGGTCTCGTATTTGGGGGGAATTGCTACTTGGAAGGATTTCTTTCGCCTGTTTTAGCCGAAGAAGGGATTTGGCTGATTTCTGTGTTCGTGGATTTACCGCGTTCCCTTGAACTCCGTTCGGGAGTTTGGCAGTCTACTGTATAGAGTCTGTGTCTCTGGAAAGGGGGAACATCGGCTAAACGGCGGTTTCCTCTATTTAAGCTGGGCGTGTCTTAACAATTCCACATACTTAAACGTAACCACCTCAAACTTAATTGGCAAGGACATAACCCCGGCTAGCTGCGACTAAATATACCAATTTGGACCGGAGGGAAGCTGTTTGCTGGCCCGAATCCCAAGTGTCATTGAGGTAAGACCACCCCCCACTAACTCACACAACAGATAATCCCACCCACACATTTATACACAACCAATCATATGCATCTATCCCCACACTCATACATGTGCCCTTGTCCGCTTAGCTGCGCTATCTCCCCAGGGCCTGTATAGCCATTATTAGCAATTCTTTTATAAAATGCCAACGCTGACCAATAAAACATACCTACATGTATGCCAATAACCTTCTAAAGGTGGCCTACTTATTATTAGGAAGCCCAAAAGTAAGTAATAAGTTGTCTTGCAAAAAAAAAAAACCTTATGTTTATACTAGTCAGTACTCTACACTGCTGATACAGTGGCTAAAGAGGCAGATGGACTGCTGCATACCCGTGTTTCACTGGCAAATGAGGATTTAAACAACCGACAGCCTAATCTTTTTCAGCAGGAGGCTTCCTATTGCACCCCATATGACATTTGCCATTGACACAGAGCTTACATCCGACCTTGGATACTAAAAATGACATGCCTAGTTAGTTACCACAGTCTCTCCATGTGACTCAGGATTTTTCCCCAGTACTCTTTATTACCCGACAGCCGGACACTGACAATCAATATCATAAGAACATAACTAAATTGGACCTGGGAATCTTAATCTTGTACATGAGTGATATAGTAAGGTTCAGTGTATGGGCCGAACCTGATTGTCCTACCTGGTTGCCTGTCATGTAGGCATACATGCACGCCCGTATGATGTACCCCCTCTGTGAACCCTGAGACTTTCCCTTATGCATTCCATGTACTATTGTGATCTCGCCCAAAAGAGAGTTTAGGACAGTTTTTAAGTCAAGACAGCTTTTAAAATAGCCTTGAAAGATAGGTACAACAAATTTCAGAAATATTTCTTACTTTCTTACTAATATTATTAGAATTTGTTTTTATTAAAATAATGTTTCCGCTATTTCCTTCCAACTATCATGGCTGAATACTAACAATGTGCCACCTCCCCCTTTAAATCTAGCTAATGATGGTGAAAACAGAGTCTGTGAATGGATTGTATGACTGGATATTAAAGATTATTTCTTCTTTGGAAATGTAACACCTGATTCATTATAATAGGGCTTGCTTAGTAGCTAGAGTCATTTTCTTCCATTTTATAGGCATAAGGACCATTGGGTGTTATTTCCTAGTAAATTCCACCTGAAAGGTTTTTGTGATGACTAACACATGGGTCTTATCTAAATCACATCACTAAAAGCCTTTAATGTGCCCTAGTTAATAGCCTCAGAATTATTACACAGAAATATAACAGCCACCCAAGGGAAAGACACAAAACAATAAATGACTGGGCTTTTGTTTAATTGTAAGGAACTTCAATTCCACTGCAAAATTATGCTTCCAATCATTTTAATGAGGTGCTAAACTTATTTTATTTGTTATATAGAAAAATATCGGTTTTTTTTTGTTTGTTTGTTTTCAATCATATCCATATATCTATAAAGGGATTAGCAAAACAGCTTAATGCATCTCAGGTATTATATGAGCATTTGTCTGCATTCCTTTTCTTCTTTTGTATTTAGTTCTTGTCCTCTGTGTACAGAAGCTTATAAATGGTTATTGGAGAGTTGCAGACAGATAACTGTAATTTGTATGACATCTGCAGTTTAATTTCTAGCTAAACAAATATTTGTTATTTGTAATGAATTCAGAACACAAGTTTGGATTTTCTACTATCGTTAGCAGTACATATTAATTAGAAAAAGAATGGGACAGTTACAGATTTATTAAAACTATATTTTCTGCATTACTACCTGAGAGATATTTATGCTACTGTGCAGTAATTTTTTTATAAAGTTATTCAGCACTTTGCATTAGACATGTGCAATTTGTTTCGGTCCGAATTAAAATTCGGCCGAATTTCGGGTAATTCGGACATTCGGGTGCTTCCGAATGTCCGAATAGATGAATTGCCGAAGTGCCGAATTGCCGAAGTCCCGAAGTGCCGAAATTACAGAATTTCTGAAGTGTAGTAGTGCCGAAGTGCCGAATTGCTGAAGTGCCGAAGTTGCCGAAGTCCCGAGGTGTCAAAGTGTCGAAGTTCCGAAGCACAGTATTGCCTAAGTACTAATATACTTACCCAGTGAAAGAAGAAGAATGTTACACTGTATACAATTTCAAATAAAAAGTATACAATCATAGCCAGGATTCAGCTGTAAGCGTTTGCAACACTTACAACAATCAAGTAACATACATTCATATAAAATGTAAGTTACTTAGCCTGTCATGTAATGACCGGAATGAATAAGTAGATAACTCCCTAATTTCCACGGTATTAGGGAGCTATCTACTAAAAGGCTGAAAGACCTAAATTGGTCTTTCAGCCAAATTTACTAATACTAACTAAAGATTACTTAGTACTAGTAAATTATGCCCCTACTCGCTATACCGCGAGTAGGGACATGTCTATTAAACAGTGAGCAGCCTATAGCTGCTTACTGTAAAAAAAAAAAAAAAGGTCTCCTCTCCTGAGCTCCCACCCGCGACATGTGAGTGGGGGCTTTTAAACTAAAGGGGGGACCTATTGCCCCCCCCGGCCCCCAACCCTGAGCAGCGGGTGGGGGCCCTAAAGTAAAAAAAGGGTTACTTAATCCACCAATCAGAGAGTTATGAGTCAAATTACACAGCGTGGGAAATTTCCTAAGAACTTTCCCACGCTGTGTAAAATGACACAGAGCACTCTGATTGGTGGATTTTAAACCAACCAATCAGAGTGCTGTGACAGGTAAATGTAGAGACTTACCTGTCAGTCTCTTCATTTACCTGTCAGAGCACTCTGACTGGATGGCTTAAACCCTGAGCCTAATTGCAGGGTGTGGCACGGCTTTATAAGCCTCCTCCCGCCCTGCAGAGTTCAGTCTGATAAAAAAAAATGTGCGCTCGTTTTTTTTGTTTTGTTTTTTATAATTGCGTCGGTTATTATGGATTTTTATTTTGCCTTTTTGGGGCTGAAAAAATATGATTTTAGAAGAAAGAAAACATCAAATGGTAAGTTTATGTTTATTTTTACAGGTACTTAGTTAAAGGTCCCCCCTCATTATTTTTAGGGTGAGGGGGGTAGGAAGGGGTTTATTTTTTGGGGGATTGCATGACTAGGGGTTTGGGGACCCCAATTCACCTGTGGGGAGGGGAGGTAAATTTTCATTTAGGGCCCCCACCCACCGCTCAGGGGTGGGGATCAGGGGGGAGGACATTAGGTCCCCCCCTTATTCTTCTTTAGGGCTCCCACCCACCACTCAGGGGTGGGGGCCAAGGGGAAGGACATTAGGTCCCCCCCAATTTGTATTTAGGGCCCCCACCCACCGCTCAGGGGTGGGGGCCAGGGGGGAGGACAATAGGTCCCCCCCAATTTGTATTTAGGGCCCCCACCCGCCGCTCGGGGGTGGGGACCAGGGGGGAGGACATTAGGTCCCCACCACAATTTGTATTTATGGCCCCCACCCCTTATTCTTGTTTAGTTACCCCCGCTTATTCTTGTTTAGGGCCCCCACCCACCGCTCAGGGGTGAGGGCCAGGGGGGAGGACATTAGGTCCCCCTCTTATTCTTGTTTAGGGCACCCACCCACTGCTCAGGGGTGGGGGCCAGTGGGAGGACAATAGGTCCCCCCCAATTTGTATTTAGGGCCCCCACCCGCCACTCAGGGGTGGGGGCCGGGGGGGAGGACATTAGGTCCTCCCCCCAATTTGTATTTAGGGCCCCCACCCGCTGCTCAGGGCCAGATTAAGAGCCCAGTTGGCCTGGTGCTGACACTTATGATGGGCCTAATTACGGAATCTTATCGACCAAAAACACTAAAACAGTCATACCTCCCAAGCGTAATTTATCTGATGGAGACAGTGCTGGAGGGAAACTCAAAGGATGCAGCTATAAGAAAACTCATACCCTATGCTAATCTCTCTCTAATTTATGCTTTCATCTTTCAAGTAAATCCATACCCCTTAACAGCAGTGTCCAGTGAAGCAGGAAGTCAATGGGCAGGGTAAAAGGGTGGGCCACTGGTGCGAATCACGTGACCAGACCTACCAAAAGGGGTGAACATGCCCAAAAAGGGGCATGTCTGTTCAAAGGATTTGAAGGACAGCCTCGCATGAATGCATGTCAGCCTGCCTGTCAATCATGCAGGCTGTCCAACTAAGGGCATACTAAGCAGACAACACCCTGAGTTGGACATAAATATGTCTAATGATGCGCTCACTCCATGCTTTCTAAGGACTGTCCCCTAGCACTCACATGTCCACTTGTCTCCTTACCTTCTTACTAGCAGGCAGAAGTTCCTGGTATATAGTCTGAGACAGAGAAAAGGTGTATGTAGTGAGTGTAGAAGAAAGGGGACATGCCACAGTGTTAGAGAGACCAACGTCTGCATTACCAAAACTAATTGTATTGTCAGCCAGTCCACACAAGTTTTGTTCCCGTACATCCCTCTTAAGCTTCCAAACTTAAAGGGACACTATAGTCACCAGAACAACTACAGCTTATTGTATATGTTCTGGTAAGTAGAATCATTCCCTCCAGGCTTTTTGCAGTAAACACTGTCTTTTCAGAGAAAATAACTCTGATGGCCAGAGGTGCTTCCTGGGGCAGTACTGCCTAGTGTGCAGCACTGCCATTCAGTGTCTCCACCCTCTGCATGCAGACACTGAACTTTCCTCATAGAGATGCATTGATTCAATTTATCTTTATAAGGAGATGCTGATTGGCCAGGGCTATGTTTGACTTGTGCTGGCTCTGCCCCTGATCTGCCTAGTTGACAGTCTCAGCCAATCCTATGAGGAAGTATTGTAATTTGCTCAGACCACCACTTCTGATGATTTCTGCAGACAGTCAGTTCAGAGGCAGAGGCAGCAGCTGTAGACTTGAATACAAGTAATATTTTACTATATTTAGAGATGCAAGAGGGAGCCAAAGGGGCTAGATGGTGGTTTTAACATAATAGGGTCAGAAATACATGATTGTGTTTCTGACCCTATAGTGCTCCTTTAAGCAAGAGTATGTGAAGAGTAGTTAGGGTTGCCACCTTTCTTGGAAAAAAAATATCAGCCTTAAATATTTGTATAATTAATTAGTTATGCGTGACATCACATGATGTAAATCACAAGGAGTGACATAAGAAAAAAATCTGTAAACGTGGGGACACTGAAACATTTGGGGACACTAAGACACTAGGGACACTGAGAGACATGGGAACACAGACACTGGGAGACTAGGGGACACTGGGAGACATGGGGACATTGAGAGACATGGGGACACTAGCTGTGAGACAGACACTTTGGGACACTGGGAGACATGGGGACAGTTGTGGACATAGATATGGGGACACTGGGACATTTAGGGACACTGGGAGACATGGGGACACTAGGCATGCTAAGAGATATGGGGACACAGACACTGGGAGACTTGGGGACACTGAGACACTAGGGACACTGGCTGGGGGACATGGGGACACTGGAAGACATGGGACATAGTGTCTCTGTGTCCCAATGTCTCAGTGTCTCCCAATGTCCCTATGTCTCACAGCATCCCCATGTCTCCCAGTGTCCCCTAATGTCTCAGTGTCCCCAGGTCTCCCAGTGTCCCCTAGTGTCTGTGTCCACATGTGTCCCCTAGTGTCTCAGTGTCCCCATGTGTACCCTAGTGTCTCAGTGTCCCCATGTCTCCCTGCTGCCTTCCTCCCCATCCCTCGCTTACCTGAGCTGTAGAACAGCTGTCTGGACTCTCTGTGTTGTGTTGCTGCTTCCCCACGGATCAGTGAGTAGTAGGGAGAGGCAGGGAGATGCTGTAACTTACTATCCCTGCCTCTCTCCACACACAGTGAGCCCCTACTTGCCGGTACTGGTATTACAGAATAATCTCTGTTTATCCTGAGAAAAATATCTGCATTTGTATTGCCGGTATTACTGCAATACTGGCACGGCCAGGCAGCCTCAAATACATGCTGTGCCAGTAAAATACCACTCAGGTGGCAAACCTAAGAGTAGTGTGTAAAAAAAATAAAATAAAATAAACATTTTTTTTTTTTAAATGGGCTTATTCCATGGGCCTGGGCCTGGGCCTGGGCCTGGAGCTGCAGCTCCATCAGCACCTATGTTAATCCGGCCCTGGTCCCCCTCCTTATTCTTATTAATGGCTCCCACCCACCGCTCAGGGGTGGGGGCCAGGGGGGAGGACATTAGGTCCCCCCCCCATTTTTATTTAGGGCACTCAGGGGTGGGGGCCGGTGGGGAGGACAATAGGTCCTCCCACCTTTTTTAACTTTAGGGCCCCCATCCGCCGCCCATTTATTATTTTTTATTTTTTTTAACAGGCTGCTCACTGTTTACTAGACATGCCCCTACTCACGGTATAGCGAGTAGGGGCTCAATTTACTAATACTAAGTAATTTTTACTTAGTATTATTAAATTTGGCTGAAAGACCAATTTAGGTCTTTCAGCCTTTTGCTAGATAACTCCCTAATACCGTGGGAATTAGGGAGTTATCTACCAAGCGGCTGCAAGAAAAGTCCCGAAATGCCGGAGTTCCGAAGTTACCGAAGCTCCGAAGTTGCCGAAGTTTCGAAGTTGCCGAAGTTTCGAAGTTGCCGAAGTTCCGAAGTGGCGAAGTCCCGAAGTGCCAAAGTGTTCAAGTGCCGAAGTGCCAAAGTTGCCGAAGTTCCGAAGTGTCTAAGTGCCGAATTGCCGAAGTGCCGAAGTCCCACATTTCGGAATGCCGAACCGAGCCGAATATTTTCCCCATGCACATGCCTACTTTGCATCACTCTCTCTTTGAAGTGCTGATG
Source organism: Pelobates cultripes (assembly GCA_933207985.1). Lineage (NCBI taxonomy): Eukaryota > Metazoa > Chordata > Amphibia > Anura > Pelobatidae > Pelobates > Pelobates cultripes. The sequence continues at coordinate 112,461,445 of OW240916.1, forward strand.
TGTTAAGATGAATATCAACTTTTTTTTTCTTTAACATTAAATCCCCTTTCTACTATTTTTCTTAATCATGGAAAGGCAACAAGTGCATGTCTGCTAAAATCCTCTGTAAAGTGTTGTTTTCTAAAGTTCTGTACAGTGGGTATATTAGCAAAAGGTAAGGTCAGAATAAGCAGCAATACACAATGAGGCATGCTGATAACAAATGACATGAGATTCATGTGCATAAAGGTTTGGGATACTAGTGAAGTTATAATCTAAAGTGGTATTTGTTTACAGGGCTCATGACATTCCCAATTTCAGCAGGGCACTCCTTATTTTAGTGTCCTGTCCTGCTGTTCCAAGTTTGTAACCTGGTGTCCAATTTTTGCACACACCAGGGAACTGACCTCAGGACAATAGAATTATGCAGAGAGCATTGAATCAGTGCTCCCTACATTGTCGGCCCTCAGTGGGCCGACCTGAGTGATTGGCAGGCAGCCTGGCATCCATTCACGCAGAAAGATGACAAAAGTAAAAGTCACAAGCTGCCAGCAAACGCTGGTCAGTAGAAGAATAACAAATTCAGGAAACCAAAAATATGTGTTATCCTTTTTTGTATGTGTGGCATATTGAGAGCACATGAAAAATAAACAGTAACTTTGTCTGGTGAACAAAGCGTTATCTCAATCTTTTGGTACTTATGAATTTTATAAAATAAAAATGAGGGTATCCTTTCAATTTCTATTGTCAAAAAAAGAATTATATGTACTTGGCATGCACCAATATATAAATTTTCTGATGTAAAACCTTACCTACTAGCCTTGTGTGTACACAATGTTTGTTTTCAATTTGTGCTTGGCAATTTTACAAAACAAATGAAAAATAAAGCATCCCTTACCTTGCTAAAGAATCATGTGTTTGGCCATACTGGGACAGTGATGCTATAAAACAACCAAGGTTTAGGAATGGGTGGAGGTGCACACTTCAAAAAATAGATTTTAGTCTCTTCACCAACTTTGGTTGATGATAATAAAAAAATGCTGTGGAAGCCAAATTGGTATGAAAAATACAACTGACTGTGAATAAATAAACCACCTTCAGGCTACTTATTGCAACACTATAGTTTGACAAACCTGTATTACTAATGCTTTAGTGCCTCTGTCCCTAGCTCTATACAGGTGTGTGTTCATTGTGCCTTAAAAAGTTCTACTTATCTTTTCCCCATACTGAGGCTCCATTTGACAAGAGGCATGGCCTAATCTGAGATAGACCAGTTAAATTCAATGCTCTTCACAATGGCAAGTGCCACTTACTCATCCAAGCTTCCCCAAAGGAAAGCACTGTATTCAAAGCACCTCTGGTGGCTGTTGGGTGGATTGAACCATGCAATGCAAACATTGTAGTTTAAAAGTTGAGATGAAGTGGACTGGGTGACTATAATGTCCCTTTAAGATATTTTTATAAGTAGGTATGCCCATACAGTTTCAAAAGGTAACTGCAACATTCTAATTTTTGCATTGGAGATTTTTGATAGCAATGTTCTCATGTTTATTATTAGTGCAATAAATTTTACCCTAAGAATTTAAAATACTTTATATACTTTGTATATTATAACAAAAACACTGATGATGTCACATCCCCATATGCATCAAGGAATTGTTGTCATTTTGAGTGCAGATAAACTGTATTTCCTAAAGCAGTGCTCTTTATGTCAAGGGTAACTTTTAACATTGCTAATTCTTGAAACAAGACAGTGTGGCGGAACCAGCCTCGCCACTGGGCATTGGAGAAGACTGATTGCCAGCCTCCTGCCCTGTGACTATGGCCCCATGTTGAACTGCTTGATTTTCCCCTGCAAAGACCCGAAAGCCGGGTCATTCGGTACTTTTCCTATGTGAGCATTGTTACCCCAGATAGCTATGCCATGGAGCCCATTCGTATAACGAAAGACTATGTGAAAGACTTTGGCTCCATTGCAATTGAACTGTATGTATGTGATCTGAGCGCCATTCAGTAATAATGTGCGCTCAGATCTAAGCTATCTGGGGATATGTTGAATGTACCTGTTTTATGCAATAGCTGCACAGTTATATATTTTTATGTATTTTATTGTATTTTGCTACCATGTGGCTAATGGAGTTTTGCCTCTGTCCTGGGAGATAATTGGATTACTTCCCAATTATCTCCAGGATAGAAGACTCTGTGGAACTGGTGTTGGGCAGAAAAGCCATGCTTCATTTGGTCACAAATGACATTGATCTAACTTTTGACCCACTGGACCAATTTGTATGATTTTGACGTATGTTGGTATTTGGAGTATGCTGATTTTTCTTTATGTGAATATGATGTATACATTTAGAGTTATGAATATTGTGTAAAACTGTGTATTTTCCTGCCTGTAATAATTAAGTTAGACCATTGTGTTCAGTAATTATATCACAGGCAGAGGGGATGATTTTGTGTGGGAGTGTCTGAGTGTATTGTACATATTGATTGGTTGTTCTGCAAAATCCTGTGGGCAGTACTACATGTGTAAAATGTGAATAAAAGAGGCTGTATGTGCCAGTACAGACAGTTCTACTTCACCCTCAATTTGGAGTGCCGTCTCTTATTGGGGGAATCTGCTACAAGGGATTGCTATGCTTGTCATACTCCCTTGCTAAATCACTACTAAGCTCTTTTAAGAGCTTGTTCCTGCTTCACTCTCTTGGAGGAGAGGTTCACCCACTGGAACCTGGAGCCTTGTCGTAGGTCCAGGGTGGGTAGGAGACGGCGAGACCTCAACCAAGCTGCAGCGGTTAGTGGGGTCTGTGGTGGTTGTGGTGTCTGCGGAGTGCTTGGAGCCCTCTGTAAGTGCTAGGAGCATCCTTCAACGGAGGTACCCAGCCGGGGTGCCAGGTGATCCGTTACAGACAGTATGATTATGGCTGCAAGTATGTACACTCAACACTTATCATATGACATAGAGATTTACCTGGAAGCGTCCTCTTTGTCCACTTGAATTACAATCTTATTTCTTTCTGGATATGTGCAACACTGAGGCAGGTTGACAACCTTGAAAAGGGTTTACTGCTCAGTGATTCAGAGTTCAGTGGGGGTATGTAATGGAGTGGGAGGAGATGAGCTATCTGGAGAATAGGCAGGTAGCTAGGTGGCAGCTGGGCAAGGTAGCAGATGGGGAGGCATCCTGATTTTGTACACCCAAGAAAATTTGCGCACTTGTGAAGATATTGGGAGTATAAACTAAGGATAGGTTGTCCTTAAGGGAAACTGCTTCTTCTAATAGCCAGAGGAACATCTCCTCTAGTATTAATGCGAGCAAGAATGGAGGAAAGGCTAGACAGGTTGTGGTGGTAGGGCTTTCTATTACTAAAAGAGTAGACAGGGTAATCTGCCACACTAATTGCATCAACCTAACAGTTTGCTGTCTCCCGGGTGCTCAGTTCTGGAATGTTGCTGACAGAGTGGATGGAATATTAAGAGGGGCTGGGGATGTCCTGGCTGTCATGGTCTATATTGGTAACAATGGCAAAGTTAGAGGAAGATGGAGGACCTTAAAAAATGAGTTCAGGTAGAAGAAGACCTCCAAGGTAGTAGTTTCTGACATATTACCTTTGCCACGCACTACAGTGGAAAGGCAACGGGGGATTAGAGGGGTCAATGTGTGGCTAAAGTCTTGGTGTAGAAAGGAGGGCTTGGGGTCAATTTTGTGCTTAGGTACAATCCTATAGCCATGATGGATTTTATGATGGAAACGGGTATTTTGTGCGATGGTAGAGGATGGCTGGAAGTTTGGATGAGGCTTTACACTAGGAGTAGGGGTGGAGGGTCAAAGAAGGATAAACGTGGTAAATAGTACAGAAAGGAGAGAAACATAGAAACACAGAAGCATAGAATGTGACGGCAGATAAGAACCATTCGGCACATCTAGTCTGCCCAATTTTTTAAAATACTTTCATTAGTCATTATCTTATAGTTAGGATAGCCTTATGCCTATCCCACGCATGCTTAAACACATTTACTGTGTTAAACTCTACCACTTCAGCTAGAAGGCTATTCCATGTATCCACTACCCTCTCAGTAAAGTAATACTTCCGGATATTATTTTTAAACCTTTGCCCCTCTAATTTAAGACTATGTCCTCTTGTTGTGGTAGTTTTTCTTCTTTTAAATATAGTCTCCTCCTTTACTGTGTTGATTCCCTTTATGTATTTAAATGTTTCTATCATATCCCCCCTATCTCCTCTTTCCTCCGAGCTATACATATTAGGTTCCTTTAACCTTTCCTTGTAAGTTTTATCCTGCAATCCATGAACCAGTTTAGTAGCCCTTCTCTAAACTCTCTCTACAGTATCAATATCCTTCTGGAGATACGGTCTCCAGTACTGCGTACAATACACCAAGTGAGGTCTCACCAGTGTTCTGGTGAGAGGGAAATCGGTTTACTTAATACAGATTAAGGAACAGCACATACACACAAATACAGTTTTACATTTTATAAGGCTACTTAGAATCTACTCTCTCAGCAAACAAATATGGGGATTCAGTTCCACCATATGGCAATATTGTGTTATGCCCACCACTACTTCATCAGAGTACCCCAATATCAGTGGGTCCTACACAAATTCCAGCATGGGAAACACATTAAATAGTGCCTTTTGTCTCTATAATTGGGATTACTGAGACTTGGTGGGATAAAAGAATTGATTGGATTATTAATTTAAATGGATATACATTATTTAGAAAGGATAGAAAAAATGGAAAAGGGAGTAGGGAATTACTTTATATGAAACATGATTTGAAGCCAAGTGTTAAAGACTTTGCAGATGAAGATACAAGTGAGGATGTGGAAGCCTTAATGCTACAAATATGCATAGAAAATATACATAATGGTATATCCATTATTAGTAGGAATATGTTTCAACAACCCAAACATAAATACTGATGGGAAAGAGCAACTGCTATTTCAAATTAATAAGGCTACACAACTGGATAATTTGTTAATCATGGGAGATTTTAATTAGCTAGATATTGATTGGGCCAGAGGGATTAGTTGTAGAGTTAAGTAAAACATGTTTTTGAAGCTGATAAACAATAATGTTGTTTCAAGTAGAATAATGAAATACAGATTAAGGAACAGTGCACACAAAAATATAGTTTTAAATTTTACAAGGCTACTACAAATCTCCTATGTCGGCAAACAAATACGTGGAATTTAGTTCCGCCATATGGACATATCATGTTAAGTCCACCACTACCACACACTGGTAGACCTAACACGGTATGGCCATATGGTGGAATTGGATCATTTTGGTCTCTACGGCAGCCCTGCTGCTGAGAAATGCATTTTCTGGGTGTGCCCCTGATTCCCTTTTTTGTCAATTAGACGAATGGGCCAACTAAAATTGCTTTTCTTCTCATAACTAATAATGTTTTTCTGAAGTGATTTAGGAACTGCACTCAGGGCCGGTGCAAGGATTCCTGCCACCCTAGGCAAAGATTCATTTTGCCGACCCCTCATGTCACTCACTCACTGACAGACACACACTGGCAGACACACACATTCACTCACTGACAGACACACACACTGACACACACACACACTCACTCACTGACACACACCCTCACTCACTGACACACATACACTCACTCACTGACACACACACACACACATAGAAACTCACTAACACACACACACACACTTACTGACAGAGACATACACTCATGCACTGACAGACAGACACACACACAGACACATACTGACAGACAGACAGACACTCACTCACTGATAGACTTACACTGACTCACTGACAAACACACACACACAAAAACACACACTCACTGACTGACAGACAGACAGACAGACACTCACTCACACAGACACTCACTGACATACATACATACACACACACAGAGACACTCACTGACAGACATACACTCACTCACTGACAGACACACACACTCATTGACATACATACACTCACTCACTTACTCATAGACATACCCTCACTCACTGACAGACACACACACACACACACAGACACTCACTGACATAAATACATACATACACTCACTCACTGACAGATAGACAGACAGACACACACACACACACACTGACAGCCAAACACTCACACACTCACTGACACACACAGGCAGACACTCACTGACATAGATATACTCAGTCACTGACAGACAGACAGACAGACACACAGGCAGACACTCACACACACTCTCATTGACAGCCAAACACTCATCTCCCTGGAGGCCAGTGTGGGGCAGCTACTAACTCCTCCAGTGTGCTTTTTAGTATGCTGGGGCCGGAATGATGTCATATTCCATCTCCCGACATCACAGAGGGTGCGAGGGAGGAGTAAGGAGCTGCAAGAACAGCCTCCCTTACCGCCTTCCTTCTCCGCCCCCCCTCTTTCAGATGCTGGGATTTGTTGGCAGAGCAGGCACCTGCCATTAAGGTAAGCAGGTGTATGCTCTGCCTTACCTAACGCATAGCTTTGGGGGCACCTGAACTCCTGGCCCCCCTGTGACAGGGATCCTCTCTGCGCTTCCAACATTGGGTCCCTTGAAGATTGTCACAGCGCGAGGGGAGGGCGGCTTGAGAGCCACTTGCCCAGCATTGCAGCCCCAGACAGGGAGAGCTCACCAGGAAATATCAGGTGGCGCCGGCCCTAACTGCACTCAATCCCATCACTCTGAGCCAGGGTGCAACTAAACCTGGACCCAGCACCAGGTCCCAGATACCATATGCAGAAAACAAAGAAAGGTTTAGGCACTTCAAGGTCCAAAAAGGCAAATTTATTCGAACCAATTCTAAAAAGTTTGCCTTTGTTGGAGCTTTGAGTGCCTAAACCTTTCTTTGTTTTCTGCATAACTAATAAAGTTGACTATTTTCAAAGATTCATGGAAAATTGGAAAATAGTGGTCATAATATGGTATAATTTGAGATTAACTAAAAACAACTAATTTATATGGCCTGTACAAAATTCAATAGGATAAGGGCATATTTACAACTAATTGGCTGACATGGATATTCACTGGCAAAAGCACAAAGGATAAATGGAAGGTCTTGTAACAAATATAAAAGTAGCAAATTAAAACCAATATGGCTTGGTACAAGGGTCAGTCAAATGATAAAATATAAGAAAAGGGCATTCAAAACATTCAAATCAGAGGGTTCAATTGCATCCTTTGGCAAATATAAGCAACCCAATAGGGTGAATAGATGGGCTAAACTTGAGAATAAGAAGCTCAAAGTCAAAGAGAGAAAGACCAACCCCAAATGTTTTTAAGTATGTTTATGCAAAATAAAATGTTAATAGTGAAAGTGTTGGTCCATTGGAAAGTGAGATGGATGAGCTAATCAAGGAGAATCAGGACAAGAAAGAAATTTTAAATAATTATTTTTCTTCAGTATATGAGGAAGAAGAATATATGGCTGCAGCACACATGTAATTGGTTAACACAGGATAAAGTGCTTTAGAAATGAAATAAAATTTATATAAACAAAACCCCAGGCCAGATGGTATTCATCCACTCGTACTTAGGTAGCTAATTGCAGAAATATCCACAGCACATTTTAAAAAAAAATGTCAGGATTCTTTTCTTTCAGAAACTGTATCAGAGGACTGGAGAAAAGTGCAGGTGGTGCTTATATTTAAAAAGAGTTCCAAAGCTCAACCTGCAAACTGTGGTTGGAAAATTATTTGAAAGGCTTTTAAAGTATAATATTTAAGAATTCATTTTAAACAAAAATATCATTAAGAAAAAAATCAATATGATTTTATGAAGAAGAAAATTAGAAGCTTGACAAAGACCGTGTAGGTCGAAACGTTGTCAGTGGCAGTGGGTTCAATAAAATTGTATCCTGAGAGTTCCTGGACTTCTCTTCTATTTTTCCTCATCAAGTATTTGGTTCCTGGTACTGGGACTGGTCTGGTTGCACCCGAATACATTTCAAATGGGATTGAGCACAGTTCCACATTCCTGCTATATTATTTCATGATTTTATGTCATGCCAAACTAACTATATTCCATTCTATGAAGAAGTTAGTAGATATATAGCTCAGGGTTACCCAGTAGATTTGACCTACTTGCATTTTACTAGGACAATTGATACAGTTCCACACAAAAGAACAACTGAAATCAGTTGGTTTTGATGAAAAAACATGTTCTTGTATAGAACACTATCTTAAAGATAGAGTGCTGAGAATAGTTTGAAATGGAAAATGTTCAAATTGAACAAGTAGTGGTAAGTGGAGTGTCTCACTGTTCTGTCCTGGGTCCACTTCTTTTTAATCTGCTTATAAATAATCTTGAAGTGGACATTGAAAGTCATTTGTCTGTGTTTGCTGATGACACAAAACTAGGTAAGAAAATACAGTCTGAACATGATATAACTTCACTGCAGGGATTTGAATTAATTGGGGGATTGGGCAGGCAATTTGAGATGAGATTCTATACAGATAAATATAAAGCCACGCATTTTGGAATAAGGAATCCACAAACCACTATACATTAAATAGGGTTAAGTTGTGGATAACAATAACTACGTGGTAGTGGGAACAATTATAGATCACAAACTAGGCAACAGTATGTAAATTCTAGTCTGGTGTTGCAAATGATAGTAAGATGCTTTCATGTATACAAATGGGGTATTGGTTAACGTGATCAAAATATAAATTTTCCTCTTTACAAATCAGTTTTAAGACCTCACTTGCAATTATGCCCAGAAGACCTCATTCCCAAGAGCATATACGCTTGCTTTCAAAGTATTAGACATGGGCCATTAGGAAATGTTTTTGATTTGTGCTAAAAGTGTGCCAAACCTGGACTGACATACCAGCTCATTGAGTTTTGCTTCCCATCTGGCTACACAAGAGATTACTGTGATGTGCCTTCCTATACCTTATCATCATGAGGTATTGGAAGGAACATAACAGTAGTCTCTTGGGTTTACATAAACACCAGTTTATGTAAATGTCCCAGCTTTACAACACTAGTCCAAAGGCTAAGCCCGTGGGACACATCTATGTTCTCTTTGTATGCCTTGTTTCATGTAGGTAGCCTGGTTAATTCTTTCCCACATACAAAATTGCTCCTGCTTCCAGAATTAGTACTTGCAGTGGTAGACTACAGATAAACCATTGCAAGGTGAACAAAAACTGAAAGCAGCACAGTGAATTAGTTAGGACTCACCTAAGAGGTTTGACTTGACATGGCAGGTGAGCTTACACTCTAATGGACATTTGAGTGCTACTAAAAATGTCTGTTATGCAAACATGCACAGGGATTTGGGACAGTGCACAAGCAATTTCTTTATTTTTATTTTGTCCTACATATTTAGACTAATGGGTACTATACCCATTTCTGCTGCACAAGAGTAGTGGGAGTTTGAGTTCAGGGCACAATTTGTATTTTTATAAGGTGAAAAGGACTGCAATTTATCTCAGAGGGGTTACATTCCCACATGCTTAAAGAAATTTCAAGCTCAAATGATTGTTATAAATCATTGTTAAAGGTCTATGTGTTAAAATAAAACCTGTGCACTTTAAAATAGATCTCCATTTTTACTGATGTGTTCCATTTTAAGTAATATCACACCGTTTTTTTTTATAAAACTGTAAATTTTATGTTCATCTCATATACAACTGTGAATTTCAAGAGCACAGCATGACCACAATTATGATTTCTCATAGATATTAGACATATGCACTTTATCTAGCTGTCAGCCAATGTCCTTCTGCATTGTATAATTAAAAAATGTATTATTATTAACAATGAAAAGATAAAAAAAGAAAACTTCCCAGAATTTATCTTACATAATAAAGAGAATGATTTCATTTAACCTGAGATTTGGTAGGTTATTCCCCTGAGGTGAGGTATCTAAACACAGAACTGAACTGACCAGTCAAATGATGCTTGGAACAATGTAAAGGTCAGAGCAGGTATGCACACAATTATAGATGACAGGGTGGATGGAACATTACAATACTAATGCTTTTCTCTTGTGGCAGTGACTGTAATTAGAAGTGAAAATGGCACTTGCATATTGCTATGCCAATAGCTTTAGTGCATTAACGTTGTACGCAACAGAAAATACATATTGCTAAATGCATAATGCAATCCCTTTGGATTACAGTAAGTACTAATAGAATAAACTAGCAAGAGGGGACATGCTTAGTTTGCTGGGTTTCATGGATTGCATTATGCTACTGCAAATGTATTTTTTGTTTCTCACCATGGTAATGCATTAAATCCACTGGGATAACAACATGCAAGTGTGTAAGTGCTTCCTAAAGGCAGACTAGGCAGTGGCCTAGGGCGCTGTGTGAGAGGGGGCGGCTGCAGTGGCTGTAACGCCGGCTGAATCCCCCATGAGATTATGCTGCCAGTGTTTACTCACAGAGACACGGAGACCCCACCTCCGCCTATGATAGAGCTGCCGGCGCCCTCCCCTTACTGCTGCAGTCCTCTTCTTTGTAGTTCATCCAGATAAAATGCTTTCATTAAAGCATAGGGTAACCCCGCCTCTGCCCACCCACAAACAATTAACTCCACCCATCCAGCAACTAACCCACATTTCCCGCATCTAACCATTCTAACTCCGCACCCTGCCTTCCTCTAACCCCTCCTCCCTTCCTCTAAGTCTCTGCCTCCAGAAGTCCTTTGAAGAGGAGGGCAGTGGAAGGGAGAAAGTTCATGTGCTGCTCCACATGTCCTGTTCCTGGTGGCAGGGACCACAGAAAGACTGGAAGCATGACACAGAATAGGTCACACTGGCTGACAGTGCTGCTTCCAGTTCTTCCCCCAGCCCCCACCTGAGTATGTGAGGGAGGAAGGGCAGCTTGCTGTGTTTGTGTGTGTGTGTGTGTGTGTGTGTATGTATGTATTAGGCAGTGTGTGTGTGTATATATTAGGCAGTGTCTGTGTATGTATTAGGCAATGTGTTTATGTATTAGGCAGTGTGTGTATGTATGTATGTATGTATTAGGCAGTGTGTGCATGTGTTTGTATGTATTAGGCAGTGTGTGTATATGTGTAAGGCAGTGTGGGGTGTGTGTATAAGGCAGTGTGTGTGTGTGTGTGTGTGTGTGTGTATGCATGTATAAGGCAGTGTGTGTGTGTGTGTGTGTGTGAGAGAGAGAGAGAGAGAATTAGGCACTATGTGTCTCTACTGGACAGTTTGTATGTGTATTAAGGAGTGTATGTATGTATTACATGTAGGTAATATCATATATTGCAATTAAGTATTAAAGGGACACTATAGTCACCTGAAAAACTTTAGTTTAATGAAGCAGTTTTGGTGTATACAACATGCCCCTCCAGCCTCACTGCTAAATCCTCTGCCATTTAGGAGTTAAATCCCTTTGTTTATGAACCCTAGTCACACCTCCCTGCATGTGACTTTCATAGCCTTCCATAAACACTTCCTGTAAAGAGAGCTCTATTTAGGCTTTCTTTATTGTAAGTTCTGTTTAATTAAGATTTTCTTATCCCCTGCTATGTTAATAGCTTGCTAGACCCTGCATTTGCCTCCTGTATGTGATTAAAGTTCAATTTAGAGATTGAGATACAATTATTTAAGGTAAATTACATCTGTTTGAAAGTGAAACCAGTTTTTTTTTTATGCAGGCTCTGTCAATCATAGCCAGGGGAGGTGTGGCTAGGGCTGCATGAACAGAAACAAAGTGATTTAACTCCTAAATTACAGTGAATTGAGCAGTGAAATTGCAGGGGAATGATCTACACACTAAAACTGATTTATTTAGTTAAAGTAATTTAGGTGACTATAGTGTTCCTTTAAGCACACAGTTTGTATCAGGGATGTGGAATGTATGCCGCCCAACAATTTTCTAAAACTCTTTTAGGGCTGCCTAGCTGAGTATTGGTGCCAAGCAGTGTGTCTACCGCAGGCAGGTGAAGGGATGGTATAACCAGGCTTAGCTGCATTTCACAGGGAGGTTTGAAGAGCAGCAGCATCCACTCCTCTCAATGCTAAAGACTCATGGCCGCCTTGATTTAGTGTGACGTCATACCCAACAGCCAACATGCTATAAATGGCAGAGTGAGCATGTGACAGGCTGCTGCATGTATTCTGTACTGTGTGTGACTGTCAGGGAATGTGTAGCTTGTGTGTGTATGGGTCAGTGTGTCTGTGTATGGGTAAGTGTGCAGTGTGTTTGTGTATGAATCAGTGTTAGTGTTCAGTGTATGGGTCAGTGTTAGTGTCAGTGTGCAGTGTGTATAGGTCAGTGTTAGTGAGTGTAAGTGCATAGTATGTGTGTGTGTATGGGTCAGTGTTGGTGAGTGTCAATGTGCAGTGTGTTTCAATACATGTCAGTGTTAGTGTGCAGTGTGTGTGTGTGTGAGTCAGTGTTCAATGTGTGTGTGTATGGGTCAGTGTTAGTGTGCAGTGTGTGTGTGTGGGGGTCAGTGTTAGTGAGTGTCAGTGTTCAATGTGTGTGTGGGTCAGTGTTAGTGTGCAGTGTGTGTATGGGTCAGTGTTAGTGTGCAGAGTATTTCTGTATAGGTCAATGTTTTTATGTATGAGTCATTGTTTTTGTGTATGGGTCCACTTTAGTCCCTTGGACAGGTAGATTAAAAAATAAAATCCATACCCCGTATGTATCTCTAAAGCAGTTTGTTTGTGTGTGTGTGTGTGTGTGTGTGTGTTTGTGTGTGTGTGTACTAGGCCGCATGTGAGTGTATATATCAGGCAGTATGAAATAGTTTGTGTGTTGGTGTATGTGCTACATGTATGTAATAATCATATATTTGAATGTACTTATTAGACAGTATATATCCATAAAGCAGTTTGTTAGTGTGTGAGGCAGTTTGTGTATGTATTAAGCAGAGTGTAAGTGTATGCATTAGACAGTGTGTTTATATGTATCGGAACGAGTTTGTGAGTATCATGCAGTTTTTATGTTTTGGTGTATGTATGTATGTTTCTGTGTGTGTGTATTAGACATTTGTATGTGTGTGTGTGTGTGTGTATTCATATTAGGCATTGTGCGTCTATATGTAAAAAGCCATTTTTTGTGAGTGAGTGTGTGTATGTATGTATAAGGCAGTTTACTAAGAAAGAGGAATCCTCCACACACATAAAGTATTTCAATTTGCTCAATTTGTCTGGAGTTTGTAATTTTCTTGACAGTTTATAAAAGGGCTGATTTAAATAGAAATGGGACCTTTTATAATTGGCGTCAAAACACCTCCCTGTCTGACACACAGCTTGGAAGGTTTTCATCCACTTCCTTTAGCTCCACAGAGCTACCAGAAGAGGCAGATGTGCTTTACTAGCATGTATCTGCCTTCTCCCTTTCTCAATGTGTTGAACTAGGGAAACATGGGAAAGCTGTGATCAAGTGCGCATGTGCACAACTGCAGCCCCAGAACAGAGACTTCTCAGTGAGAAGCTTCTGATTGGACGGCTTGCAGAAAAAAAAATATATTTTCTTTGGGGGTATATCTACTAAATTGTTAAAAGAAATCAGTGGAAACTGAGTTTATTGAATGAACTTGTGGAACTATCTCATGAGGGGGCGGCAAAATGTATTTTTGCCTAGGGCTGCAAAATTCCTTGCACCAGCCCTGTAAGTGTGTGTATAGATATATATAAAAGGAGTGTATATATTAGAGTGTGTGTAATTGAATGTACTTAATGACTACGTCATCACTTTAAAAGTTTGTCTGACTTTAATTGATGATTTCTGTAGTACTGTGTCTATTTAGCTATACGTGGTGACTTTAAGATTACTGTGTTGGTTTGTATGTTTATACATATACATAGAAAAAAAATTAAAGAATGGATGATTTGGGCAGATTCCTTTTGCAGTGATAAACTTAGTTAAAACATACAAGCGAAAACTCAAATGTTACAGTATATGACTATCTTTTTTGATTGAGAGTAACCATTCCTTGGCATGGGAATCGTGTTGTATAGATGTTTGTACAACATTTCACAGTTCTCTAAATCTCCTACACCATGCATCACTGCATATCACAATGCTATGTTATGCCTTTGCACCCACTCATGTTTAGTGACACATTCTGTGCAATTACCATACACTTAGAAAAACTGTTTAAAATGACAAATGGGTCATATTAAGGAAAACAGTTTTTCTGTTACCTGTGCATGAATATTTTTTTTACTTATTTTCATAAAGGCTCAGTGGTGAGCAATATAACTAGCTAAAAAAATAGCAAATAGATTTTTGTGTAAAATACAAAGCAACATAAAAATTATCTTACGTTTGGGCACTCAAGTCATCATTAGTACTGGCTAAAATGTACACTAAATTGTATTTTCTTCATAAATAACTCATTGACAGTGGGGCACATTATACAGAGTGAGACATGACAGTGGGCACATTATAAAGAGAGTGATACATGGCAGTGGGCACACTGTAAAGAGGGACACATGGCAGTAAGCACATTATAAAGATTGAAAGATGGCAGGGGCACTTTATACAGACTGAGCCATGGGAGGGGGCACATCATACATAGTTACATAGTTACATGGCTGAAAAGAGACTTGCATCCATCAAGTTCAGCCTTCCTCACATATGTTTTTGCCGTTGATCCAAAAGAAGACAAAAACCGAGTCTGAAGCGCTTCCAATTTTGCAACAAACTAGGATCTCATTGGATCAAGAAGCTATTACCCCACTAAATAGAAATTATATCCATGTATGTTATATTTTTGTAAGTATTTATTCAATCTGTATGGAGTCCGATAAAACCACCTCTTCAGGCTCTTCCGCATCCTTATTGTTCTTACTGTAAAAAAATGTTTTCGTTGCCATAGACTAAATCTCCTTTCTTCCAGCCTAAATGTGTGACCTTGAGTCCTATGTATAGCCCTGTTTATAAATAGATTTCCAGATAATGGTTTGTACTGGCTTCGAATATATTTGTATAATGTTATCATATCCCCTCTCGGGCGCTGTTTTTCCAAACTAAAGAGAATTAAATTTTTTAACCTTTCTTCATAACTAAAATGCTCCATTCCAGACATAGAAGAAACGGTTTCCGAATGTACGATAATCAAGTAATGTGTTTGATAAGGATTTATGACTCATGCCTATGCTGTATTGTATGATACTATGTGTATTTTCTTTGTAAAAAACTAATAAAAATGTATAATGAAAATAATAAAATGCTCCTGAGGGGCGTTATGACATGTGGACGTGTGGACGTGAGGACGTACGCTCGCCGTGATGACGGAGTAGGAGGGGAACCCGCCATGCACTGCCGAGGCAGCCGCTTCTGAACGCCTCTCTCTGCCGCGCAAGTGAAGATTATCTACAGTGTACCTCTTCCCATCTGAATGACTATATGACCATATGAAGGCTTGATGGCGAAAAATACACCACTTGACTAAGAGTTCATATGCTCAGTGTTTCGAGCGCTCCTCTCCGAAAACAAACAAAAAAAAAAATATTTTCTTTTTCTACCTACTCTGCAAGTCTCTGGAGGTGTCGTCTGGAGAGAGCCACGTGTGCTTGCATACAACGCCAGCAACATCACGGTGTAGTAGACTTTTTTACTCTGAAACTCTGCAACTCAAACCTTCACATTGACTGCTCATATGTGGCAGTAAGTATAACCTTGCATTGCAAATTGGTGAAATTAAATTCAAATTGGAGATATTTAAATTATTTGTGGCCATTGTTCAGGACAACTATAATATATTTCCTATATATATATATATAATTGAAAAACTGGGGATATTGGCATATATATTGAATTTATAAAGAAATCAAAAGATGGGAGAAAGACAGAAGCAGAATTAAAAGAAAAAAAAGGCAAAAGACAGAAGTAAGGTAAAGCAAAGAGGCATCAGAGATCCAGACATATTTAAGGGCTCAAATGTGTCCAAAAAAGCCTGATGGCTAAAAGAAACAGAATATTTAATTATAACACAGCGAATAGAAAGAACCAAGAGTAGATTAAAAGGAAAGGAAAAGAAAAGAAAGAAAGAAAGAAAGAAAGAAAGAAAGATAGAGAAGGAAGCAGAGAGAAAGGTAAAGAAAAAGGGGAAGGTGATAAACGAAAAAGAGAAGGAAGGGAGGAGAGAAGGAAGAAAGAAGTATAAGAAGAGAAAGAGAGGAATAAAGGAGGAATAAAGGTGGAAGAGAAAGGAGAAAAATTTAAAAACCGATTAAAAGCAAAAAAAGAAAGTGAAACTTAAAGGGAAAGCGAAAGTAGAAGGAAAGGAAAGGGAAAAAGAAAAAGAAAAAAAGAAAACCTAAAAAGAAAAGAAAGAGAGAAACCAAAGGAAAGGGGAAAGATAAAAGAGAAGAAAGGAAAAGGAAAAAAGAAAAGGTGGAAGAAAAATAGTGGAGAAAAAGGAAAGTCAAAAAGAGAAAGGAAAAAAAAAAGAAAAAAAAAAAGATTAAAAAACCAAGGAAGCAAACGAGAACTAATAAAGAAAAAAATTGAAGTCCAATAAAAAGTAAGTTCGTATAAAGATTAATTGTCAGTGGTCTGACGTTTCCACAGTGGTGAAACTGTTATAACATGGCTTCGAAAAAACTCCATGAAACCAAATCCTCTTCAAGGAAAGATAAAAAAGATTACATCCAGGATAAATCCCAGGATAAATCATTAACAACTTACTTTTCTCCCCAGCAACATAAGATCACTAAACAGAAATTAAATGATATGGATCTAAGTTCAGAAAACCTAGAGCCAGACCCAATAAGAAACCCTGATAAAGATTCAATAACTATTTCCTTGCTACATACCAGTCTTAAGGCTAACCTAGACGAGATTAAAGCTGAACTGGCCTCAACTGCTGCAGAAATTAAATAATCGGATATTAAAACTGAAATAAATGCACTTACTGCAAAAATGGAAAGAATTGAAGACCACCTAAACCAACTAGATTTTCAAGTTAAAAATTTAACAGAAGAGTGTGATAAGGCACATCGGGCCGTTTCAAATTTACAAAATAAAATATCTGATTTAGAAGACCGATATAGGCGAAAAAATCTAAGTTTTAGAGACATTCCAGAAAAAGGCAGACAAGAGGACGTAAAGCAAACTTTGATGGAGTATCCATCTACACTGGGTGTTCCCTTTAAATCTTCTGACCTGATAATAGAAAGATGCCACCGGACATTCAAACCACAAGTAATCCAAAATGATTCTCCTCGAGATATTATTGCATGTTTCTACTCGTCTGACTTCAAAGAAACCATTTTGAAACTTGCAAGAACCAATCTAATCTCTGATGGTCCCTTCCAGAAAGTTAAAGCATTTCAAGATCTATCCTTTGAAACCAGAACAAAAAGAAAAGCATTTAGTTTTGCTACACGATCTCTAAGAAGCCACAACATAAAATACAAGTGGCTTTTTCCTTTAAAACTTAGCCTTTCATATGAAGGCAAAAGAGAAATATTTGAGACCAATCCGAGTCTAATAGATTGGCTCAAAAATAACAAATTACTGCTGTAGCTTTATAACTATTTACTGTAGAGGGTAAATATGAATATGTGTGTTGGAGGGAGGAGGGAAAGAAAAAAGGGAAAGAGAGGGAAAATTGCTATTTTTTTAATTTATTTTTTTCACAGAGTTTAGACTTGTATTATAAGCACTTTTCTCGTGTCGTATCATAAGAAATATATTCATGTTTAAGAAATTTTACTATTACTTTATATGCACTAAGGTAAAATTCTTGCGAAGAAATTAACACTTGAAAAAGCAATATTTAGTTGTCACTCTTGGTGCTTTTATACACTACAAATTTATTAATTTTTTCACAAGCTTAATATATAAGTTATTAATAGCTGGCACCTAATAGAACTATATTATATGCACTATCTTTAAGGTAATGATAGAGCAATGAAGGTATTTATAAACTCAATTAAATTTTTTTTAATTTTTTTAAATTTTTTTAATTTTATTTTATTTTTTTGTCACTATAAGTATTCTTTTTGTGTTGCATTATAAGAAATATTTCCATGTTTAAGTTATCTAACTATTACTTTACACTCACTAAGATAAAATTTTTGCGAAGCAACTTACACTATAAAAAGTAACATTTATTTGTTACTCTTGGTGCTTTTATATATTACAAATTTACTAATTTGTTTACAAGTTTAATATATTAGCTATTAATAGTTAGTACTTAATAGATTTATATTATATGCACTATATTTAAAGTAATGTTAGACCAATGAAGGTATTTATAAACTCAATTAAAAATTATTATTTTTTTTTGACTTCTTACTATATGAAGCTCTTACGTGATGTATTACAAGAAATATATCTATGTTCAAGAAATTTAATTATTATATGTACTAAGGTAGATCTTTTGCGAACGCAACTAATACTTGACAATGCAACATTTATTTGATACTCTTGTTGCTCTAATATACTAAAATTTTATTAATTTCCTCACAAGTTTAATATTTTATTTACAAATGGTTAGCATCTTATAGATCTATATTATATGCACTAGGTTTAAGGTAATGATAGAGTAACGAAGGTATTCACAAATTTAATAATTTTTTTTTTCTTCTCTTCCTTCTACAAGGGAGATTTATATTATGAAAGAGGGAGGCCATTTTAGCGGTAGGTTTCCAACTCAGGCATGGTTTGGGGTTTCCACTCTTGTGTAGTTTTGCTACTCTATTTTCATTGCGCCAATATGGCTGTCAATGATTACTATAGTATTAGGTTTTTACCTAATAGTTGGATGAATGATGATGTTGGACTTATTCATAGCCCAACGATAGGAAGTATATGCCCCTTAGAGTGATATGTTTTTCCGTTATTATTTCTCTCCCTTTTTTTTTTTTTTTTCAGGAAGTCAAAAAATATTGCTTTGATGTATTTCTATGTTGAAGTTTTTATCCTTGAATGTCCAGGGGCTTAATACAAATAAGAAAAGGCATAGATTGTATGACTCCCTGATAGAACAAAATATACAGGTTGCTTTTCTACAAGAAACGCACTGGCTTAAAGATACCAAACAAACATGGGGTGGAGATAATTTTGTAACTGTGATTCAAGCCTCATTAATTAAAAATAAAAAAGGGGTGTGGCAATTATATTCAAAAAAGATATTAATTTAGATATTCTACATATTGAACTCGATCCAGAAGCGAGGTTTATTATTTTGGTCTGTAAGATCGAAGATAAAATCTTTACATTGGTCAATGTGTACTTACCCAATGTTGATCCAATGACTAAATTTTCTCTGATAATGGATAAAGTTGATAAAATTAAGGGATACTTGATCATCGCCGGTGATTTTAACTGTGTTAGTGATCCATTCCTGGATAGAACTACTTTATCCACCTCGCCTAATAATAAAGGACCTACTAAGCAAGCCAAAAAACTAAATAATATTTGTAAACAATATAATTTATATGATATCTGGAGATTACTTCAACCCCTTAAAAAAGATTTTTCCCACTTATCTGGTGTTTATGGTACTTACTCCCGGATCGACTTTTGTTTAACAAATGCCATTACAATTCCGCTCTTTAATCACATTGATCTTAAGGAAAACACATGGTCAGACCATAGCTTTGTTTTATTTGATCTTGGTAATTCTCCTCCTCTCCTTCGTAACACTTGGAGATTGAATGATGCCATTTTAATGGACTCTAACAATAGGGAGGATTTGACCAAATTACTAGAATATTTTTGGGCAGAAAATGATCTGCGAGACACTTCCCCTTTAATAAATTGGTGTTCTCATAAATCTGTAATGAGGGGCTATATAATTAAAATAGACCATCTCCTTAAGAAAAATAATGGCACAAAATTGCCTGATTTATACATTGAATTCTATTCATGTTCTAAAATGAATAAACTACAATCTTCCCCTGAGCTGAGAACTCATTTAAAAGACTTACAAACTCAAATTAATTTAAAAGAAGAGGAAAAAATCAAGTTAAATATAAATAAACTAAAATTAAATCACTATATTTCGGGCAACAGAGCGAGTAAAAGTCTAACTAGGAGGCTACGTAATCAATATGCTAAAAATAGAGTAGAAAAATTGGTGGTTGATCAAATTGTATACTCCACCCCATCGGAGATTGGACAAAAGTTTAACCAGTTCTATCAAGACTTGTACAATCTAAGGTTGTCCCCAGATTTAAAGGACATCAAGGGATATTTATTAAGTTCCCAAATCCCGAGAATTTCTTCCCAGGATCTGACCAATTTGAATAAAAAAATCTTCCTGAAGAAGTGCAATTTCAAATTGACAGACTAGCTACAAATAAAACTCCTGGCCCTGATGGCTTTACAAACTTATATTATAATTATATGAAATCTTATCTCTTAAAACCCCTTACTGAAATGTTCAATCAAGCTGCAGAAAATGAGGTCATACCAAAGGAATTATTACAATCAAATATTGTCCCTATTTTGAAACCGGGCAAAGACAGTACGGACCCAAGAAACTATAGACCGATTGCATTAATTAATGTTGACATGAAAATATACTCCGCCATTATTGCTGAGAGATTGAAAACTGTTATTACTAAACTCATTCATCCAGACCAAATAGGGTTCATCCCCGGAAGATGGGCATCAAATAACACCCGAAAGCTCATAGATATTATTGGGCTAGCTAAAGTCCACAATGAGCCCCTCCTGGCCCTGTCTTTGGACGCAGAAAAAGCGTTCGACAGGGTCTGGCAGGGCTATTTAAGAGAACTCCTTAAGGGATATGGCTTTAGGGGTTGGATATACACCGCAATTATGGTATTGTACTCTGTTCCTTCGGCCAGAACCGTAGGCCCCAATATTACTTCGACTTGGTTCGATCTTAAAAACGGAACAAGACAGGGATGTCCCTTGTCACCGCTTCTCTATATCTTATCTCTTGAACCCCTCGCGTTAATATTAGAAATAATCAGTTAATAAAGGGGGTCCCTATGAAATTTCAAGATATTAACAATGCATTATATGCCGATGATGCTTTGGTTACTCTTACATCTCCGGAAGATTCATTAGTAGCACTAATGGAAGAAATTGATAATTTTTCTAATATCTCTAACTTCAAGCTAAATGTATAAAAATCTACTGCTTTAACCATCAATTTATCTTTGACTCAGGTTGAAAGGTTATCTCAAAAATATCAGTTTATTTGGACTGATACAGAAATTAATTACTTGGGTCTTAGTTTCCCTGCTAACGCCTCCCACATAATGGATAGGAATGTTATGCAGTTAATGAAAGATACGAATTAAAACTTAAAAAAATGGAAAAACTTAGAAACACTAGGGACAGGCAGAATTAATATTATAAATTCTTATATTTTACCAAAATGGTCGTATTTGTTCTCAATGGTCCCTCTTAAAACCCCTAAGGTGTGGCTATTAATGATTC
This sequence comes from Pelobates cultripes, assembly GCA_933207985.1. Classification (NCBI taxonomy): domain Eukaryota; kingdom Metazoa; phylum Chordata; class Amphibia; order Anura; family Pelobatidae; genus Pelobates; species Pelobates cultripes. The sequence goes on from OW240916.1 coordinate 112,482,798, forward strand.
AATCTGCCATTAATAAATTTATTTGGAAAAATAAAAAGCCTAGAATAAGTCAAAAAAATATCTCTAAAAAATTGTCCCAGGGAGGGCTAAACTTTCCAAGTATTATTAATCTTTACTATGCCAATACTATATGACATATATATATTCTACAAGAACCACTTTTTTTTCTGAACCTTGGTATAATATGGAATCTGAAGCTTTACATGCATCTAGTCTCTATTCTTATATATGGTCAGATCCTGGGAAACTCTCAAGGGATTTGCCTAATTGTTTAATATCGTTGGCTCACTCTTTGGAAACATGGGCCGAAATTAAGAAAATTTTGGGCTTAATTTATCTAATTCCTAGAACATGTAACTTAAATATATTAGAAAATAATGTAGAGGATTTATCATTGAGACACTGGCCTAACAAAGACACACTAACTTTATCGGATATTATGCAGGGTGATAATACTCTACCCTTTCAACAGATTGTGGATAGTTTTCATATACCATCTAAAGAATTATTTACATACTTCCGTATCAAACACTATATTCAGAAACATGTTATCCAATCTTCTTTTCCTCGGGCTAAAGAGTTGCAAAATTTTCATTTCAAACTGTACCCAAGGTTATTTCGGTAGCTAACTTGCTTTTTAAAGGCTTAGATACCTTTCCCTATAAACTGGTTAAAATATGGGAAAACAAACTTAATTTAGTGATTTCCCCAAAGGACTGGTTTTCCTCTATAATTCTTGTAAACAAATCTGTCCATGGCCTAAATTTGACTGAGTGCCACTTTAAGTTACTCCACAGATGGTTATTACACTCTGACAAGACTGGCTAAAATGTATACTTCTCAAGATCCTACTTGCTGGAGATGTGGTACCTATTCGGGTACATATATCCATACATGGTGGTCTTGCCCAGTATTAAAACCATTATGGGCCTGGGCTTATAATATCTTCTCCGAAATATCTTTGAATGAGGTATCATTTAAAGATATAAATAAAAATCCAGCTTCGGCCCTGTAGCGGAGATGCAATATTCCCCAGGTTATCTCCGCTTATAATCCAAGTGAGGCTCAGGAACAAGTAAATAGTAAATCCACAGGCAAGGTTTCCAGCAGGTAAAATAACAGCAATATCCCAACAGCAATCCCAATAACTGGACGACACACAGTTTCAGGAGCAGAACTCAAATCTTTAATCCACACTGTCCTTTTAAAGCATGCTCCCATGCAAGGGAGGGATTTACAATCATTAGTACAGTAGCCAATCCTGTCCTGGTAACCTCCCACACATCTCCTCCCCTCAGCCAGCATCATAATCCCCTTATCCAGTACAGTAATTCCCCCCGTTTCTGGATGTACCCCTAAACGTAGGGGTACCCCTTTAAATCCTACACCCCCTGATAGCCCTGATCTGGGTGAACAACATATCCAAAAATCACCCAGATCAGACCAGGGGTTCGGGAAATCTATGGAGGGAATAAAATGACCGACCGCACTGACTGAGACAGCCGAATGCGGTTCCATGCGAATGGGCCCTGTGGTCGGTCCTGGAGTAAGGGAACAAACTGCAAGAAAGCTAGGCAGGGTTCACCTGAATCCCCTCTTTCGGTTCTTTCTATCTACCGAACGAGGGGCCGTTCGGTAGTTAGGAACCCAACGGACCGTGCTTGTGGAGGTTGTGGAGGTTTCAGCGGTGTTCGCCTAGTCGAGTGTCCGATTTGAGTTCCAGACACTCGACGGCAAAACACCGCTGTTCGGGAGTTTTAAAATGGCTGCCGCCACGTGTTCGTTTTTCGAATGGCGGCCACCCTCGAGAACAAAGGACGGCTACTTCACTTGCCAATTACCCGTTCGCAACAATGTTGCAATGGGTAATTGAGAACACACTTCACACATGGGAGGTCTGACTGTTCGGTAGTTTCATTCGAACAAACTAAGGGAATGAAACTACCTAACATTCAGACGAATCCAATACATCAGATACATAGACTTTGCCATTTTCACACGAATGCATAGAAATACATGAATTCCTCAGGACAGCACAGGGCCATCCGCTACAGGCCCTCCTCCACTTGAACTGGCCTTTTAAATCAAGTAAACATATTTACTTTATTGCAGCTAAAATTATCATAGCGAGACAGTGGAAATCTTCTGATCCCTTTCAGAAAATTTCCTTAATTAATCAAATTAAATTCCAACTGACAATGGAAAATTATTTGGTTAAAAACTGGTCAGTGGTCTCCAAAAAAAGAGACTGGTATTCAATTTGGCTAAAAAATTGTTCTCTACTCTATGGTAACTCATAAATCTCTCAGGTGACGTGGTTATGGAAGATGTAATTCTATTTGGTTAGTGGAATTTATCTTATGGATAACATGTATCTAAATTTGCGTTTACTTCCATTGATATACTTCTCACTATTTTTCTATAGACTCTTGTTTATCCCATATTAATGACTTCCTGTTTTCTGTCATGTATTTTTTTTTTTTTCTGGCCGATTGATTGATATATCTTAATGAATGTATTCTCTCTACATAAAATTATTTATTTACATCAATCGGATGCATTTTGTATGACTGTATGTATGTATTTTTTGAATTTTACCACATGACAGGAGGCTTCATATTTGCATATCTTTCTTTACTCAAAACTCCAGCAGCATAGTAACATAAACAACCAATCAGAAAAAAGATATAATGCCCATAAAAGGCCCTGTCTATGACATCACTTCCTCTTTCTTTGCTGCTCCAGCCAACATCAGGTCAGAGTATTTTGCCTCTCTAGCAATTGCTTATATACATTGTTTTTCTCACATACTTTGGTTTTTTGTTCCACTGTATTTTGGATTGTATTGCTTTAATTTAATTAATTTAATTTATTTATTTATTTTCGTTGGTTTATTTTCGGGTCCCCTTACCCCTGTCCCTGCAGTGTTTTAGGCCCCCCCCCTATTACCTTCCACTGCCGATACCCGCGAGCACGGCTGTCAGTGCCGCGCGCCGCGGGCCGGCTAACTGTTCTCTTTGTGGGGGCCGGCAGGGGGACGGGTGGAGGGGGACTGGGAACTGCGTTCCCCCCTTTTCGTTCTGGCGCGGCGCGGTCGATCGCGGCGCACCTTCACACGCGGGCGGCGGCCATCTTGGATCTCGCGGCTCGCGAGATACCGGACGGCTGCCTTCCCCGCTTGCCCGGCGGATCGGTAACTCACCCGACCGCCGGGCTCCACATCTGTATACCCCCCCTAGTGTGTACTAAGGGAGGGTATTAGTGTAACAGATTTATTTTGCCCTCCAGGTGATATCCTTGCCCAGTGCCTGCCTGCTGTGCTGCCCATTGACAATACATGCATGCATTAAAGAGACAAACACCCCCCCCTTTTTGTTGCCAGCTCAAGACCTTTATGTCTCTATACCCTGCTTAGGGTCATACCAATTAATATACCCCAATTAGGGTTATACTATATACTGTTATACTCTCCACAAGATCAGAGTTAGGTACAGGGTCATACCATATTACTATACCCTGCACAGGGCCATACTATATTACTATATCCTACAGGAATCAACCGATCACCGCACCCTGCATCTGGATTAACCCCTTCAGGGGTCCCCCTTTCTGGGCACATTCATTTATTGATACAATTATTATATTTTATTCTCATGGATATATCTCTCATGGTGCCTTACACTGGATGAATATATGTTGAGCAGGCACACAATCTATGTATTATTGTGAAGCCATACAATATCACAGTCGTTATACAAAACACATACTGTACCTATAACAAGATCAACTATATCACTGTACCCTACGAAGGACATATTGTGTTACTGTACCCTACAAAGGGCATATTATATTATATTATTGTACCCTACAGAGGGTCATATTATATTACTGTACCTGACGGTGCAAATTTATGTGGGTGTCCTCTGGGTATTTTTTCATGGCACACCACCTGGGGTGACCCCCCAGATATGCATGCAAGGTCACTGACAGACCATTACCTTTGATGTGGGTGTCCTCTGGGTTACCATGGCACACCACCCGGGGTGAACCCCGATCATATGCACGGAGGCCTACGCTACACTGCCTGTCAGTTTGACATTAAAGCAACAGTACCATGCCAGATGCGTTTTGACGGCAGGATCACTAAGAAAACTGAGTGTATTGCGGTGTACCCTTCACAGGGATACATATATGTATATTTACTGTGCCTAGTGTACATATTGAACGGGGGTGTCCTCTGGGTAATTTTCCATGGCACACCACCTGGGATGACCCCCAGATATGCATGCAATGCTTGTAAGGTGCCAATAATTACAATATGGGTGTCCTCTGGTTTACCATGGCACACCACCTGGGATGAACCCAGCCTAATAGACATGGGTCCTGCGGCTGCAGACCTTATGGAGACAGGCCCCATGCGCCTATATACAAAGCCTGTATAGTTAAAAACCGTGCATACAGCTCTGGCGTACATTTGTGGTGAACCCGGCTAGCCAGACCGACACCTCTACCAGTCACCGCCTGCACCACGACTCTCAGTAGCCAGATTAAACTAATAGAGGTGACCCCTCTACACTTGGCACGAGTATTCATACTCTCGGACATACTAAAGCAGGCAATTCAAACCGTTTTACCTGGGTGATCCCCAGTTCTACCAGGAGTCTAACACCCCTACGTGCTGACCCTCACACTATCTCCCAACAGGACGGGAACGAGTCATGGTGGACACTCTCAACGTTCCCAAGATTTCTAGGCAACGATAAACGCCACAGTAACGGCCTCAGTGGAGAAGGTTCCGTTATGAACTCTACCTCATACCGCTTGATGGAGACCTCAGGCCCACAAGCCTTCAATTCAAAACGGCAAGGGAAGGGCTCCAGCCCCCCTGCCACTAAGGTCAAGGGCAAGACGCCCATCGAACAGACCAAATAGGCGGAGCACCGGGAATCCAAACCCCGTCCGCCACAATCTTCCGACAAAGAAGACTATTACCCACCATGTACTTTGGACATGGTAGATGAGCAACACGAAGGCAGCTCACCGTCTGAGGAAATGGAACGGCAAGACCTTCCCCACACTTCCTCGATGTACGTTAGGGAAACCTTACTCTGACGGCGGCTGAGGCAGAGATAACTGTAACGGCACTAAACCAGAGTAGCCGAAGATGGAACGTTCCTGGACTAACACTATTGGCTGCGCAACCCTCGGGGGATGGAAGGATGCGCACGCTTCAAGACCGAGTTACCCCAGGGTACACAACTCAACCCTACCACCTCCAAAGAATGGTCTTAATGCTCGATATGCCTCCTGGGCAACATAAATGACGCACTATGCGCCGACAGACGCAAATCTGTACTTGGCCGAATCGACAACACACTATTGGACTTAGGAACTACAAGAATTCGGCCCAAAGCACAAGGCCTACTATTCGACGTAGTGTTCATTGCAGTATTCAAGAAACACGTGAATTTATTCACCACACTAAATTAAACCCAGACCTCGCTAAAACAAGTCTTCCTCAACCCTACGGGGAAAGGTGTTTCTGGGAGGACTGGTCGGTAACTGAACCGAGCCACCAGCCGCTTCTGGGCGACAGGTTCCAGATCGTATACACAGTCCTCATATTTCTCCCATCTACTACACAAAGGAACCCATCCGCTTCATCTACTAGTGTGTCAACCTACATAACTAACTGTTTCCAATATTATGACCGGCAACCTGTCTCTGTTTTACAGAATTGGGAGACGACTACCAAAGTCACCTGGGTTCTCCAGACAGTACAAGGCTATGTCTTAGAGTTTTATCACAGCCGTGCAGGTCGCCCCTTCACCTCCATTACGCACGCTGGCGGAACAGGAACGCCTCGTGGACAAGAAAATCTGCACCCTCTTCAGGAGGGGCGCAATTCAACATGCACCGGAGGGGAAGGCTTCCCCAGCAAATTTTTCCTGGTCAAGAAGAAGCCAGGAGACTACATCAATGGAACTTCTACATGGTATACAAATGCTGCAAGATGGAGAAAATTCGTTTTCTACAAGACCTCCTAGGCGATAACGACTGGTTTACACATCTGGACCTCAAGGACGCACGCTTGTCAATACCCGTTGCCCTGGACTGCCGAAGTTTTCCTCCTATTCCAATGGTGAGGACAAACACGGCAGTTTATGACTCCGTGGTGCTCGCAAACCTACTGTAACCAGTGAGGGCACACATCCATAAATTTGGGCGTTCGATGCCTCGTATACTTGGAAGACTTGCTGATTCTTTACGAATCCAGGCTACGTTTGCAGACAAATTTTGTCGTTCACTTTCGGGACTCCATGGGTTTTTTGTTGTACACAGACAAAGATCGCTTCTCCACCTGAATCGGGCCAGTTCCTTGGTTTCGACATCGGCTTGGAGAACTAAGTTCCGCGTCCGTCTATGGCAAAGAGCGCCTCTATAAGGATAGCTGTCGGATTGTGAGATTCCTCTCCTCTTCCATACAAGCATTATTCCCTGGCCCACTACGACTGATGGTGAGATACGTACGCACCAGTCACTCATACGACCACTGGATCCCACTGTCAGCGGAAGTGAGGATGGAATTTCGATGGTGATTACTTCACATACAAACTTGGATTGGCAAAACGATCTTTGACTCTTCCTTCGGATACGGGGCGATGGATGAACCCCTGCAAACGCGACCCAGCCGTTCTCCACAATAGCAAGGGTGCTTCGATACACACACACACCCACAAGATATCGCTCCTGCTCATGACACCCCTCGGGCAGGGCCAACCGTGATTTCCCGGATCGCCTGGAGATGTCTCGCGAAGACCCTCTACTACTCCCTACCTTCCCTCTACTTCTGACGGGACCTCGAGGGGAAGCCCACTCCCTTGTCATGGAAGGACAACTGGCACTAGTTGCCTGGACGGCTTCAGGGGCTCCTGGTCAGTTCACGACCAATTGCATCAACTAACACCTCCTATGGGACTCATAGGCTCCCGGCACCAGGAAAGGCTATATTTCTGCCTGGTCGGCCTGGAGTGATTGGTGTGTGGAAAGGGATTCCGATCCCTTTACCGCACCTGTCCCACTGACCCTCAACTATCTGTCACACCTGGTCTCGTTGGGTCGGTCATATCGATCCCTCAACGTGATCAGATCCGCCGATATCCGCAGATATCGGCGGCGCACGTTCCGGTACAGAGCAGACCAGTAGGTCAAGATACACTGGTTTGTCAACTACTGCGGGGTGTCGAATTGTCGAGATCCCTGCACCCAAATATTCACGCCTCTGGCAGGTGGATGTGGTGCTGAGATTCCTTAGGGAATGGCCGGACAATCCTTGTTTGTCACTGAAGCAACTTTCAGCCAAACTAGCCCTCTTATTATGCCTCGCCTCATTTAGACGGTGGCGGACGTTAGGGCTGGCGATATGGATGGTTTCTCTCTCACACCAGACGGGGTTACCTTTACCATGTCGAGATGAACTAAGTCTGATTCGTCTTCAGAGTCATACCCATTCTTTGTGTCAGACGCCTCACTATGCGTGGTCAGAACGCTAATGGGGTACACCAATATCTCTACCCCCTTCGCACTCATTCGACGGATCACCTTCTGACTTCTTACGTGAACCCTCATGGACCGGTGTCTACCGCAACACTGGCCAGATGGGTCCGCTGGTTTTGTCTTTAGCGTCGAACCTTGTTTCGGAGCCCACTCGGTCAGGGGAGCGGCGGCCTCACAAACCTTTTCGGCCGACGCTTCCCTAGCCGACATTATACGCTGCGCGGACTGAGCGCGAGAGAGTACGTTTAGAACGTTCTATTTTCGGCAAACATCTCATGCTTCCTTCACATTGGTCAATTCAAAGCTTTAAAAATGCAAATATGAAGCCTCCTGTCATGTGGTAAAATTGAAGATTATACTAGCTTTAGTGTACTAATAATCTTAATTTTAGTAATGACAGGAGGCGAATATTTCCCACCCTATAGATTCCCTCCCATGTTCCTCGTGTTGAACAGAATATGTCCTTTATGTTCAGGAAGGTAAGTACGTATGGTTTGTATGTTTGCTACTTAGACCTGTATCTTGTGGGTCTTGTATTGGCTGAATATTAGACGTGAACCTTGCATTATGTTGTGTTTATAGATTCTTAAATATCATTGCGTTAGAATAAATATATATTGATATGTTTCACACTCTAATGTTCGCTGGTATGTCAGATGCTTAATGCTTATTGTATGCGGACAAGTTATCACGCCAGATACCTTTCACCTTTTTCTTTTTCTTGCAGCGTGAACATCTTCTCATCGTGACAAAGATTCACCTTCCATACCTCTGCATCGCGGAACTAATGGAGTTGGATATTCTAATATGTTGTTGAACTGTTGACGTATATGATTATGTCTCTTATTGCTATTTATTGTTTCGCTTCAAAGAAAGAGGAAGTGATGTCATAGACAGGGCCTTTTATGGGCATTATATCTTTTTTCTGATTGGTTGTTTATGTTACTATGCTGCTGGAGTTTTGAGTAAAGAAAGATATGCAAATATTTGCCTCCTGTCATTACTAAAATTAAGATTATTAGTACACTAAAGCTAGTATAATCTTCAATTGTCTTGTAACCCAAAAACAAAATTTCTTAATAAAAAGTAATATAAAAAAATAAAAAAAAAAATAATAAAATGCTCCATTGCTTTTATCAATTTTGTAGCCCACCTCTGCACTTATTCTAGTGCCATAATATTCTTCTTTAGAACAGGTGCCTAAAATTGCACTGCATATTCAAGGTGTCTTACCAGCGATTTTTAAAGAGGCATGTAACGGAACTCCCCGTACTCCGACCGAGTACCTTCCGTTGATGGACGCTTCCTAGCTTGCGCCGAGGACCACAAGCACCGCACCGGACTCCACAACCACCGCAGACTCCACAACCGCCGTAGCTTAACTGGAGTCTCGCCGTCTTCTGTCCACCCTGGATCAGCTTCTGTCCTCCAGTACCCTGGATCAGCTTCTGTCCTCCATGAGAGAGTATCAGGAACAAGCTCTTAAAAGAGCTAAGTGATTAAAGCTCAAGGGAGTATGCAGAGCATAGCAATCCCCAGCGTGAATATAGCTGTCCCCTCCTCCCCTCCACGAGACAAGACTACGTGTTGAGGGTCAAGAAGAACTGACTCCAATAAGCGTTTATTCCTGCTTATATACAACTTTCCCATCAAGGTTACCACCCACGTGGACCTTGTGGGGCACTCGAACTGTAAATTTAACAACCAATAAAATAAAGGCACATGGATAAGCACAACCACTTTTTACAATGAGAATCCTCCCCTCTGCTTGGGAGATAATTGAATTAATTACTGTATCAACTCAATTATCTCTAAGCTAAAAAACATACTTTTATGCCATTTTTTGTAACTTTGTGAGTTTACATGCGATATCAATAAAACTTATATTTTTATAACAAACATATCCAAAATTCACTTGAATCTATTAAGTGGTTCAGGAGATAGGTGGAAGTCATATTTTGACCCAGGATGGACAAAAAAGCCAGTTCCAACTGGTTTGGCAGTGTCCCTGGGACAACGCCCTGCTGGAGAACAATGGGTCAGGGAGAGGGGAAGAGGTCCATGAATTCAAAGGGCAGAAAAAGTGTCCCAAAAGATTCAATATGTTAAAGGGCCATACACCCCAGGGCCATAGTCATGTGGCAGGAGGCTGGCAATCAGTCCTCTCCAATGCCCAGTGGCAAAAGATATGTTTGTCACATATCTCCCTTTTGGGGGGAAGACTAACCAGGCACCTGACTTTCTGTCGGTCAGTGCCTACGTCAGTCAAACAACCCACCCACAACAAACAGTTACTGCACCTGGGTATCCCTCTGGGGTGATGGGGCAACACGCTGTGGGGACTTGGGGGGCAGAGGGCCTCCTGGTACTCCGGCGATGGTAGCTGGGGATCTGGACAGGCTGTCCAGCATCCCTGTGGGTCAGGCACAGAGACCACGGTCCCATCTGCGCTGTCTGGGAGATTGATGTCTCCCCTTGGTAGGATAAGCTGCCGCTGGGGAGAGAGGGTGCTGGCCTCCTCTCCCTGAAGAACACACTGCTGCTGGGGAGGGAGGCTGGCTGCCTCCTCTCCCTGCAGGACACACTGCTGCTGGGGAGAGACCGGTTGTCTCCTCTCCCTGGGGCTCACTCTGCCGCTGGGCAGTGAGGCCGGTTACCTGTACTTCCTGTAGGGAACACTACTGCTGGGTTGAGAGGCCGGCTGCCTCCTCTCCCTGCAGGACACACTGCTGCTGGGGAGAGAGACCGGTTGTCTACTCTCCCTGGGGCTCACTCTGCCACTGGAGAGTGAGGCCGGTTACCTCCACTCCCACTAGGGAACACTGCCGCTGGGGAGAGAGGCTGGCTACCTCCTCTCCCTGCAGAACACACCGCTGCTGGGGAGAGAGACCGGTTGTCTCCTCTCCCTGGGACTCACCCTGCCGCTGGGGAGCGAGGACGATTACCTCCAGTCCCGGTAGGGAACACTGCTGCGGGGGAGAGAGGCTGGCTGCCTCCTCTCCCTGCAAAACACACTGCTGCTGGAGAGAGAGTCCGGTTGTCTCCTCTCCCTGGAACTCACCCTGCCACTGGGGAGTGAGACCAGCTGTCTCCACTCCCTGTAGGGAACACTGCCACTGGGGAGAGAGGCCAGCTGCCACCTCTCCCTGCAGAACACACTGCTGTTGGGGAGAGAGACCGGTTGTCTCCTCTCCCTGGGACTCCCTCTGCCACTGGGGAGGGAGGTCAATTACCTCCACTCCCTGTATGGAACACTGTCTCTTGGGAGAGAGGCCGGCTGCCACCTCTCCCTGCAGAACACACTGCTGCTGGGGAGAGAGACCGGTTGTCTCCTCTCCCTGGGACTCCCTCTGCTGCTGGGGAGTGAGGCTGATTACCTCCACTCCCTGGATGGAACACTGCCGTTGTGGAGAGAGGCCGGCTGCCTCTTCTCCCTGCAGAACACACCACTGTTGGGGGGAGAGACCGGTTGTCTCCTCTCCCTGAAGGATACAGTGTTGTTGGGGCGCAGGGACAGAATACTTTGCCATTCTGCTTCCTTCTGCATCTCCTCGGCCACGACTCTCCTCAGTTTCTGTATACGTTGCTCTGTTGTGTTGGGTCAATGGCAATCAGTCCTCTCCAATGCCCAGTGGCAAAATATATGTTTGTCACAAGGCAAAATTATATTTTCATCCTGAGAATGTTTGCCCATATTTATACATGACATAACCTTACTGGCCTTACTGGCCAGACTGAGCCATGACAGGGGGCACATTATACAGACAGACAGGGCAGGGGGCACATTATACAGACAGAGACATGACAGGGGAGCACATTATAAAGAGTGCTGTTATACCTGTCATGGCAGGGAAAGGGTCCTCTCGATGTCCAGTCGCTCTGTGTTAGAATGTCAGTGCTCTTAGCACCCCCATTTTGCCACAACTAGCTTGCACATAGGCGTGGTGCACCATGTCCCCCCGCCCAGGATTGGCTCTGCTCTAATTTTTTAGATTTTAAGACACATTACTGTGAATACTATTGCGATGGAGCTGTGGTGTAAATTCAAATACAATAAGAATACTGAGCTCCTACAAAAGAGGGACATTAGAATAAAAAGGAGGGACACAGATATTTGGGCCTAAAATAGTAACTTCTAAATAGGGGCACTGGGGACGTATAGTTTAGTAGTTTCTATTCAGTAGCTGCTATCAAATTTATAGTCCCGACCCATCATATTAGCAAACATTAAGGTTTAAAACATTACAGGAGACTTGCAGGCATCAGCCCTGAAACATTGGCTGGTCGTCTGCCTTCCCCCGACTCCCTGCAATTGCCAGCCTCCAAGATACTGTCTGTAGCTATCTATGCATGTGTGTGCCTGTCTGTACCTCTATGTGCCTATATTTGTCTGTTTGTAACTGTCTCTGTGTGCATGTTACATAGTTACATAGTTACATAGCTGAAAAGAGACTTGCGTCCATCAAGTTCAGCCTTCCTCACATATGTTTTTACTGTTGATCCAAATGAAGGCAAAAAACCCAATCTGAAGCGCTTCCAAATTTGCACCAAACTAGGAAAAAATTCCTTCTTGACCCTAAAATAGCAGTCAGATATCTCCTTGGATCAAGCAGCTATTACCCCACTAATTAGAAATTATATCCCTCTATGTTATGTTTTTGCAATTTATCCAATTGCTGTTTAAACATCTGTGTGGACTCTGATAAAACCACCTCTTCGGGCAGAGAATTCCATATGCTTTTTGTTCTTACTGTAAAAAAAACTTTTCTTTGCCTTAGATGAAATCTCCTTTCTTCCAGCCTAAATGCGTGACCTCGTGTCCTATGTATAGCTCTGTTTATAAATAGATTTCCAGACATGTCTGTGCTTGTATGTGTCTCTCTGTGCATATGTATACCTGTCTGTGTCTGTTGTGTTTGTCTATGCCTATCTGCACCTGCCATGTGTCTGTGTTTTTATCTGCCCATCTGAGTCTATGTGTGTCCCTGTGTGGGGGTATATGTGTGTGTGTAAGTAACTTTGAATGTGTCAAGAGTCTTTTCAAGGAGTGGAATTGGGGAGGGACAGGGAGATGCCAGCTTTGGGCTTTTAGGAAGGAATCACCAAATTATGTCTGGGTTCAATCCTCTAGTGTCTTATGACACTAACAACACCCCTGTGCTATTTATTTAATTTTAATTCTTTATTTTTTATGTGCTTGTCAATGACAAAAATAGCATATTATACACTGAAAATTGTGCATTGAAGTGTAGAGAAGAAGCAGCTCATTTTTTTTATTTTATTTATTATAGGAAAATAAAATAGGCAAGAAAGACACAGTGCAGGGTGAGGGGAACATTTGTGGTATTAGGTAAGCAGACTATTTGCACTGAGAGTAGAAGCTATAGAGTTAATAGTAGTTAACTTAAAGGACCACTCTAGGCACCCAGACCACTTCAGCTTAATGAAGTGGTCAGGGTGCCAGGTCCAGCTAGGGTTTTTTTCATAAACATAGCAGTTTATAAATGGGTTAAGCCTTCCTCCAAAGCCTCTAGCGGCTGTCTCATTGACAGCCGCTAGAGGCGCTTGCGTGCTTCTCACTGTGAAAATCAGATTGTAAATGCTTTCCTATGCTCTTGCCGCGCGTGTGCATTCAGCCGAATGGGCGGAGAGGAGGAGGATCGGAAGAGGAGAGCTCCCCACCCATCGCTGGAAAAAGGTAAGTTTTTACCCCTTTCCCCTTTCCAGAGCCAGGCGGGAGGGGGTCCCTGAGGGTGGGGGCACCCTCACGGCACTATAGTGCCAGGAAAACGAGTATTTTTTCCTGGCACTATAGTGTTCCTTTAAGAATGTCATAATTTAGCAACGAATAGAAACCCCGAGGAGGCTCATCTAGATGGGCTATATTTGAAAGCATTTTGAAATACATGAAAAGAAACAAGACAACCGTTCAGCAGCATCACTGTTGGGTCGAAGGTGACACTGTGATGTCAAAGGTTAAGCAGTCCCTGGTATAGGTAAAAAATCAGCCTGTAGCTTGCGCTGGCTGAATGTAGACCCACCACAGGAGTCCCAGATGGAGGCCTGATACCGTGGCGGATCCATAGCTAACTCAAGTGGTAGTGTGTGGCAGTCAGGTAAGTCCTGTGTGGTCAGCAGGTGGTCCCTGCTACCATCTGCACCGTGGGTCTCTATTTGCTTCTGAGTGCCATTCAAGCCTTCGTATGACACTGACCATTCTCCTTTCACACAGTGGCTGTAGGCGGACTTGTAGAAGTTGTCAGGTACTTTGGTATAGTGGGTCGTAGATGTGTTGCCTCGCCCGAAAGGACCCGAATAGCCCATCCAAATGGTGCAGGACTTCTGAGATACCTTTGTAATAGCCGGGGGCGCACGCGGTACCCGCCATCTTGAGTACGTTTAAGTGCCTGTTGTTTGTATTGCGGGTATGTCACGTGCCCTCAGAGTAACAAGGAAGCCTCCTGAAAGTAGACCGGGATCACCCCCACCGGTCCAAAGGGGCGGGGAAAAGGGCATTGATCAGCAACCGCTTCTCCACTCTCCTGGGTCCACTAGGCCGCCAAGCCATCTCACAGGTCTCCGGTAGCGCGGACACCCGAGGACATCAGAACACACTTCAGAATATCCCCTATCGGTTTAGTATCACCGACAGGGCGGCTGGAGTTAACAATGTGGGTATAATCTGCCAGAAAAGCTGTACACTTGAGATTGTGTGCTGTAGCTCAGACAAGATGCCCCGCCCCCCACCCATGTTCTATTTTAAAACAAACAAACCCCACTTTATGGCACAGCTCAGTATAGCTTCAGTACTAGAGAAGAGGTGAGTATGTTAACATTTCAGTGAAAGATAAAAACAAATAAAAAAGGGCTAATGCACAGAAAAAAAGTAAACATCTACTACATAATAATACATGGAAAAGTGTTGGTCATTTCTTTACCAATACTTTTTTAAAAGAGTGTCACCGCTTGCTTGCTACACTCATTAACACATCAGGGTAGTGTGAATGATTCTTCAGTAAAATCATAATAATTAAAGTCTACCCATATAACAAAGAGATGTATAAAGGAATGCACAATATTACAGCAAGTACAACTGAAAAAAAAAATAATAGGCATTAAAATTATACAGATATTTTTTTTTTTCTTTCAAAAAGAGATATAAAATTTTGGGGATTAAATCGGGATGATGTACGTTATATTATATACTCCTATTTCTAAATATGAAACATAAATATAACACACATTCCATGTTTAAATGTTTTAATGCATTATTTACATGTCAATTCATGTTAAAAATGTCAAGTTAGTCCTAGTAGTTATGGTAGTCAGAGTTTTAATTTAAAGCAGTATTGCCATTTCTCTGCAAGTGACATTTTCTTTATTCCCTCATCCTAGTAAACGCTATTGGCATAAAAACACATGTACCTGTTGTACGTCCATGTTTGGGATGAATATGCCAGCCCATGATCCCTCTGGATCATTTAAGCACACTCAAGTATTCACAGAGAAATGCTGTAGGTGCACATGCATGCCATGGTATTACTTTATTAGTGCCATCCATGCACATGCTCCCACACATTTGGCACTGAAGGTGAAAGTGAAATTTTAAAAATCTATTCCCCTCCAGTAACCTACCAATATCCTCCTTACTACATATTCCCATGTTTATATATAGTAGATCTCCCAACTCTCTGAATCCTTTTCACATACCCTCATGTTTATTTTTTTCAGCATTTTGCTAGGTTATTTTTTTTGTTTTGTGTTTATTTTTTGTTTCAACAAAAAAGCAAGGAGGTTACAGGAAAGAAAAGGGGAGAACACCGGGGAAGCAGCGATATTATCAATGGCCTCTGAGGCCTTTACCACGTATACTAGTTAAAGCATATATGACAACAACTCTTTATCAGCAGTAAAGATGTCCCGAACAGTTCGCCGGGGAATAGTTCCTGGCGAACATCGCTTGTTCGCGTTCGCCACGGCGGGCGAACATATGCGATGTTCGGTCCGCCCCCTATTCCATATCATTGAGTAAACTTTGACAACCCCCCACCCGCCGCTCGGGGGTGGGGGTGGGGGGGTTGTCAAAGTTTACTCAATGATATGGGGGGGACCTACTGTCCTCCCCCCAGCCCCCACCCCTGAGCGGTGGGTGGGGGCCCTAAAAAAAACAATAGGGGGGGAACTTCTGTCCTCCCCTGGCTCCCACCCCTGAGTGGTGGGTGGGGGCCCTAAATACTAAAAAAGGGGGGGGACTTAGGTCCTCCCCCCTGGACCCCACCCCCCCCAGGTGACTAGGGGTCCCCAAACCCCTCCCCCCCAAAAAAAAAAATTAACCCCCCTCACCCTAAAAATAATGAGGGGGGGACCTTTAACTAAGTACCTGTAAAAAAAAACAAAAAACTTACCATTCGATGTTTTCTTTCTTCTAAATCTTCTTTTCCTGGCTAATCATGGCAGCATCACTTATGGGTAGCTCCGCCCCATTCAGGAACAGGACAGGACAAAATCAATTAATCTGGACCAGACTATTTATAAAAGGTCCCTCCTCCTTCTATCCCACAGTCTTTTTTCCTGTCCTTTTAGGACACACAGGATATTTTATTTTGGGCCACCTTCCCATGTGTACCATGGGCCTCCAGATGAAGTTCAGCCTCTCTTCATCTGAAAAACTCAGTAAACAGCCTGCACGGGCAGGACTAACTGAGTTTAGTACAGATTAGCATCTGTACTATTATGGGAGAAATTTTCAATCTATATTATGATGTGGGGTCGGCTGTTGCCTTAAAAATTCCCCTTATGGCATCCAACCCCCCTGATCTGAGGTCAGTAATTGGGAGAAGCTAGGGTAAGTCTTTTGCTTATTGGTATATTTCTGTTTGTTAGGTTGCTCTGGTTTTTATACATTCAGCTTGCTTCTGTGTCTCTTACCTGCATCAGTCTTCTTCTTCTGTGTCAGCCTGGTGCAGGGACAGTGTTTTCCTCCGATCCTGTCTCTTCTGTGTTCGGAATCCCGGCACATGCGCAGTACCGGCGGCGTCCAGTGGGTGTTCTGCGCATGCGCGGGATAGTTGCGCGCTTAAAGGGATATCGCGCCAAAAAATAGAAAATTCTAAAAATCATTCGGAATTGATCCTTGCTTCTTCCCTGATCATCTGGTGATAAGGAAAGCTGCCTTTTTCTTCCCGAATCTGGTTAAAGGTAAAAATCCTATTTTATTTGTATTATTATTATTCTTTCTTGCTGCTTAAAAATTTGTTCTGCAATAAGCGTATTATTATTCTAGATGGCTTCTCCCTCTGCCTCAAGATCTCGCTCTAGAAGACATAGGTGAGCCGCATATGTTCTAATTAATTTAAGGGGGGAAAAGAGTGCCATTACAGGCCTAAAATATAATGCATATTGGCCTCTATTTTCAGCCCAGAAAAATCTCAAGAGAATTCTCCCAGAAAATATAGAGAGAAATCCAACAGATGTGCAAACTGCAACCAAGTGGTTCCTCCGGGGAATAATTTGTGCAGATCTTGCCTGACGGAAGCAGCGAATGACTGGGATAAGAAAAGTTCCCCACAGGCTGACTTAAAGAAATGGATATCAGAAGCAATTGCTGAAGGGTTTAAATCCTCTAGTAAGATGGCTATCCCTAAGCGTCCCAGAGTGGAAAGCTATGTGGAATCAGAAGAGGAATCTGATATGATGGAAGACTATTCAGAGGAAGAAGAGGATGAGTGTGACTCAAAATCACTGGATTCCAGGTCTGTGGATAAGTTGGTTTATCTTATCAGAGACACGTTAAGAATTCCTGAAGAGAGCAGGGAGAAGAAGGAGTCTGACAGATATTTTGAAGATCTGAAGCCTAAAAGACCCACTTTTCCAGTTCATTCGGCCATCAAGGAGGTCATAGGTGCAGAATGGAATAGACCTGAGAGGAAGGTGACTTTAAAGAGCAAAGTTCCCAGATTATACCCGTATGCATCTGAGGACTGCAAATCATGGATTTCGGTTCCGAAAATTGATGCAGCAGTCATTCACATGGCGAAAAGAACGACTCTTCCCATAGATTCAATGGCATATTTAAGGGAGCCAATGGAAAAGCGATTGGACGCTGACCTGATTAAGGCATACCTGGCCCTGGGATTGGCATTACATCCAGCCATTGCCCTTACCACCTTGTCCAGAGCTCTTAAAATATGGGTTGATAATCTAGAAGAGGATATTACTAGTGGAGTCCGTAGAGAACACCTGATGGAGGGCCTTAAAGATTTAAAACTGGCCACAGAATTCTGTTCTGAAGCTTCCCTGGATCTTACTAAAATGGTAGCTAAAAGTATGGCGCTGTCAGTAGCTTCTAGGAGAGCATTATGGCTTCACTCTTGGGGTGCAGATTACGCCTCTAAGGCCTCTCTATATGCGCTTCCTTTTCAAGGTAACCTTCTATTTGGTAAAGTCCCGGAAGATGCAATCCATAAAGCAGCAGATGGGAGAAAGGCTTTTCTCCCCCAAGGGAAGAGAAGATTTAGTGCTTCCTACTGGAAGGATAAAAAAATTCAGAGACCGATGCATTCGAGATGTCAGAGCATATAGACCCGGAAGAGAATACTCCAGGAATTCTAATTGGAGAAGCTATCAGTCCACTTCGTCAAAACCGGTTAGAGGAAGAGGATCTAGACCAGCTAATAAAAGCTTCTGAACGTTTGCTGGCCCAGCCAGATGTTATAGGAGGCAGGCTTCGCTTCTTTTATCCGGTTTGGGCCAGAAGTATTCAAGATACTTGGGTTCTTTCTATCCTCATGGAAGGATACAAGATAGAATTCAAAGAACTCCCTTCTCAAACCTCCTTTATCCGTTCAAGAGTGGCAAAAGGAAGAAAAGAAGTTGCTCTGAACGACATTATTTCTCAACTACTACGAAATCAGGTCATAGAGGAAGTCCCTTACAGAGAACGTTACAGAGGCCACTACTCTACGATATTTTTGGCCCCAAAACCTCAGGGGAAATGGCGTCTAATTCTGGACCTAAAAGTTCTGAATATATATTTGGTTCCAAGAACGTTCAAAATGGAGTCCATTACCACAATCCTGCCCAATATAAAGACAGGGAACTGGATGACTTCTATCGATCTCAAGGACGCCTACTATCAGATACCTATTCACATCAGTCATCGCCGGTTTCTGAGGTTTTGGATTTCGGGGAATCGCTACCAGTTCAAGGGACTTCCTTTCGGCTTAAGTCTGGCGCCCAGAACATTCACGAAGATTCTAGTTTCTCTGGTGGCCTTTATAAGGACAAAGAACATCGAGATTTTTCATTATCTGGATGATTTTTTGATCATAGGTCCATCCAGTCAGATAGTAAATGTCCACACGTCAATAACCATCAAATGCCTTCAAGATCATGGTTGGCTGATAAACCCTAAAAAGAGTTCTTTGGTGCCTTCTCAGAGGATGATTTTCCTGGGAGCAAATATAGACTCGGTGAATGGCCTGGTATCACTGTCTACAGACAGAAAAGAACGAATAGTGAAGAAGATCAGAAGCCTGCGTCAGAAATCCTACATCACAGCAAGAGATTTCATGAGCCTGTTAGGGTCTCTTACTTCCACGATAGGACTAGTGAAATGGGCCCAGTGGAGGATACGACCCATTCAGAGGCATTTTCTCTTACAGTTCAAGGCAAACTCCGTAAATTGGGATCAGAAGATTTGTTTACTCCCGAGAATTTCGAAAGAGCTGTATTGGTGGACAAAAGAAAAACACCTCCTTTGTGGTTTTCCCCTGGAAGAGCCGGTTTGGATGACTATAACAACAGATGCCAGCCTCCTGGGATGGGGAGCACACCTGAACAACTCATGGATTCAAGGAACTTGGTCATGGAAGGAGTCAAAACTTCATTCGAATTTGAGAGAAATGAGAGCGGTTCTCAAGGCATTAATAGGGTTCCGTCCTCTATTGAGGGATGCCTGGGTGAGGATACATACAGATAACAGAGCAGTGGCTTCCTACATAAATCATCAGGGAGGCACTCGAAGCTATTCTCTACTGATGGAATTGTCCCCAATAATGAGGTTTGCGCAACTGCATTTACAAGGCTTAAAATTTATTGGCAGATTACCTCAGCAGAACAAGGATTCTCCAAGGAGAATGGAAACTGCACCCAGAATTATTTCACTTGATCACCCTGCGGTGGGGAGTACCCCAGATCGACCTGATGGCTTCATACAACAATACTCAGGTGAAGAGGTTTTACTCCCTACATGTGGATCATCGAGCAGAAGGACAGGATGCCCTGTCTCTTCCATGGGAATTCGATCTGGGGTACGCCTTCCCTCCCCTACCAATGATTTACCGACTGCTGAGAAAAATATGGAAGGAAGGTCTCAAAGTCATTGCCAACATCCCAATCTGGCCTCGCAGACCTTGGTTTCCCCTGCTGAACAAGATGAGCCTGGAACCTCCTTGGCCTCTTCCTCTCAGACCAAACATTTTAACTCAGGGACTAGTTGTTCATCCCAACCCCAGCCAGCTGAAATTGGGGGCATGGCTCTTGAAAAGGAGAGACTACTAGCTCAAGGGATCTCAGAAGCTGTGGTGACTACTCTCCTTAAATCCAGAAAAGTATCAACTTCTTCCTGCTACCATAAGATTTGGGAAGTTTTTCGTTGCTGGTCTCAAGATAATAATGTGGATTTTCTTCAGCCATCTAACATCAACATTCTACATTTTCTTCATACAGGTCTGGAGAAAGGGCTGAGTCTTAGTACTCTAAAAGTCCAATCATCGGCTTTATCTGCTCTCTGCAACAAGTCTTGGGCATTGGATCCTCTAATTGCTAGATTCTTTAAAGCAACCATCCGTATAAGACCTCCAAATAGGAACTACACTCCTCCGTGGAATTTACCTATGGTACTAGACGTATTGTCTGAAAACCCCTTTGCTCCATTAGATGAGCTGGGTATTGTCTTATTAATATATAAGACCTTGTTTCTGGTGGCTGTTACTACTGCAAAACGCATGTCGGAAATTCATGCATTTTCCTGCGAAGAAAATCACTTTCAGATGTTCCACGACAGGGTGATCTTGAGACCCAGACAAGAGTTTCTGCCGAAAGTTGTCTCGAATTTCCACATCTTACAGGAAATTGTTATTCCTTCCTTTTATCCATCTCCTTCTACTCCAGAGGAAGTGAAACTCCATCAATTGGATGTCAGGCAGTGCCTACTCAAGTACATAGAGGTTTCTACTCAATTTTGGAAGTCTCAACAGCTGTTTGTTCTTCCGATTGGTCCCAGAAGAGGGGAGGCAGCCTCTACTTCCACCTTGAGACGTTGGATCTCCAATACTATAATAAAGGCTTATCAGTTGAAAGACCTTGTTCCTCCTAGTAGGATCAAATCACACTCTACAAGGGCTTTAGTAACATCATGGGCTAATTGGGCAGAAGTTCCATCTGGCGACATCTGTAAGGCAGCTCCGTGGTCTTCTCCTCTCACTTTCATCAAACACTACAAACTGGATTTGGCATCTTCCTCTACGGCTTTTGGTAGAGGTGTTCTGTCCGCTGTGGAATCTATATAAATTAAACTTTTTTCAGCATTACCTGGTTTGGAGTTTCTGTTTTTTTTTTTTTTTATTTCCCACCCTATGGTGAAGCTTGGGTATTTTCCCATAAGTGATGCTGCCATGATTAGCCAGGAATACAGAAAATGTTATCATACTTACCGTAATTTTCTTTTCCTGGCTATTATTCATGGCAGCATCGGCAACCCCCCCTTGTTATCAGATTTAGCTTTGGAACTAGACTGTGGGATAGAAGGAGGAAGGACCTTTTATACCCAGTTTGGTCCGGATTTTTGATTTTGTCCTGTCCTGTTCCTGATTGGGGCGGAGCTACCCATAAGTGATGCTGCCATGAATAATAGCCAGGAAAAGAAAATTACGGTAAGTATGATAAAATTTTCTGTATTTTCAGCCCCAAAAAAGGCCAAATAAAAAAACCATAATAACCGACGCAATAAAAAAAAAAAAACGAGCGCAAAAAAAATAATCCATGTTCACCCGGCGAGGACTCCGTGCAGACTGAGCTCTGCAGGGCGGGGGAAGGCCTATAAAGCCTTGCCCCGCCCTGCAATTAGGCTTAGAGCACTCTGATTGGTGGGTTTAAGCCATCCAATCAGAGTGCTCTGAGAGGTAAATGAAGAGAATTTACCCACGCTGTGTAATTTGATTCATAACTCTCTGATTGGTTACTTAATCCACCAATCAGAGTGTTATGAGTAAAATTACACAGCGTGGAAAAATTCCAAAGAACTTTCCCACGCTGTGTAAAATGACACAGAGCACTCTGATTGGTGGATTTCAAACCAACCAATCAGAGTGCTGTGACAGGTAAATGTAGAGACTTACAAACACAGAGCATTTTCCCTATGCAAGAGTTCCTCAGCAGGGATATATGCATGGGCTGCCCTGGACAGGCATCAAAGGAAAATGCCCACATTGGAAAGGCATGTGTATGATTGATGCCCTGTCCACCATCATATTAAGCTGCTCTCCCTTTACATGCCCATGCTTAATTTATGTTCCAAGTTGGCCCTGGACGGAGTACCTTGTTATTAGCTTTTTTAAGAAAATGTACTTAAATTAACTAATTCACAAGTCAGTATATTCCATTGTTACTATAACATAAACAGAAAGACTGCCTGTGATCTCTGCAACGATATGTGTTCACCAAAGACCAAAGCAAATAATATTTTTTTGTCTTTTATTTACTATATAAAACTCACTACGGATAATCCCATGTGTTTAAAAGTCTAGCCAGACCAGTAATTTCATTGTTGGCTTAATGCACAAAACTTGGCAAAAAAAGTAGATCTCACACAGACCAGTGAATGCTGGAAATATTACAACAGACAAGTACAGTGAAAGGTCACTGTAATGATGCAGAGTGAAACATTACAAATAAAGGCTTCTGGTTATGAAAGATTTTTGACTCTTGCAACTCAGCGATGAATAAAAACTCAAACAAAGAGCAGAAATCCTACTCCTCTTTCCAAAATGAGTGAATATTTTTCAAATCCAGGTGCACAAATTGCTCTTACAAAAAAAGCTAAATAAATTATATCCAACATTCATTGGCAAACCTTCCATCTTGTGTTTAGTTAACCTTCTACATGGACGTCTCTGAATGCTTTCCAAGCAATAAAACTAATGTAAATTATACACATGCATGCATAATTATATAAACAGTGAAATAAGCATAATTATCTTTCCAAGATATATTGAGATGAAAATATATATGCATGTTTAGTTTTCAGCCATTTTCGCATGTCTGATTGAAATAGATTGGAAAGCTATTTCTTTGACCTTTCAATTAAAATCTTCAAAGCAAAGTGTGGCTTGTCTGATTCATCTTCTTTTCAAATGAGAAGCTCAGGCCAGATCGTGGAGACTTTTCATTAATTAATTTTACTTGGGGTGCGGCTACTGTTATTCTGGAGTTCAGGTGGGTAGTAATCATTCAAATGGCCATGTTCTGTAATAATTAATGGATATCATGCATTATTCTGCTTCAATACATTAGAAAATAGATTCATTTCCACATAACAGTATTTTCTACAGTAGAAGCATATGATTATAGTTATGTTTGATTGATCCAATATTGATACAGATGTAGTAGTTTTTTAAAAAGGTCATGTACATAAAAAATAATGCTTTGATCATATGTGCATGGCGGCTAGTTCTAACACAGAATTCCACAATTATACGTATCTAAAAGCACATGAACGTCATTTTTTTAATTCTATTATTGACATGCCCTGTTGTATTGTAATCATGTCACAAAAACTCAATTAAACCGTCTAACACAAAGATCAAGGTTAACATATATATAAGCTGACTCCACATCTTATACATGATGTGGCGTTATAGAAATAAATATTTTTTCACACAGTTTAGTTATTTGCATTGGTGTTGACACTGCAGTTATCATTGCATGGCTTGTTTTAGGAAAATACATTTGATTTGCGTTGCCAGGAAATATCACTCAAACCTTTTCAATGTAATTTACTAAAAGTGATATGAAATTGTAGTGACCATAACCATTTAGTTTAAAATAATTATTTCATTTTAACTTTTTGGATTATTCCCCTCCCATTAGTGAGAGTTGCTATTTTTCCTGAGTATTTTCAAGGCAGTAGTTGACCAAACTGTGTGATCTCCAAAGTCCAGGATAACCAAATCCAGAGGGCATGACAATAATCAGGGTCAAACAGTCTATTACTCAGAAAACAAGGAAGCAAAGATTTCAAAATGAGAAGACTAGCCAGACATAAATAACCAGGATTTCAAGGAAAAGCAGTCAAAAGCAGAGAACAAATGAGCAATTAAGGCATGACTGTTCTGTTTTTTAATAAGGCCTGTTTGCATAGCCTTGCCCTCTCTATAAAGCCTCTATTAAGCCTCATTCCTAATACCCTTTTCCCTCTCTTGTGTCTGGGGTTGCCATGGGTACTTTTATTGTGTGGGTTTGTATCCACTGGCTGGTCTCTTGAATTTAATGGAGCACATACATCTCTCTAGTGTTTGAATTGCCTGAGACACATCACACAATTTGCATAGATGCTTATGCCCCATCCTGAACAATAACATGGACAAGTGCTCGGCAGCGACAAATCTTGAGGATCCAACATGGCAGTGGGAGTGGAGGCATCATGGTGAGGTAAGTTGTGACTCTCACTAGAAATATTCCAAGGGTATAAACTAGTATACACAGTGTTACAAGCAAATTAAAAATAACATTGATTATACTTTAACTGTCGACTTATGCATTTTTTTTAAGCAAGGGTTTCATCAGTATGTCTTGTAGATCGTTCAGAAGAAATGCATTGGACATTTTATTTCCTGATACTGCTTTTCTTATCACCTGCTTTGTTAAGTATTTGCTAGAGCTTATATCAGCATCCTGTGTGTGTGATTAAAGTTCAACAACAGAGCAGGAGATAAGAACCTTTAAAGTAAACACACTGTGCAGTAAGATCTGATTAAATATGAAACTTTTTTTATGGAAGTGTGGGTAGAGCTGCATAAACAAACTGTTTGGACATCCAAATGGATCAGTATTGCAGGGGCATGATCTATACACCAACACCACTTCCTTAAGCTAAGTAGCCAAATAATGAATTGCACATTTACAAGGTCAAATATTATTTTTTTTTGTGCCAAACTATATATTGCTTGATTATGGGGCAGGGGAGTATTATTGTAAGGGACTCCATGTGGCTTGCAGCTTTATAATCATTTCTTATCTTGGTCACAAACTATTTAATATGTGTGCTGAATCCTGTAGCTTACTGATTTAGTAAATCATACCATTAAAATGGAAATAATAGGGGGCAGAGCCAGCGCCCCGAGCGGGATAGTGGCACATCACTGCAGCTCCGTGCACTGGACCGAAACCGGCCGCCCGGAGACGCACCGAGCGTTACAGACGGCACACTGGCTCCCCACAACATGGGGAAAAAGAGCAAAAAACAACTGGCAGATCTGAGCGCGGAATCCGGAGATATCGGGGCTTTTCTCTGTGCAGCCTCGCAGCAGGTACCTCCCAAGATGGCACCTGAGCCCTATGCCTCACAATCATCGGATGAGGATAGCAGCTACACAGAGCCCTGCACGCTGAACCGCGTGCGACGGCCACCCCAGGGACTCCAGGATCAGGGGGACTCAGCACCCTCCACCAGAGCTGATATAAAAGCCCTGGTGAAGGAAATAAAGACCATGTTCCAAGCGGACATGGTGCTGGTGAGGGAAGACGTTGCTACACTTACCAACAGGGTGGCGGCGGCGGAGGAAGGCATAAGGGGTACTACCCTAGTGCAAAACGCCACGGATGCTGCATTAAACTCCCTGCGCAAGCAATATGCCAACCAACAAGCCCAACTAGCCGACATTGAAGACAGGCATAAGGCACGGAATCTAAGAGTCCGGGGAGTACCGGAGACAATTTCTGGCACCGAACTGCCTCATTACTGCCGCAGGCTCATAGCCATGCTGCTGACACCATGGCAAGCTAAGCAAGTAACCACAGATTCCTGCTTCAGACTCTCCAGGGCACCTTCCATGCCGTGTGTAGGAGCCTGTGATGTACTGATAAGTTTTGTGAGAGACTCAGACCGGGGAATACTAATGGGGGCCACAAGAAGCTCTCCTACAGTGCAGTTTGAAGAAGCGCAACTAGCCTTTTACAGAGACTATTCCAGACACACCATACAAAGGAGGAAATCTTTTCGCCAGGTGACGCAACTTCTACGGGAACAAGTCATCCCATACAAGTGGGGACCATGCCGCCTGCAAGTGGACAAGGCTGGCACGATACACAAGCTAACACACACGTCTGAAATACCGACCTTCCTTTGATCTCTAGGCATATAGGCTCAGACAACTCAAGAAATAGCCCAACCATCCTGGATATTACCCCTTTCGTGCCCAGAGGAGAGGTTCTGCAAATGGCTGCCCTACCTACCTGATACAGGCGCAGCTGTGCAGGTTCCATGTACTTTTACCTGTTACAACAACAGGTGCACTAATAGTTCCCAAATATGTAAATTTTTATATAACCTTCCCCCACTGGCTCCGCCAGCTACTGTCCAAATTACCCGGTCAAGTTAATCCCCCCCCCCCACTTACTATGAGTGTGAAAACCAGTTTTAAACTTGATAGCTACTCACACACTCGGGTAGCAAGCTAGGCCACATTACAAGGCTATGGTATTAAGTGTATGCTCCGCCCAGGTCCAGAAGGACCCAAGGCAGATACTTACCCACCCAGATGTGCCCTTTGCCAAAAGGGCAGGCACATTAATATATACCCATTAAAGCATATGGGCACTTATAGTGTTAAGCGAGCGCCTTCCTGCACCTTAACCTGACATGTGCCCTTTATTAATGCCGTGCGCAACCTCTTACCAATGAGCTAATGGGCACCCTCCACAATAAACATGCGCCCCCGGCACAACACCGATCCCCCCATGGAATGGGCAAAAGAGGGCAAAAAAGGCTATCAAACATTTAAAAATTGGATAGCCCCGCAAACATGTTATAATTGTTACTCAGGCTAATGTTATTTGTTCAAAGTTATGCTAACATGTGATAATGTAACCACCATGCTTTATCCACAAAAATAAAGAATTAAAAAAAAAATGGAAATAATAATACCCATTTACATATAATTCTATGTTTTCCATGTCCTTCTAAAAAAAATTAGCAAACATAAACAAACAACGTGAGCAAAAGCAATTCTATCAATAATATAGAAAAATAAATAATTGGAATTCAAGCTTCTAACATAAATTAAATAAACCAACAGTCACTGTTAGCTCATTCAGAGCCCAACACTACATAATTAATACAAAACAAATATTATTATTTTTATACCACCTTACAGCAGTATGTATTGTGCAAAGAGCCCATTTTAGAGAAAAAAAAACTTTAGAATTTTACAAGTTTTGTTGTATGTGCTGTATTTGTCCTCATATTCCTCCAGATCTTAAATTCAATTGTTTGATTATGTACTGTGCTAGCTATCATTCTATGAATAACAGTGTACGCTGTCTTCATATATTGTCCTTCAGAGAACAATAAGCAGACTGAGAACCACACGAACATGATTAATTAGCTAAGAATAGGCAGATGCAAAGAAAAATGAGATGTGGCAAAAGCCACTATGTTCTTCTATAATGAAAGTAGGTCTATACACCTTGAATGTAGCTTCTGTGTAATAAGTAGAAATGCATTTTGCAGAAATGTGTTTGCTGAAACAGAGCATACAGAATACAAAAAGAATAAAACAAACAGCACAATCTAAAGATGAGTAACAAGCTAAGCCATGGAAATTGCACTCACACACCTGAATGCATCCAGATATATTTACATAAATAAGGATTGTATACGTTATATTTTCTTATTTATTTGTGTGTCTATCTAGAAATAAAGATAGCAATTGATGTAAAGTCAGATTGCTATATGCAAGTGAGTCATTGCTACTTTTCCATTGTGTTTCATTCTCTCCTATCCCCAATCTCTATCAAATCCTATGGCACTTGTATCAGATAATAAGTGATGAAAAATGCATTACTCCTACCAAGGACATACATATCTTATTTCCTTCCAGCTCCCACCAAAGCATAGGTAGATAGAGGGGTTGCAGGTCATGCACTATGTGCAATAATTATGGTTACATCAGGACAAATATATAGTTATTTCAAATGCAAATTGATCCTAGGATTTGTTTACAATCTTGGACCAAACACATTTTGCTAATCACCCAATCGAACAATTCTCTAAGTTAGGGGAAGCCTGGCACAAAGCTTTTCTCAAATTGAACTCCCGAGGAAGAATTTTGTGGGGTCAACGAGGCCCCAAATGAGAGTAACTTGTAGATTCTCATTGTTCTTGATCAATCATTGATTTGCCAAGTGCCCTTTTTGGAAAAGCTAAATCATGAAGATGCCACACAGCTTTAGAGACTTTGATTAAAGGAACACTATGGCATTAGGAATACAATCCCGTACATATAAATCCTTTAGTGCCCAATCTACAGGTTTGTTTTAGGCCCTCTCCCCTGTTTGGAGTAAAAACCTAGACAAACATTTTAACTTACTTTTGTAGCCATGGCTTAAATATGAATATTAATCTTTTAATTAATATATAATAGTTAACCAATAAGTAACAACATTAATATTTTTTTATAGTTCTTAGTATTATGGTTGAATATGTTGATAGAAAATACACAACGCATTGTAATTTTTAATTTATATTTAGTATAATTATAATATACAAGTAAACAGATGCTAGCAGAATGACAATTAATTATACAATACAAAACTACAACATATTACTTACAAAATGTTGCTAAATGTAACACTATATGATCATAGTTACATAGTTACATGGCTGAAAAGAGACTTGCGTCCATCAAGTTCAGCCTTCCTCACATATGTTTTTGCTGTTGATCCAAAAGAATACAATACAAAACATGAACAAACTTACGCAGACCTCAGCCCATGGGGCTGTGGCTAAACAGTCAGCTGATTGTAGTCTACATACTAGCAAGGGCAGAGAGACTGAAGCCCTTCTCCATCTGGTTTCTATTCCCAGTGTGTTCCTAGTGTAGACTGGCCTGCGATGTCACTGCCAGAAGCACATTGCTTAAGGAATCCTACACACTGCCCCTAGTGGTTCCTCTAAAGCTTGCTTTATTTTATGACATAATTATTAATCATTATTTGAATTCATTGCACTTACCTTTACTCCAGTGCCGAGGCTCCCTGTGAACTGCCAATTGCTCAGTCTCCCGCAAAATCATCCTGCTCTCTCGCTAACATCCAATCTCAAATAGGATCACTGCAAACTGATGTGCATACTCAATGGGCGCAAAACAGACACATGTAAATTCTTCACCTAGGAAACATTGAATTCCATGCTTTCTTATGAGCTTCCACGTCGTGACCAATTTTTAATCGTCAGTGCAACAATATCTCCTTTAGTGACTGTCAGGAAGACAGCAAACAGAGGTGATATTACTCTGCCATGTAAACATTGCAGTTTCGAATTAAACTGCAATGTTTTAGTTTGCAGGATTAAAACTAAAGGACCACTGCACCCACACCACTTCATTGAGATGAAGTGATCTGGGTGATAATTGTGGTCTTTTAAGTGTCAGATACACTCAATGTAATCTGAATAACTGACTAAATCTATGCAGTGAAATTTAAGATATACTGAATTTTCAATCACACCTATAACCTGGCAGAGGTAACTGTCATCTTTAATAGTATTATGGGTACCCAGAGATGGTTGCATAATGTGTGGTACTTTGTTTTACACGAAAGCACAGTGCAGATCTAAAAGGGTTCTATAGTGAGCCAATCATTTTATGTGGTGTCCTGGTAGAGGAGAAACCCAGCTACATTCAGGACACCACAAATCTACTTGCAGATCTGGGCCCTATACCAGATGACAACAATCTGGCCAATCTATATGCATAATACCTCTACACCTATATCCAGACATCAATTTACTAGAAGACAACCCATATACCTTGATGGTATCAGCTTCCATCTCAGACAAATAAAAACAACCATGAGCTCAAACTCTGACTCAAAGATGTTGATGGCCAACAACTCCCAGAATTATTTGAATTTGAAAGATGTCCAGAAAATCATGGAAGTTGCAGTTAAAGCATTTCATCGAAGTGGTGTCGGTGCAGTGTCCCTGTCCCACTTAGCCCTGCAAGATAAATAATAGTGTTTTTTTTTTTTTTTTAACTACAATAATTACCTACCAAGACAGCCTCCAGTGGCTGTTTATCAGGGTCTGGGCGCTCTGCAGTGTTCTCCATTCCTGCTGGTCGCCTGGAGACTGCGTCCCCAAGGGTGGTGTGCCATAAAGCGGCTGCCTGTGCCACCTTATGGTAGCACCAGCCCTGAATGCAGGGAGATCTCTAGATCTCCCTACCAGCTGTGCCGCACAAGGGGGGGTTGTTTGGGGAAGCTAAGCAGAGCCGGAACTTGGAAGGTAGAGCTGGCTCTCCTATAAGCACAATAATTTTTGAATAAAATACATTTGCAATGAACAAATTGTATATACATGATTGTAGGGTATGTGTGCATTGAGGGAGCTAAAGAACACACGTTGATGACTGCATGTGTTACATTTTGTCTGTGATTAATATAAGCCTTGTTTGCCCTATTTTCCCACTATTAGATACATACAGCATATCAGACAAAGCAGCATAGGATTCCTCATGCTGTACCCCGGAGTAATTTATTATCACAGCAGAGCTGGGAAATGCTCTCCTGTTCTTGCTACACTCTACTAGTGAATATTGCCCCAAATTATTCTAAGTATAGTTTGAGTTTGAAGTCCAAGAAAAACCTGGATGCTTCACATGGTCCTCACTGTGCTAGGCCATAAACTCTACAGTGGTTTTATGATATTTCTAGCAAAAATGCACCATCTGCTTTTTCTTGAAAATAAATTACACTTTAATAAGTCTTGTTCCCTTGGCCTCCAGCTTCCCATTAGAATAGCATTTTTTAAACTGCCATTGTAGATCCTGTATAACAGATAATGGACGTCTGGTTAAAAATACAGTTTCTAACTTTCTCCAGATCACTTCAGTTCTGTCACCGGCAAACAGTTATCACTGATAAAAATAAAAAGCTGACTACTTCTGATAGTTCTGTTTTTAATTGGCTATTAGTCTGTCCAGTATACAAGGAATATTGACCACAAATCAAATACTTTAAACTCTAAGACATTAAATGAAGTGGAATAGAATCCAACAACTTTTCAAGTTATTTTTGATTTGAACAGTTATGTACAAAATGAGTGCTGTTGAGTTCCATCTTAATTAATTGTGAAAATGTCATATAAGCACACGTTCAGTACCTGACATTTGTTCTGGAAATAATGGTGACAGCTTGTCCTATTGGTTAATTAGTAATGTTTTTTTTTTAAAATAGAGAACGCGTATTAAGGATTATCAAGAACAAATGTGATATTTTTCATAGCATAGTCTCTCAGTTTAATACTATGCCATATCAATGTACAGACAGAGTTACCAGTGTTAAGTGTGACTAACAGATTTGCTTGGATGTTTCTTACTATGAACATAAGATGCAATCAAACTATTTTTTTTAATAGCATTTTCTCAACTGTGGTTTGCAAAATTAATAAATAAAACACTGAGAGCACACAATGTAAAAATAAAATGAAACAATCGGCTGATTTCCAACATGCACTATATTTGTGCATGCGTCCTGACATCATCGGCTGTGCACGAGAATAGTGCATGTTGGAAAACAGCCGATTGCGTTGAGACACAAAAGGAGGATTGACTGCCGACTACATCATGGCATAAATTCCGTAGCACCAAGAAGTGGAAATACAGAAGCAGGCAGGGAAAAATTGGACTAGAAAAAAGGTGCCAAATTGATGGATAAAAACGCCAGATGACAGAAACAATGAACACTTTTGAAAAAGGCGGATTTCACCAAAACACGCCAAGTGAGGTGGACTATTTTTTTTTATAGAGTTCAGGTGCATGCCCTCAAACTGCAGGGTTGTTTTGCCTCGTAGAGATGCCATGATGTGGGCCTTGTCTGAGGTGGAGGCGCAACATATGATAACATCCCTTGGCGTTGTGGGAGAGGAGTTAGCTGTGTTGGTGAAGCGATCAATTCCTTCCAAGGTGAGTTTCTTGGCCACCACGGGTGGCAAGATGGACGCCAGCAGCCTCCGGGTGTAATGAGGTAGTTCCTCTGCTGTTATGTCGGCCGGGACACTCCTAATCTTAATGTTATTGCGGCGTTGTTGGTCCTCTAGGTTAGTCCTCCTCTGAGAGAGATTGCGCTGCTGGGTGTGGAGTTGTTGTACAGAGCTGCTCAAGGAGGACACAGTAGCTTGGGTGGTCTTGATTCCTTCCTCCGTCTTTTTTTGCGGTAGGTGTTTGATTGAATCTCAGTTCTGAGTAGCGCCCGGTCTGCCTCCATCATCTTGTGTAAGTCAGAGAGGAGGATTTTAAGGTCACCTTTGGTGGTCGGGGCTGAGCTGTCGGTTAGTTGGAGGCTCATGGTGTGCTCAGATCGAGGAGGGGGTAAGGTGTCACCGTTAGCACTCTGTGGCGTGGGCGCTGGTGTCTCCTCAGTCTGGTGGGCCTCTATCTGCAGATTTCTTGGTGCTGCGGTCGTTGGAGCATAACTCTGATGTCCCTGTCGGGTTTTTGTGATCAGCACCCCATTAATAATGTGTGTGGCTGCGATGTCGTTAGGTGGGAGTCCGACTCACTTGTGTCGTGTGCCTCCAGTAAGCCGTCGATGAGCATATCCAGGCCTCGTGTTTGTGGAGCGTAGTAGGCCCCAGTTTTGCATTTTGGCTTTGTGTGTCTTGGTGTAGACGAGAAAGGAATCGGTCGACGCAGTCCGTCGCCCAGCTTACGATGCTGCGGTTTATTTTAGTGTTTATCAAGGCTGTGTTGTGATTTTCGGTGAGATTCAGGAGGTAGGTCGAGATCTAGTGTTTTTAAGTGTTTAAAATAAAGTGTTGCTGTGTATGCTGGAGTTTATAAGGTTCAAATTCACTGGAAATCAAGTGGGGGAGCTGCACCAAGCTGATCTCAAAGAAACATCCACTTCATCCTGCTATTGATAAAACTGTTAAGTCTGAGCCAGCAATCTGAGTGGCTCAGCACTATATGGGATCATACATAGGTTATTTATAAGATTTATGCTGTACTGTATCACCCTATGCTCTTTTCTTTAAGTCTTTTATTGTAGGCTTAAATTGTACAGCCTGTGGTAAAGATATATATATATTTTTTTTTTTTTACATTGTGTGCTCTCACTGTTTTATTTATTAAATTTGTACTTTATTTGGTGTGTTTGGGACAAACACATCGGTGATAGTAACATTCATTTTTATACCCCGCACTAATTATTTTATGTATTTTGTATGGTTTGCAAAAGTTACATCAAAGGAACACTTCAAGCATTATAATCACTACATCGTGCTGTAGTGGTTATGATGCTTAGGATTGCCTTAAAACCACTCATTGGAGTGCATGAGGCACTGCTCCCTGCCTCTACTGCAGCCAGAAGCTGCAGTTGAGCTGCAATTGAGCAGTGCAGGGCTTAGCTTATTGACTTAGACCAGCTGACATTCTCACCCAATGAATTGTTCCTGCTGTGCTGTCCGTTGGTTCTTTTGAATTCTCAGAGGAAACAGGGAAGAGAAGCCAGGGGCCCTGGCAAGACGTCATCCTGTTCTAAATCTGATTATTATAATTGGTTGGGGGTGGAGAGGGAGGCACCAGTGCGCTAAATTAGTTATGGTGCTTGGAGTGTTCCTTTAAACTTCAGAAGGATTTATCACAACTGTTTTCACTAAGATATACCCCTGGATGAAGATTTTTATTAATTTAATCTATGCACATACTAGTTGCATATATTAAGCATTTTCAACAAAAGGAGTGATTATTTGAGAGTTCCTTTTAGTAGGTTAATGGACTTGGGTATCATATATATTATTACTTCCTACTCCAGAGCGCCGGTGGAGCTTTATTAAGATAATAATTATAAATAAATAAAAGCAATCAGTTATTCCCCGCTCCCTGTCATTGGGTGGGTGGTTATTATGACCAGGTAGTTGCTATATGGCAGTGTTGGTATTATGACGATGTGGATGTTATATGACAGGGTTGATATTATAAACATTTAGGTGTTATATGGCAAGGTGGGTATAATTTTTAGATGGGTGTTATATAGCAGGGTAGGTGTAATGACCAGGTGGGTGTTATATAGCATGGTGGGTATAGTTACCAGGTGGATGTTATTATTATTATTATTATTATGATATTTATATAGTGTAATCAAATTCCGCAGCCCTTTACTGTTATATGGCAGGGTGGGTATAATGACCAGGTGAGTTTTATATGGCAGGGTGGATATAATGACCAGGTGGGTATTATATGGCAGGGTGGGTATTAGCTCACCATTCAGGAGCTGCTCTGTTTCAGCCAGGCTCCCAGAAGCTCCTTTCCTATGGTGATCCTGTCTGAAGGATCTCTCTGCACTTCCTGCACCCTTTCTCCATGGGATAGGCCAGTACCCTGGTGGTCAAGTGCTGGCTTATATGTATTCCCTGAAGGTCCAGGGGTGATAACCAACACTTTGCACCCCTTGCTGATGCACTCGTCAATAAGTTCTGAGTCATGTTTCCGACGCTAAGTGTTGATTCAGAGCAAAGACAGGGAATTCCCTAAGATCCGCTCATGAGGTAGAGCTTATTATTTAATGTACCAGCAGGTAATCATTATTATTATTTTAAATATATTTCCTATCCACCAGCATAATAAATAAAAATGAATGGCATTTTTCTTTTGGGATGGCAGTATTCTTAGCCACTGCCACTGGGTGTACCTGTTGCCTTGGCATCCTGTAAGCACCCTGATGGGCCATGTTTGGTGTCTATATTTGTCCTAATCTTCAGTTATATGAAAGGAACACCATAAGGTCAAGTACACAAACATGTATTCCTGACCTTATAGTGTTAAAGCCACCATCTAGCCCCCCCTGCACCCCCTTGCCTCCCTAAATATATCTGATCCTTATCTGCTTGCTTGGCTTACATAATCAGAAGTGATTCTTTGAGCTAATCACAATGGTTTCCCATTGTCAAGAAGGCAGATCAAGGGCAGAACCAGCACGAGTCAAACACAGTCCTGGCCAATAAGCATCTCCTCATAGAGATTCATTGAATCAATGCATTTCTATGATGAAAGTTCAGTGTCTGCATGCAGAAGGTAGAGACACTGAATGACAGTGCTGCTCACTGTGCAGCACTGCCGCAGGAAGCACCTCTAGTAGCCATCTGAGGAGTGGCCAGTGGGGTTATCACTAGGCTGTAATGTAAACATTACATTTTCTCTGAAAAGTGTTTACTGCAAAAAGCCAGAATGGAATGATTCTACTCACCAGAACAAATAAAATAAGTTGTAGTTGTTCTGGTGTCTATTGTGTCCGTTTGAGAAGGTATCATCTCTTTTTCTTACGCACAGCACCAGCACTAACCTGAATTTCAGGAACAAATAAAGAATAACATTTTATCGATATACACCTGGATGATTTCATTAGCTTATTGTAACAACTTAGTTTTAATACCCTACTTCTTTTCCATGTACTTAGATGACAGGTCAACTTTTACATAGATAAGAGAATACTCTCATTTCATTCAGAAAGTGTTACAGGAAATCTAACATCCCTTTAAGCTGATGGTAACATTTCAATGTGTTCATTATTGGCATCTTGATGATACTTAGGATAATGTAATTATGTTGATTTTTTTGTGTGCATTGGTTGCAAGTTGAAGGTTCCTAAGCCTATATATCCGGTTTTAAAGAGATGCAATTAAGAAGGCAATTAAGTGAAATGAAGCAGCAGTATGAAGATCAGTTGCTATTAAGAATAAAAAAAATGTGCAAAGAGAACATACAGCGGCAACTAATGAGGACCAACACATCTTTAATTATTTACATAGTAGCATTTAGACAAGATTATCTATCTATCTATCTATCTACATACCTATCTATCTATCCATCTATCTATCTATCTATCTTTAAAGAGAGAGATAATGTAAATAATAGAATGCAGCTATATATCTATTGCAAGCGTGGAATTTTGTTTATTTGTTTTTATTTGCTTTGTATATATCTTCTTAATATCCTTTAATTTTAATTTTACTTTACATCATTTGATTCACCTCTGGTTAAGTTAATATTAATTAAGTTTAAAGTCATGTCAAAACTGAATGTACACAATGTGTGCTTTGATCAGCAATACACAAGATAGACACTTATGTTGCTATAGCAACAGAACACTTTTAGTTAACACGGTGAAGGTTACGTAAATCACTTTACGTCATCACATTTTTTTTCATGTTACTTTACCGGTTATCACTGCAGAACACTGGAGACTATGAGACACTATTGTTAAGCAAATTGAATAATGTCCTGATGCTTTTCTATACATTTACACTGCATACTTTGATAAAAACACAAGTAGGTCCAAATGTTGATTATTTGCAATATTTTATAGTTCACACAATGCAAGTTAACAGTGGCTGGAGACATGTGATTATTTCCCATAATTCAAATTGCTAATATTTACAGCATTGAGGAAGTACTCAAGCAGAAAGCCAGGCAATTCATAATAGATGAATGCCAGGCTTAAAGTGTTTGATATACATAGTCTATTGTCCAATGGTGAAAATTAGACCCTTCCCCAGAAAAGACAAATTTTAGCACAGAGACTAATCCTGCATGCAAGGCTGAGTTGAGTGCTGTAGGTGCAGACACATACTCCATGCAATGCAACTTCAAGAAGAGTCCATTTTGTTTCCAGGGCTAACACTGTGTCTCTCTATTCTCATGTGGGTAATGAAAGCAGACCTGAATTAGTTAGAGAAGTAATGAATACCCTCTGCTACCTGGTAATGTAATATAACTGCTGTTAATACAGCTCTTTGTTGTTTCAAATACACTAAGAGAGACACACACTGCCATCATTCATCAAAGTTCCCCTCCAGGAAATTTTAAGGGATACTATAAGCAGTGGTGTATTTAGGATTTGGGCTGCCCACCTCTTCCTGTCAAGGCCACACTTTGACAGACGCTTACTCACTGACAGACGCAAACTCACTGACAGACGCATACACTCATTGACAGACGCATACACTCATTGACAGACGCATACACTCATTAACAGACACACACTCTCATATACACTGACAAACAATGACATACACACACACACACTATTACTTGGACACACACCGACAGATGCACACACACTGACAGACGCACGCACGCACTCACTGACCGATACATGCACACTCACTGACCTACACACACATTTACTCACATAGACACGCACACACTTACAGACACACACATACACACTTACAGACACACACATTCACTTACAGACACTCACATTCACTTACAGACACATACACACACACACACACACTTACAGACATATACACGTTTCTCCCAACACTCACAAATTATTATTTTTATTTTAAATCCCCCCAGCCTCCATAGGAGAGCTGGAGTGGATTCCTTACCAGTCCAGTGTGGCTGCTGGGCGGGGAGGCAGGGGGCGCACAGGCTGAGTAGGCAGTGCTTAGTGATGCTGGGAGCCGGTCTGACGTCATATTCCGGCTCCTGGATTCATTAAGCAGCGCAGAGGGAGCTGAGCAGGAAGTGCTCAGGTAAGTTTTCTCCCTCGCTCCCCCGCTGCCTTCCGCCGAGGGTCTCAAAAGTGGCCAGCCGGCCGGCTCTTAAGCCCCCCCAGGACGCAAGACAAGCAAGGGATCTGCCTGGGCATTTGGGGGGGGGGGCTTTTTTTGCCGCCTAAGGCAGATGCCTTGTTTGCCTCGCGGAAGACACGTCCCTGACTACAAGAACCAAAAATTTTTAGCTTAATGAATCAGTTTTAGTATATGATGCTGCAGTCTCCCTGCTCACTTCTTCCATTTAGGAGGTAGAACACTTTTGTTTCTGTTTAGGCAGCCCTAGCCACACTTTTCCTGGCTGTGACTCATACAACCTGCATGAAAACAAAATGGTTTTATTTTCGGTGAGTGCAGTGTTTTTTTTAAGGAGGTTTTTATCTCCTGCTCTGTTAATTGAACTTTAATCACAAACTTTAGTCTCCCGTAGGCTCTAGCAGACTATTAATAAAGCAGGAGATGATAAATTATAAATTAAACAGACTGCACAATAAAGGAAGTTTAAACATTAGATCTCTCTTTACACAGTCTCTCTACAATTTTTGTAAAGTCACATGCAGGGAGGTGTGACTAAGGCTGCATAAACAAAGTGCATTAACACCTAAATTGCAGAGAATAAAGCTGCAGGGGCATTATCTATACTCCAAAAACACTCCATTAAGCTAAAGTTGCTTTGGTACTTATAGTGTCCCTTTAATAATAAAAGATTAAATGTATTTAATTTATTTAAAGGACCACTATAGTGCCAGGAAAACATTCCTCATTTTCCTGGCCCTATAGTGCCCTGAGGGTGCCCCCCACCCTCAGGGTCCCCCTCCCGCCGGGCTGGATGGCGAGGAAAGGGGTTAAACTTACCTTTATTCCAGTGCCAGGCGGAGAGCTCTCCTCCTCTTCTCCGCCTCCGATCCTCCTCTTCGGCTGAATGAGCATGCGCGGCAGGAGCTGTGGGCGCATCCAGCCGGTCTCATAGGAAAGCATTTACAATGCTTTCCTATGGACGCTTGCGTGTTCTCACTGTGATTTTCACAGTGAGAAGCACGCAAA
The DNA here is from genome assembly GCA_933207985.1 of Pelobates cultripes. Lineage (NCBI taxonomy): Eukaryota > Metazoa > Chordata > Amphibia > Anura > Pelobatidae > Pelobates > Pelobates cultripes. The sequence goes on from OW240916.1 coordinate 112,521,238, forward strand.
CGCCTCTAGCGGCTGTCAATGAGACAGCCGCTAGAGGATTTGGAGGCTGGATTAATCCATTTATAAACATAGCAGTTTCTCTGAAACTGTTTTGTTTATAAAAAAAGGGGTTAATCCTAGAGGGACCTGGCACCCAGACCACTTCATTAGGCTGAAGTGGTCTGGGTGCCTAGAGTGGTCCTTTAAGGTAGCATCTGCAATTAAGAGCTACTGCAAAAAAGTGCCTTCAAATAATGTCAGGTCTATTGAGAATTATCTCCAATTTTAAAACAAATTAAGGATTTAAAATGTATAAAGCTGAAGCATGCAATAGGTAAAATAATACTAATTTCGGGGATCTGTTAAAGTTTACTCTCTTATTATGATGTATTATGATGTGTATAGAATAAAGTGAAGGCATTAGTTTATTCAATGTATACTTACTGTTTAGTTACATGACATGATATATTTTTCAATTAGGACTACTATTTTAGTTCATTTATAGTATTTTTTAATGTTAATGTTCCACTGCAACGTGCATGCCCTTGTCTGTCTGATACTGGTGACAAGTGATATACTGGCAAGAGGGAATCACACTGTCTCCTTTCCAACCCCCAATCTGGAACATCATTAATGGAAGAGGAAATTAATTAATAGACGACATCGTCCACTGTGCAGTATGGGATTTGAAAACATGATCTGTCTACTGAAATAGCATGGGAATTATAATATATATGGTGAGAAAATTCCTTAGAGATTCTGGTCATTGTTGATATGTATATCTATTTATTTAACTGTTTTAATACTGTATTGTCCATAAAGCTTTGCAATTTATGTAGACAAAAATGAAATAAATAAAACTGAGCATTATTACACAAGAATTATACAGACAGGCGTATATGCTCACACATTGCAAGGTAGAATGCAATAAGGTCCATATAAGGAAAGGACTCACATGGAAAAGGTGCATTGAAACTACAGGCTGTGAGGAGAAAGAACACTTGTAAAAGTAAGTTATCCATAATTATGCCAATTTAATGGGTACTGCTTTAAAATCAGTATACAATAACATTGCTTTGCCATGACTATACAGTGAATGTATAGATAAAAGAAAACAATGAGCGTACAGTAAGTGAAGTATGGAGTAGAGACAAAAAGCTAGGTAAAAAAAAGTATGACGGGACTGTTGCTCAAGTGGGCATGCAAAGAAGAGAAGGTAAGTAGGAAAATAGTGTTCAGAGGAGGGAAGACATGACCAGGTGTGTGGACTGCTTACTCAGATATGCTCAACGTCCATCTAGATCTATATGAAGGTGTTGCATGTGGGTGATTGCATTACAAAAATGCTTTAAAATTGTCAGCAGCTCTGTGAGCTGATCAAAAACTTACCTTCTTTGCACAGGTAAGCAATCCGCACCGCCCAACAGGAGAGGACGGACGGCAGGACCGGGACGACGCGGGACAACAGGTATGACAGAACCCTCCCCTAAAGGAACGCCTACTGGAGGAACACCATTATCTATACTCATGAGCGTTCCTCGGGCCCATAACCTCTCCAATGATCCAGGTACATGAGCGTTCCTCGGGCCCATAACCTCTCCAATGATCCAGGTACTGAAGCGAGCCACGGGAGATCTGGGAGTCGACAATATGTTGGATCTCATACTCCTCCTGGCCATGAACCAAAATAGGAGGAGGACGAGACTGGGAACGGGAATGATTATTGCAAACAAGCAGTTTTAGGAGGGACGTATGAAAGACGTTGGGCACACAGAGGTTTTTGGGCAAATCCAAGGCATAGGAAACAGGATTGATCCTTCGCAAAACCTTGTAAGTACCAATGAACTTAGGAGCCAACTTCATTGAGGGAATGCGTAAGCGCAAGTTGCGCGTAGATAAGCAGACTCTATCACCAGCAACATAAGAAGGTGCCGTCCTACGGTGCCTATCAGCAAAGGCTTTCTGAGTAAACATAGTCTTCTCCAAGATGGCATGAACCATTCTCCAAGTGTCATGTACAGTGGATAAGTGTTCATCTAGAACCGGCATTCCTTTGTGAGAAAATTAAGCCGGAAGCAGATTTGGATGATGACTATACGTGACAAAGAAGGGACTGTGACCAGAAGCAGAGTGCTTAGCATTATTCCTGGCGAATTCAGCCCAAGGAAGAAGGTCAGCCCAGTTGACCTGGAGCTGAGACGTAAAACAACGGAGATAATGTTCAAGGCTTTGATTAGTCCTTTCAGCAGCACCATTCGTTTGAGGATGATAGCCTGAGGAGAAGGCGAGTTCAATACCCATGTCTTTAAAAAAGCCCCTCCAAAACTTTGAAATAAATTGTGAACCCCTATCAGACACAATGACGTCTGGCATTCCGTGTAGGTGTATTATTTACTTGGTGAATATTCTGGCTAATTCAGCAGAAGAAGGCATTTTTCTCAAAGGTATGAAGTGCGCCATTTTAGAGAAACAATCAACTATAACCAAAATGACAGTAAAACCCTTAGATTGTGACAACTCTACCATAAAATCCATAGACAGATGAGACCAAGGAACTAACGGCAAAGAAAGAGGATGAAGAAGACCACATGGTACTTGATGAGAAGGTTTAGATTGGGAGCAAACGTTACACGATGATACGTAAGCTTCAACTTCCTTTCTAAGAGATGGCCACCAATACTGTCATGTAATTAAATCAATGGTCTTAGATACCTCCATATGTCCAGCCAATTTACTGTCATGGTAATGGCTCAATACCTCTCCTCTCAGCTCTGGAGGCACATAGAATTTATCAACAGGCTTATCACTAGGTGCCCTTGTGACGAAGTGCCCTTCGCCACTTGTGCCTGGAGAGGACTGCTTGCCCGCCTCTTGCCCTGTGACTATGGACACTGGGAGATTTGGCCCGTTCAATTCAGAGGGATAGGAGTTATGTATTTTTGTATCCTTTTGTGTTTTACTGGGGACATGTGCTCAATGGAGTCTGCTTCTATCCCTGGATAATTGGATTACTTTCCCCATTGTCTCCAGGCTAGAGGGCTCTGTAAAACCAGTTTGGGCCAGATAGCCATGCTGCCAGCCAGGCCCCAAAAGATATTTTACTAACTTCTTAACCCCTGGTCTGATTCATGACATTTTTGATATGTTGTTTCCCTGAATGGATTGATTGTAAATATATATTTTTTATGTAAATGTAATGTATATTTTAGAAGTTATGAATATGCTGTTAAAACTGTATTATTTCTGGCCAGCAGATAATTGAGCTTTGTGTATTGTAGAAACTCAATTATCTAGCCTGGCCCAGAGGAGGAGTTTTGTGTTGCATAAATTGTGAGTACAGTGTGAGAGTAAATCAGTCTTGTTCCAGCATTAAGCCTTGGCTCATGTTTGGGGGATTGGAGAAATACACTCTGGGGATTGCTATAATCACTATACTCCCCAGGGTATGATCACTAAGTTCTGCTAAGAGCTTGTTCCTGTTCCTGCTCTCTGGGGAAAGAGAGGTTCACCCACTGGAAGCTGGATCCTGGCCTTGGGTCCAGGGTGGGTGGAGACAGCAGAGACCCCGGCGCAGTTGCATCGCTGGAAGTGGGGTCTGCAGTGCTGATGGTGTCGGTTGGAGTGCTTGGAGTCCTCAGCGAGCACTAGGAGCATCGATTGGCGGAGGTACTCAGTCGGAGTGCCAGCGTTCCGTCACAGCCCTATCTTGGACCCTTTGGATCTTGTGCAGCAGAGGGGAAGAGACTCTGATTCTAGTCAAAGCAATGATTCTCTCAGGGGGTATAATGGGTTCTGGTCTGACCTCCTCTTTATCAAGAGTGGCAAACTGTCTGGAAAGAGAATCTGCTTTGGTGTTCCGATTACCCGGTCTATAGGAGATTACATAATTGAAGCGGGAAAGGAAAAGACCCCAGCGGGCTTGTCTGGGCGAAAGCCTCTTAGCGTCACTCAAATAGTATAAATTCTTATGATCGGTGAGAATCATGATAGGAACTGTAGATCCCTCAAGTAAGTGATGCCATTCCTTGAGAGCTGATACTATGGCTAATAATTCTCTATTACCGATATCATAATTCTTTCCAGCAGGTGTCAGCCTACGAGAAAATAATCCACAAGGATGCAACAGAGCGATAGGAGATTCCCTCTGGGAAAGGATAGCCCCCACACCGGTCTCAGAGGCATCAACCTCAAGGATGAAGGGTCTAGAGTGGTCTGGATGTACCAGGATGGGAGCTGAGGCAAAAGATTTCTTCAAGAGAGTGAAAGAAGCTTTGGCTTCCACAGACCAATTGACATGATTAGCTCCTTGGTCATAGCTGTGATTGGTGCTAGAATCTGGGAAAAGCCCTTTATACATTGTGACGAAGTGCCCTTCGCCACTTGGTCCTGGAGAGGCCTACTTGCCAGCCTCCTCCCCTGTGACTATGACTCTTTCATCTATCTGGCTTTAAAGCCCCTAGTCTACCTTCAGACAGACTATTTATGTGGGCTGCTTTATTTATCCTATGTTTTAGTCACCCTGTACCCATTATAGGTGCAGGGTGTGTGTAATGTAATTGTTTATAGTGTGTGTGTGTGTGTACTGTGTAATGTATTGCCTGCTCTCTTGTATTGCTGAGGTTTGCTACCAACTAGGTGGGTTTGGCTATGGAGCTGGTCTAGTGCCCTCTGTTGGTAGCAACAGCAATATGCACTACCTGAATTGCAAGACTGGTTCATTTGCATATTCGGGTAGATTTGCATATTGCTAATTCTGCAGGCAGGTGAGATATTTACTGTTAAATATTGTCTCCCCCCACCCCTTTAAAAATGTGCCATTGTGTTGTGATAAGTCACTGTGTGTTTCTTGATATGGTTTGACTGTTTGTGATTTTATTGAGGTTTCACAACAATGTTATTGTGGTGACTGTATTGGCTGGTCCCAAGGGAATAAAGGTTTTGACAGTTCTTCTTGATCCCTCTAAACGTAGCCTTGTCTCGTTATTGGATGGAGCTGTTATAATCACACTGGGGATTGCTATGCTCTGCATGCTCCCCTGAGCTTGAGTCATTTAGCTCTTTTAAGAGCTTGTTCCTGACACGCTCTCCTTGGAGGAGGGGTCTTCACCACACAGTCCTGGATGCTGGAGGATCATACAGGGTGGAAGGAAGAGTTCTTTCCCACACAGTCCTGGAGGACAGAAGCTGATCCAGGGTGGAAGGAAGACGGCGAGACTCCAGTCAAGATACGGTGGTTGCGGAGTCTGCGGTGGTTGTGGTGTCTGCTGCAGTGCTTGGAGTCCTCAGGAAGTGCTAGGAGCATCCGTCAACGGAGGGTACTCAGTCGGAGTACAAGGAGCTCCGTTACATACATATTCTATAATAGTTAGCAAATCCAATGAACCTCTGTATGGACTTCAAACCAATGGGTAAGGGCCATTCAAGAATAGAAGATAGTTTTTTAGGGTCCATTTGAAATCCATCAGTAGAAATTATATACCCTATAAACTGAATAGAAGTCTGATCGAACAGACATTTCTCAAGTTTGCAATATAAGCCATTAGCAAGAAGGGTCTGTAAAATATTTCTGACTTGTTGGTGATGTATTTGAATATTAGGAGAATGAATAAGAATGTCATCAAGATACACAATAGCGCAAGTGTGCAAATAATTTCGTAAGACACCATTGATAAATTCTTGGAAAACTGCCGGGGCATTACATAGACCAAAGGGCATTACCGTGTAGTAATAATGACCGCTTCGAGTGTTAAATGCCGTCATCCATTCGTCTCCCTCTTTAATGCGAACTAGATTGTAGGCTCCTCTAAGGTCTAATTTGGTAAAGATTTTAGAACCACAAAGCCTGTCAAAGAGCTCTGTTATCAGTGGTATAGGATACGCATTTTTTAGAGTGATTTTATTCAGACCCCTATAATCTATGCAGGTACGTAAATCCCCCTCCTTTTTGGCAACAAAAAAGCCCCTGCAGGGGAAGAGGAGCATCTGATAAACCCCTTACTTAGTGATTTTTGTACATATTTCTCCATAACCTTATTTTCATTTGCCCTTGGGGGGCATGATACCAGGGAGGAGTTTAATGGCACAATCGTATGGCCTATGTGGAGGAAGACGGTCTGCCTGTATTTTGTCAGAGACCTTCACCAGGTCTTGGTATTGAGGCTGTACATTAGTGGAAAGTGGAGGAGCTAAAGGAACATTAAGAGAACAAAGGGGTTTAACTTGATTTAAACATGTACTGTTACAGGAAGGACTCCAAGACAGGATTTGTCTTTCTCTCCAGTCAATACCAGGGTTATGTTTTTGTAATCATGGAAAACCAAGAACCAAAGGGCAAAAAGGAGAAGAAATGACCTGGAAAGATAACTTCTCTTTATGGGTAACACCTACTGATAAAATAACAGTCTTAGTTTGATGTGTTAATGGTTTACCATCTATGGCCTCAATGGCCAAGGGTGTTTCTTTCTCCTCAAAAGGAAGAGAAAGAGCTGTTGTAAAGGTCTGGTCAATAAAGTTGTCTGCAGATCCAGAGTCAATGAGGGCCATAGTGAGATGACTAACACTTTCCCAGAATAGGATTACAGGCATAACACACCTGAATGAATTTGTTTTAAGGGACAGAGACATTACACCCAAGGCCGGTCCCCTGAACGAGCTTAGGCGGTAGAGTTTTCCGGACGTGATGGGCAATTGTTACGTAAGTGCCCCTTACGACCACAATATAGGCAAAACCCTTCCCTTCTTCTGTAAGACTTCTCAGCCTCAGAGAGTCTTGTGTTACCTAGTTGCATGGGTTCAGAATCAGATTCAGGGGCTGGTAAAGTGGGTAATCCGGTTATCATTGACCGAGGAGTGGTTCTTCCTAAAGCCCTCCTTTGTCTATCTAAATGAAGATGTTTCTGTCTAACCCTTATATCAATGTCCGACATGTATTGTATAAGGTCTTCTAGGAGTTCTGGTAAATCCCTGGCTGCCACTTCATCCTGTAAGGACTCAGTAAGACCCTCAAAAAACACAGCTGTTAGAGCACTGTTATTCCAAGTCAGCTCAGAGGCCAAGGTACGAAATTCAATAGCATAGTCGGCCACTGATCTAGAACCTTGTTTGTTTTTTAACAGTGCTCTGGCTGCTAGTCTCTTTCTGCCTGGGGGATTGAACACATTACGGAAAGTCCTGAGGAACAGTTCAAGATTAAAGACAATCACATCATCATTCTCCCACAAGGGATTTATCCAAGCCAGGGCTCTGCCTTCTAATATGTTCATAATGAACGCTATCTTGGACCTATCAGTAGGGAAGGAATCAGGAGCTACTTCAAAATGTACTCCCACCTGGTTCAAAGATCCCCGGAATAACGATGTTTCCCCGGAATAACGAGGAGGGTGAGTTAGACGAATGGATGGAGTGGAATGAGTCTCAGGGGGTAGAAAGACAGCACCGTGAGAACTACTGTCCTCTGCCTCTGGTTGAAGACACGCAGTTCTAGTGAGGATAGTTTGCGAGGCTTAGGCAAACTGATCCATTCTATGGCCTAACCCCTCTATTCAAGGTCAGGGATATAGAGATACGGGAAAGCAAATAGACAGAGCCAAGTTCAGGGAGCCAGAAACGAGAATAACAAGCCGAAGTCAGAAACAAAAGAAAAGACAACTACTCAGAACGCACTCTCAGGCTATAATAAACCACGACAGGGCAAGGAAGTAATGTCATAAGGAGGTTAATATAGGGTAAGGTGTAATCTGATGAGGGAGGATATAAATAGATACTAGCAATAGGCTACTTTCACTTTAAAAATTAATGTCACGTCAGCCCTTCCAGCTACCGTGTGTGCGCACACACGTCCTCGGACGCCCTCCCAGATGCATGTGCGCACCTGGAGATGCGTGCATGCGACGCCAGCCAGCGATCCGCACCGCCCGACAGGAGAGGATGGACGGCGGGACCAGGACAGCGCGGGACACAAGGTATGACACACTATTACTCTGATAAAGAAGAAATTATACAGATCACCAGGCAAACATCATGTAAGAAAACCAAGTATATTTAAACCTCATTCGGTAGTTTCCTCCCGAACCGCCAGAGCCTTAGTGATTATAGCCCTCCATTCGGTAGATAGGGTAGACGAATCCTATAGTAATTCCAATAGCTTCACCAGGTAATTCCCTTAGTGAAACACACGAATCCCCAAACAGCAGCCGAAGTCAAGAAGAAGGGTACAAAATGAACTGTCCTTTAATGGGTGCACATTATGCAAGTCCCCATGCAAGGGGGCAGCCCTCAGGGAGGGACAAACAATAACCAATCACAAACAGTAAAATGTTAACACACACCTACAATTCCCTCCCCTAGCCCAGGAGATAATTTAGTCTGATAAAATAGTAACTTCATTATCTCCGGGCTGAAAAATCACTTTTTCCCCAACTTTCAGAACACCCCTTTATACTGGGGGCAGCCCCATAAATTATGTGTCCCCTGATAGCCCTGATCTGGGTGACCAACATATTCGAATTTCACCCAGCTCGGTTCAGGGGTTCACAAATTTTATGGAAGTCTTGTGTGACCAGCTCACCCTGGGCTGCATGCCCAAAACAGTTCCACGAATTTGGTGGGTTTTGCCGGTCACTTTCAAAAAAGCATAAAAACAAATCAAAATACCGAATGGATCCCTCTGGTTCCTAGCAGCATTCGTGCCCCTCTGTCGAATGCACCAAAGTACCGAATAGCGCTCTTCTAGCTATTCGGTAAATAGAGTTCCAGCGTTCGTCTGTTTGGGACCGGTGTTCGTGTCTGTAAAACAGTTCCATGCACTCGCCGACCAGGTCCCGTTGCCTTTGTTTGCATGAACAAAGATGGCCGCGGTTTTCTCTGCCACGTGGCGTTCGACTAACGAACGCTGGCCACACAAACAGAAGTAGCAATTTCACCCAGACTTTTGATGTTTAATGAGCCAGAGGGGTGGTTTTTGTTCGATAGTTCCATCTACCAAATGCAATAGGCAGAAATGGAGAAAAAAAAGGGAATGCAACCAGTAAATAACATAGAAACAGGGGGGGTTTCTTCACACGTCACCTCAACTTTTTTTCACAATAACCCTAACCAGATCTATCCTGACTTATCCTGGATGACATTGCAGACGAGGTGGGTGCTAAAACCGATCACTGACCAGTTTAGAGCTTGCAATATCCGGTATAGATAGGGATTCCAATTTGCGCTGCTACATACCAAGGATCGCATTCACAATTGTGGCGAAAGTGACCTCGCCACTGTTTTTTGGAGGGGCCTGTTTGCTTGCCTCCTACCCTGTGACCATGGGCCCTGCAATGTACCTTGCCCAATACACTTTAAAAGGCTCCATTCATGTAATGTAATTACTTTTGTACTCCATAAAGAGAGACGGACCGCTGGCCCTAATTCTAATTAATGGTAGGTGTATTTTAACAGTGAGAAACAGAATAACAAAAAAAATCCAGAAAAAATCCAGAAAAACGCATGTAAAAGTTATAAATTGATTTACATATCAATGAGTGAAATAAGTATTTGACCCCTTCGACTTAGTACTTGGTGGCAAAGCCCTTGTTGGCAATCACAGAGGTCAGATGTTTCTTGTAGTTAGCCAGCAGGTTTGCACACATCTCAGAAGGGATTTTGTTCCACTCCTCTTTGCAGATCCTCTCCAAGTCTTTAAGGATTCAAGGCTGACGTTTGGCAACTCGAACCTTCAACTCCCTCCACAGATTTTCTATGGAATTAAGGTCTGGAGGTTGGCAAGGCCACTCCAAGACCTTAATGTGCTTCTACTTGAGCAAATCCTTTGTTGCCTTGGCTGTGTGTTTTGGGTCATTGTCATGCTGGAATACCGATCCATGACCCATTTTCAATGCCCTGGCCCTGGTCCCCACCCAAGATTTGATGGTACATGGCTCTGTCCATCGTCCCTTTGATGTGGTGCAGTTGTCCTGTCCCCTTAGCAGAAAAACACCTCCAAAGCATAATGTTTCCACTCCATGTTTGATGGCGAGGATGGTGTTCTTTGTCTTCTCCTCCTCCTCCATACACGGCGAGTTGAGATGCCAAAAAGTTCGATTTTTGTCTCATCTGACCACAACACTTTCACCCAGTTCTCCACTGAATCATTCAGATGTTCATTGGCAAACTTCAGACAGGCCCGTACATATCCTATTTTGAGCAGGGGGACCTTGCGGGTGCTATAGGATTTCCTTCACGGTGTAGTGTATGACGACATCACGGAGCTGGTGAATGGACCTTGCGCTCCCCCACCTTCCATTTGAGGATGCCCCACAAATGCTCAATAGGGTTTAGGTCTGGAGACTTGCTTGGTCTCCAGACCTTTCCTTCAGTTTCTTTAGCAAGGCATTGATTGTCTTGGAGGTGTATTTGCGGTCTTTTTCATGATGGAGTACTGCCCTGCAGCCCAATCTCCAAAGGGAGGGGATCATGCTCTGCTTCTGTATGTCACAGTACATGTTGGCATTCATGGTTCCACTAATGAACTGTAGCTCCCCAGTGCCGGCAGCACTTATGCAGGCCCAGACCATGACTGTCAGGGATCCGCGGGCGGCTAGGAGGGGAGGCTGCACGCCACTTGCAGCACTCACCCTCAGTCCATCGCCGCCTGCGGTCTCCCCTCTGCTTACCTGTCGGCGAGCGGCGTCTCCTCTGTGCCGCTCGCCGCCAGCGTCCTCCACGCCCCCCAGCGGCAGCATGTATAACGCTGCACGCTGGGAGGTCAATGAATTAAGTAAACGCCAGGGTCACGTGAGTGACCCGGCGTTAAAGAAACAGTACCACAATCACAGTGGGAGGTATAGATATCCCCCACGTGTGATTGTTAATTCTGATTGGAAGTTATCCAATCAGAATTAAACCAAGGGTATTTATACTCACCTTTCCTGTCCCTCAGTGCCCTCTTGTGGTCTTGTGATACCTGTAGCGTAGTGTTCTCGTCTTGCTCTCTGGTTACTGATTATTTGGCTCGTTATTCCGATTATCTGTCTTCTCCACTCCTTTGACCTCGGCTTGTTTCTCGTTCTCCCGTTTTCTGGTTCCCTTTACTTGGCTTGTCTCCTGACTACTCTTAGCGTGCTTAGCTCGGCCACTCTAAGGTCCGGTACGGCACATTTTCTGTGTGTGTGTGCCAGCGTGTTGGGTTCCCCGAATCGTGATAATGACACACCTACCACTATGCTTGACTGCAGGCAAGACACACTTGTTTTGGTACTCTTCACCTGGTTGCCGCCACACACGCTTGACACCATCTAAACCAAATAAGTTTATCTTGGTCTCATCGGACCACAGGACATGGTTCCAGTAATCCATGTCCTTAGTCTGCTTGTCTTCAGCAAACTGTTTGCAGGATTTCTTGTGCATCATCTTTAGAAGAGGCTTCCTACTGGAATGACAGCCATGCAGACCAATTTGATGCAGTGTGCGGCATATGGTCTGAGCACTGACAGGCTGACCCCCCACCCCTTCAACCTCTGCAGCAATGCTGCCAGCACTCATACGTCTATTTCCTAAAGACAAACTCTGGATATGACGCTGAGCATGTGCACTCAACTTCTTTGGTCAACCATGGCGAGGCCTGTGAAACCACTGTATGGTCTTGCCCACTGTGCTGCAGCTCATTTTCAGGGTCTTGGCAATCTTCTTATAGCCTAGACCATCTTTATGTAGAGTAACATTTTTTTTTTAAGATCCTCAGAGAGTTCTTTGCCATGAGATGCCATGTTGAACTTCCAGTGACCAGTATGAGAAAGTTAAATTTAACACACCTACTCCCCATTCACACCTGAGAGCTTGTAACACTAATGAGTCACATAACACTGGGGAGGGAAAATGGCTAATTGGGTCCAATTTGGACATTTCCACTTAGGGGTATACTCACGTTTGTTGCCAACGGTTTAGACATTAATGGCTGTGTGTTCAGTTATTTTGAGGGGACAGCAAATTTACACTTTTATATATGCTGTACACGTACTACTTTACATTGTAGCAGAGTGTCATTTCTTCAGTGTTGTCACATGAAATGATATAATAAAATATTTACAAAAATGTAAGGGGTATACTCATTTTTGTGAGATTCTGTATGTTGCAACGTTTAGTTTAGTGTGCATTGATCTAAATATGTTACTGGAATGTATTTATCTAAGCATGGTATATTTCATTTTGGTTTTAATTATCATAAAAAAACGTAATGAATATGGGGCGTGTTCTGGTGACGTGGTTTTGGGGGACCCAGGCAGCAAATTGTCATGGGCCGGCCCTGGTATCTGGGTGTGTATGTATCTGTTGTGTGTGAGTGTGTTTATCTGTGTGTCTGTATCTGTATATGTGTCAGTGCATATGTGTGTGTCTGTGTATCTGTATGTATTTGTATGTGTCATTGTGTGTATCTGTGTATTTGTGTGTCAGTGTGTGCCTGTTTATCTGCATGTATGACAGTATGTGTATCTGCATGTGTATCTGCATTTGTATCTGTATTTGTGTGTGCCAGTAATTGTATCTATGTGTTTATGTATCTGCATGTGTGTCAGTGTGTGTGTCTGTTTATCTGCATCTGTGTGTCTTTGTAGCTGCATGTGTGGCAGTGTTTGTATCAATGTGTCTGTATTTGTATGTGTATTTGTGGCAGTATTTGTATCTGTGTATTTGCATGTGTGACAATGTGTTTGTCATTGTGTCTGTTCAACTGTATGTATTTCAGTGTTGCCCTCTGTGTATCTGCATGTGTGGCAGTGTTTGTGCCTGTGTGTCTGCAAATTTGTATATGTGTTAGTGTATGTATCAGAGTGTCTTTGCAACTGTATGTGTGTCAGTGTTTGCATTGTTGTGTCTGTGTATCTGCATGTGTGGCAGTGTTTGTGTCTGTCTGTACATCTGTATATGTGCCAGTGTGTATCTGTATGTGTCAGTCTATGTGTGTGTGTCTGTATCTGTATGTGTAAGTGTTTTATCTATACGTGTCACTGTTTTCATGTGCAGCTGTATGTGTATCTCTGCATTTGCATGTGTATCAGTGCTGGTATATGTGTGTCTTTGTATCTGCATGTGTGTCAGTGTGTGCATCTTTGTATCTGCATATGTGTCAGTGTGTGTATCTGTATTATGTATCTGTCTGAGTGTGTCATTGTTTGTATCTGTGTGTATTTACATCTATATGTGTATCAGTGTGTGTATCAGTGTGTCAGTGCAACTGTATGTGTGTCAGTGTGTGTGTCTGTGTGTCTGTGAACGCACATGTGTATCAGTGTTTGTATCTGTGTCTTTGTGTGATTTGTTATTGTGTTTATTGTGTTTCTGTATGTATGTCAGTGTTTGTAACTGTGCGTCTGCATCTGTATGTGTGTCAGTTTGTATCTGTATATCTGCATGTGTGTCACTCTGTGTATCTGCATGTATCTCAGGTTATCTGTGTATCTGCAGAGCAAGAGGTGGGGAGGCTATGGCAGAGGAGAAGCAGGGGAGCCTAGCATAGAGAAAAATGGGTGACGGGGCAGAGAAAAGCATATATATATTTTAAATAACAACATCTATAACAAGTACAAATATTTCACAGATATAAGGGGTACAATTTATGGAAATGAGCTGCCAAGATGGAATTTCTAATTGATTTAGAACAAGACGACTACAATAAAATAAATGCTGATCTACGGGAGGAGATTGACAAAGTAAAAAAGTTTCAGACTATTTCAGATTATCCTTTAATGGAGACAAAATTACAGAACAATCTTGATAGTTTTAAAAATTATTTGAAGGACAAAAAGCACCAAAAATATCTTAGGGACTATAAAGACTTAAAAGAGGGTTATATCTTTCGGTCTAAAAAACAACAATTTAGGAGACGTGTGGAAAACAGACCAGAGTTTAAGAATAGACTCACAGAGGGATCTGAGTCAGACTCTAGCTATACATCGCAGATACAAAGATCTTAGTCTGCCACACGATCCCAAGATAAAAACAAAGGCATCCTAAGAGGTTTTGACAAATCGGTGTCCTTTTTAGAAACCCCACTTCCCTCCATCCCCTCTACCTCTAGTAGTACACAGTCTTTTTTAGACCAGGAGTGGCCCACCCTTCCACAAAGAGGATGATTGAGGGACAGGGGCAAATGGGGGTACAAACCCGAGAGGACAAACAAAAGACAGTAGATATTTTAGGGGGTCAAAGGGAAGATAATAAAATAATCAATCTATCAAGTTTTATATTATCCCCTGACCACACCTCATTACTAAACAAAGGACTGTCGTTTGTCCCGACTCCTGGAGCTGATACCTTTAATTGGATAAAAGACACCAATTTGTTTGGAAGAAAGCTAACACTGTCCAAATATTTAACGAAACATGCATTTCATCTGATGATTATCCCTATTTACAATCATTGGTTCAATTACTTGATGAACAGGAGAGTGCACCACCTCTCACGGATTTGAGATCCCAGAGCTGGTATACTCCAAGTTTTAAGGAAGTTACTAATGTAGATTTATTTGTTAAAATGACCACAGTCAGGATTGAACAACTACAAATACCAATTAAGCAGGAATGTAACCTAACAAGAGGCGAATTAAAGGCATTACGAGAACTTAGTGACAACAAAGAGCTTGTCATAAAACCCTCTGACAAGGGAGGCAATATAGTCCTCCTTAATAAAGACATGTATATATCTATGTGCATGGCTCACTTAACAGATCCAGGGTGTTATCAAAAACTTCAAAAGGATCCAACTACAGAATTTTTAAATGCTCTTAAGCAAATCTTGAACAAAGCACTGGCTCATAAAGTCATTACCAATGATGAATTTAAATTTATATTGCCTAATTACACACCCACGATTGCTACCTTCTACTGTCTCCCAAAGGTACATAAGAATAGATCAAATCCTCCTGGGAGACCAATCGTGTCTGGTAATAGTTCATTGACTGAAAACGCTAGTAAGTTTTTAGAAAAACTTTTACATCCATTCATCATGGAATTGGCGTCTTTTGTTCAAGATACTAAGCAAACACTACTGATTCTGGAAAATTTACAAGCAACTGGCAAGCTTAGAAGTTATGTCCCTATATAATAACATTCCCCATGAAGTAGGCCTTATGGCAACAACTTATTATCTCAATAAATCAGCAAAATTTGCTTCTGCTCAGAAAGATTTTATTCTGACATTACTTCATTTTGTGCTTACTCATAATTTTTTGGTATTCAATGGAAGTTATTATTTGCAAATCAGGGGTACAGCCATGGGCACAGCATGTGCGCCAAGTTACGCCAATCTCTATCTTGGGTGGTGGGAGGAGACCATTGTGAGCAAGGTTACGGCTACAAATTACGGAGAATGTATCTTATACTGGCATAGATACATCGATGATGTGTTAATATTTTGGACAGGTTCCACTTATACTTATCAAGATTTTGTACAGACTCTTAATCAAAATGATATAGGTTTTCAACTAACTCACGTCATAGACGAACAAATGCTGGAATTTTTGGATCCTAGAATTCTTTTGAATTCTGGTAGTAAAGTAGAAACTGAGTTGTTTAGGAAAACAACTTCAACCAACTTCAACCAGAGCCATCAACCCCACAATCTTAAGGCGGGTATTCCTTACGGCCAATATCACCGTGCTAAACGAAATTGTTCAAACAATGAAACGTTCCTGAAAGAAGCACAAGAACTTAGGAGACGTTTCAAGTCACTTGGGTATACCAATAGAGACATTAAGAGAGTGTTTCAACATGCGATCTCAATGGAGAGAGCAATAAGTCTTAGAACATCCAGACCAAAGCAAGAGAAACCATTGATATGCTGTGTAGGTACGTTTGACCGATTATGGGATCCGGTCAGACAAATCTATTCCGATCATTGGCCCATGCTGACATACGATGATGATCTGGCTAATCGTGTTTCCAATTTCCCTAGCATTACAGCTCGTCGTCCTAAAAATCTCTGTGACATATTAGTTCACAGCCACCTGGAACCTGATCCTATTCAACAAACCTGGCTTACTACAATGAAAGGTGTTTTTAAATGTGGTCACTGCAAGGCCTGTGACTTTATAAAACCATCAAAAGTCATTGAGTGTACACAGACAAAAGAAAGATTTCCTGTTCATCAGTTTATTAACTGTACCTCTACCAAGATCATTTATGTAATTACTTGCAGTTGTGGATTACAATATGTGGGTAAGGCTTATCAGCAACTCCTGTTGCTAATCATATCAGAAACACACACAACAGTGATGTTTCAAATCTCAAATTCCAAGCATTAGAAATGATTATGATGAACTCCAGAAAAGGGAATTTCAATTCTAAACTTTTGAAGCAAGAATCCAAATGGATACACACTTTTCGAACTTTGGCCCCTAGTGGTTTAAACAAAGAATTCAACTTCACCCCCTTCATTCATGGCTAATGCAAACTTTCTTATTTAAAAACATACAATTTTACTTTTTCTTTTTTCCTTTTATTTTGTTAGCAACATTATTGCAGAATCATTAATACCAGTACTGTTATCAATATGATCTATAGAGAGACTGTTCTGTTCTTTTGTTTAAGGGGTGTTTAGGGTATTGCTGTTAAGCAAAACATTATCCACTAAAGGTGTGTTACTGTGAAATATATATATATATATATATATATATATATATATATATATATTTTTACAATTCATAACTGATGTTTACACATGAATTTATAACACTATATGACTATGGGAACTTTCAGTCATTCTTTGGTCATCATTGTATATAACCCTTTCATTTAATGCAGCTGGATTCACATCTTATATACGGACAGTTATAATTCTGTGCCAATTTTCCACTGCTGGATTTCTCTTTATTTTTCGTTTTGTATAGGTATACGATGGTTACACTAAGAGTATCTTGTGTATGCTAGAATTAGTGGTATAACAACCACGGTAATTTACAGATTATTTATCAGTTTCAGTTTATTCATCTCTTAATTGAGAATTTATAGATTCATCTATATATATATACACATATACATATTATCTAGTTTTGGATATCTTTTTTGCTTTTGCAGATCTATACAAACAAGACTGGATTTTGATTCTTTATGATTTATCTTCTGCATAACTATGCGCTTGTTATACAAAAAAGTGTTTTTATGATGCTATAATTAGCAGCATGATAATCACGATAATTCTTTTTTCTAGCTTACTATATGGTGGTTCCAATACTGATTTGCCGTTTAGTTAACAATCGGCATTTTTGTGAATCGCGGCTGATTTATTGTTGCCGCGGACATGGCTTATTGTATGGATACAGGGGCACATCTATTTATTCTCAACTCACGAAATGCATTAGTTGCCATCTGTTTATTCACTACATTAATTTATTGAATTTACGAGTTGGATCATCTGTATTTATTATTAATTTAATACACATTCTTTATTATCATTTTGCTTTATATATTTTTTAGATTTCCTTCTTTCCCCTTCTTTTTTGACATTTCAATTAAGGATCCATATAGAAAATGTGATTCACATATATACATAGAATCTTGTTCGCGATATATATATATATATATATATATATATATATATATATATTTTAATTTTTTTTTCATTGTTACAGATCAATTTGGACTGAAATAAGTGAAACCATGTAATTGCTTTTTGCAGTTAATAATACCCAGACTGAATACACAAGGTTTTGGTCATTCTTTAAATTTTAAGACTCTAGTTCCACAGGTGGGAGAAAGGCAATAGCAGCCCACTTCTTAAAAAGCACCTCAGTTTCTGTAATAAGGAAAGAAGGGTCAAAGATTGTCTTTTCCTCTGATCAAAAAGGGGTCCAGGAAACATCTAGTCATTTCTTTTTTTTTATATTTTTTTTTTGTTGATGAGCATTTAATTGCTTTTTCTAAAATGCATTCAGTATTTCTAATACTTTTTTAAATTAATCATTTTGGTTGACGAGCATTTAATTGCTTTTTCAAAAATGCATTCAGCCTTTCTAATATTCTTTGTTTTGTTTAGTAATGTTGAGTGAGGTTTCTTAAATATAGAATTTTTTAATTCATTTTGGCTGTTTACAACTTCTATAGTCAATTTATCCTCACTTTGTTTTATGTTGTGATAACTTTATTTGGATAGTTGTTTTTTTCTAATTTAAAGGGACACTGTGGGTACTATAACCATTTCATTTCTTTGAATTGGTAAAAGTGTCTGGAGTACCCTGTAACTGTCACTCCATAAACCAAATTTCCAGCATATCAACAATGAATGAAGTTCCCTTGCTTTCTTAAATCCCTGCCCCGACTGGAGAGGTGGCTAAGGCAGAAATAACACACTTCCTCCTAGCCATACCAATTCATACCTAAATGGGCACTGTGATAGCTGAAAGCCATCAGCTGACAATCTCAGCCAATCACAGCCGCCCAGTCAAAACAGGACATCAAAACTCTGGAACAATCCAAGATGGTTCAGGAATACAAAAAGAGAGAACAGGTTGCACTAAATAAGAATACAATTACAGGTAAGTAGTTGTCCAGCATATGTCTTATAGGTGATATATCGTGGTCCCAAATAAAGAATCTTTATAGTAAAGGTGGAGAACTCATAGGAACAGTGCTTGAGACAGCCAGTCCTCACAAATTCAGGTAAATGCCGTTATATGCAGAGACTATAAAGAAACAAAAGTGCCAGTAGTGTAATCCAATATAAAATCAAAAGTGGAAAATACACTCATGAGGGAGGAGCTATCCATTAGCTTGTATGTATCATCTTAAGGCAATATAATCCTTGCCAAGGATGTGGATAGGCAATCATATATTTTTAAGAATTAAAGTGCAGTCAGTAGCTTGTTCTAGTATGGGCCTCTCCCGTGTAACATATGGAGATACAGAAAAGTTACCATGGCTAAGATGCCTCTGCCATGTGTTCCTGGACGAGCCTGCTGGCTAGCCTCTTGCCCCAGAACTATGGGCCATGTAAAAATACTCTGTTAGTGTGGTTTCCCTGTACTGTTCAGGAACCGAACAGATCCATGAACTAAAGACCACCAGTAGGGAGCTTGTTAAGCCCTACTGACACCTTGTAACGATTCTCACTGCAGTGTTCTAATTGTTTGCTAATTGTCTGGGTGGCCGCCATTCAAATGCACAAACACGTGGTGGCAGCCATCTTGTTTGCAGCAGACACTGCTAAACTTCCAGCATCGCCTACATTCGGTTCTACATGTTCAGTGGAATCGTTTGAATGGATTGGGTAAACAAGCTCCACATTACAACCATGGACTACAATCGGTAGTTTGTTCGTTTTTATACACCCGAAGTTGATCCCATGCTACCACTTCTCTTATGTAACTATTTTGGGCAGGATCCTCATGTGTGGTTGGTCAAAAGTTGACTTCCATTGAACCTCTGAACCGATCTGAGTGATTTTTGGATAGGTTGGTCACTCAGATCGAGGCTATCTAAGGATGTGACTCTTGTGGGGTTTCCATGGATTTTGGAGGTTCTTTTGGGGTGTTTGTAAATTGTATGTTTTTCTGTACCTGGAGATAATTGGGTTTGTACATTTCCTGACTCAATTATCTCTCAGGCACATTCTGTACCTGTGCTGCCATTAAACAGACTACTTCCCGGTATTAAGCCACGGCTCATGTGTGTGGGAAACAGCTATACTTGCTATAACTATGATACTCTCTGGAGGAGAGGTCTACCCACTGGGAGCTGGGTCCAGGGTGGGCGGAGAAGGTGAGACCCCAGCCAAGCTGCGGCAGCTAGCGTCTGGAAGGGCTTATGGTGTCCCGGTGCAGTGCTTATGGTACTCTGTGATTACTAGGAAGCGTGAATTGGCAGAGGTACCCAGCTGGAGTACCAGGCAGTCCGCCACAGTGCCAATAGTGTAATCCAGTATAAAATCTAATCAAATTGTATAAAAAAAGGAAATACACTCACAAAGATGGAGATTCCAGTCAGCTCTTAGTGCAGGCTTAAAGGGACACTCCAGGCACCCAGACCACTTCTGCCCATTGGAGTGGTCTGGGTGCCAACTCCCACTACCCTTAACCCTCTAACTGTAATTATTGCAGAGCATAGCAATCGCCAGTGTGAGTATAGCTGTCCCCTCCAATCACGAGACAAGACTACGTGTTGAGGGTGAAGAAGAACTCACACTGGGGATTGCTATGCTCTGCTTACTCCCTTGAGCTTTAATCACTTAGCTCTTTTAAGAGCTTGTTCCTGATACACTCTCCTGGAGAAGAGGTCTTCCCCACACGGTCCTCGAGGACAGAAGCAGATCCAGGGTGGAAGGAAGATGGCGAGACTCCAGTTAAGCTACGGCGGTTGTGGAGTCCATTAACGGAAGGTTCCGTTACATTGGTGGCAGCGGTGGGATGGCTTTCTAGCATGAGGAGCAGCATCCTGGAGACACCGGAATTATTACGGAGCGATATGTAGCCAGCAAGTCCCAGGACAGCGCTCGAAGTGGAAGATGAGTTCGACTGGAGGTTACAGAGCCTCTTGGCCCCATTGGGTGAGCCAGTATCAGTGGGTAAGACAGTATCAGAGGCAACCAGGTTGGACTGCAGAGAGGGTGCCAGGAAAGAGATGTGGGATGAAGCCCTGGAGGGTGTCCAGCGTTGGCGAGGTGAGCATCTCCCCAGCGTGGAGCAGCGACTACAGGCTCGAGTGGCCCTATGGTTGCCTATGATGGGAGAACAGCCCAGGTGGGAGTTAGTAATGCAGCTTAATTCTCTGGCACGGAGGGAACTGTTGCTCGACGATGCATACCAGGCGCTACATTGGTATGCAGTTCAGCGTGTTCCCGGGATGGCTAAGTGCTACAGACCAGAGGGCAAGGATTAAAATGGCCCTGCCGGACCAAGGTTCGGGGACGCTGCAGAGTCACGGCTATGGGACATATATGAATCCAGAGCAACCATACTAGATCTTCTTGACCCTCAACACGTAGTCTTGTCTGGTGATTGGAGGGAACTGCTATATCACACTGGGGATTGCTATGCTCTGCATACTCCCTTGAGCTTTAATCACTTAGCTCTTTTAAGAGCTTGTTCCTGATACTCTCTCCTGGAGGAGAGGTCTTTCCCACATGGTCCTGCAGGACAGAAGCTGAACCAGGGTGGAAGTAAGGCGGCGAGACTCCAGTTAAGCTACGGCGGTTGTGGAGTCTGCGGTGGTTGTGGTGTCTTGTGCGGTGCTTGTGGTCCTCGGCGCAAGCTAGGAAGCGTCCATCAACGGAAGGTACTTGGTCGAAGTACAGGGAGTTCCGTTACACCAGGCATGACTGGTTCCCTTTAAATTAATTAAGATGCTCCCGATTTAAAGCCAGCACATGTCTTCCATGCATAAACAGACATATAAAATGGTAAAAATACATATGGAGATAAAACTGTGCAAATGTTCATTAAGGTGAGGTTTATTAAGTCTTCAGGAAGAAATGTTCCGAAAAGACTAGTGCAAACAGATGGTATATACATAGCAATAGGGAAAATGTAAATAACTAGATCATAAGGCATAATAAATTAAATCTCTCCTAATACGGCTAAGAGTGAGAATTAACGTGCAATCCCATCCTATTTATGAATAAGCATGCTGTATATGTTTAGGTATTGCAACCTGGTTTAATCAAACTAAGCTAATGTAAATAAATCTCAAATCGCTTCAAAACTCCTTAGGAATATGGCCCAGGATCTACAAAGCATTGATTTTCTGTGTATTTATGTCCTTGTGTATACAGATGTAACCGATAATCCTGCTATTACGATCTACGTGACATTATTAGTACAATCACATGCTGTGTGAGTTGCAAACATAGCTGAGGTTACAAGATCACAATGTAGATGAATGCATCATTGTGAGTTTGACTTTGATGGTACTGTATATTCAACATGAAATCACCCAAGCAAACTCGATCTCTTTTTCTCTGTTGCCCACTTGCCCACTGCTATAGAGTGGCACAGCACTTTTTGAAAGGCAAGCTATTTAGGTGGACATTTGGACAGATGATTTGGTGCCAGGTTTTGTATAACAAGGTACTTTGGTGGAATGAAACATACTCAGTTTATTACATATTTTATTAAAAATGGCATAAGTAACGAGAGCAACATGGCTTGCAAGGATATTAGGAATCTGTAACTGCAATTAAAGCACCACTCCACACTGTGAAAAAAATAAAAACAAACCTTATTTTAGTAGATATACCCCCAATAAATACATGTGGAGCTAATGTCAGCAGGAAGCAAATCTCCCCAGTTGTTTGATTGACAGCTGGGGAGGCGGTTCTATTTTTAATTATATAAGTGCTAATTTCGCAAAGAAATATGCCCTTTTATAAATGGGACCTTGAAAGGGATACTCCACAGCCATATAGCAATTCAGCAAGCTGAAGTGCTCTATGGGTGTGGAGTGTCCCTTTAAGCTGTTTCACCCTGCTCCTCCTAGTTGTAACTACTGCTAGAGTACTTCTATATACCTTATCAAATGTTCAAAATATTTTGTAGCAATGGTTGAAGAATGTGAACCTCTGTGTGATTACTTCACAATCTTCCAGGAGTCTTGCACAAATCAAGTTTTGTTGGATTCTGCGGTGAATATAAATTTCCAAGAACTTCCACTTAGACTGTCATTGCCCTTCTTTCAAAAGTCTTTAAGAACTCAAAAAACCCTACAAGGTTTGTCTCTCTTTCTTTAAAAAGTGATCTGTGACATCTCTCCGACCTTGCAATGCATCAGTACGCCTTAATCTTTGATTAGACATGCACTTAACACTAACCTGGTTAACATATTTTAGTAAATTTCAAGAGAATACTGTGAATTTATTTATTAGCAAAGATGTTATCATGTATCTAGCGCCA
The DNA here is from genome assembly GCA_933207985.1 of Pelobates cultripes. Classification (NCBI taxonomy): domain Eukaryota; kingdom Metazoa; phylum Chordata; class Amphibia; order Anura; family Pelobatidae; genus Pelobates; species Pelobates cultripes. Next base: position 112,544,069 of record OW240916.1, read on the forward strand.
ACATATTCTGCAGGGCCCTGCAGAATATGTTGGCGCTATATACATGATTGATAAAGAAGAAACAAATAAATAAATAGTTTTAACAACCAAGGCAAACATATTTTTCATTACTTGTTTAACCCTTTCCCTACCAAGCACTTTTCGATTGAAAAAAATATTAACATAACATATACTTGATGGAAGGATGCGTATCTAGCATTTAAACATATAATACAGCACTTTTATGTATGGATTGCTTTACAGACAAATATAAAAAGTAAAATTATGTAAATATACACAGTTTTTATTTTTTACTACTTCATTATTAATAAAATATATCTGGAAAATTAACAGCTTTAGACAGGATATAGTGTCCTTTATCTTGCAATATTTCACTTCTTACTTTTTCTTTTTCTCTCCCCCCAAATATGGCTAATGCCATATCCACTATTATACTTATTATTCTGGCCATTTTTAAAAAAAAAAAAATAACCCTGTTAGAAAATAGACCTGGACTTTTAGATTCCAATATGGCCATCACAACCGGCATCAATTATGCATTATCCTTCTATAATACCACCGCTTCTAATATGGCCACTTAATTTAATTATTTAAACACGTGAGTGCCTCCAAAAACATGGCCACCGTATGCGGCTTTATGACAGCTTTGCTAGCTTTCATGAGCTTCCCCTTCCATCTGGAGTCCCTCCTCCTTTGTTTTACGATTGGCCGCCAGCTCTAATTAGTAATATGGGCACTTTCTTCAAGCACGGTGCAGCAGGACGCGCCGTGCTACGAATGCATTTCCCTAAACACAGGGCGCGAAATCACGTGACGTGGAAATAATGTTGCGCGTCACATGCCTCGCAAATGCACGGTGTGGCTAATATATTATATTCTAATATAAGGGATTATTTACCAATACTCAATAAAGTTGTTTCTGAATATACTAATAAACTTTATAGTATTGTCACTTGTTGATGACATAATTTTGGCACCAAATTTGTCAATTGGTGTGTGTTATTGCTTATTTAAGCCCTTGTCTGCCAGACTTACTGTCTATTTCCACTTGATAAAGCCCTGTGTGGTGAAATGCGTTGTGGATATAATTATATTTTAAAACAGTTTTTTTTTAAACTATTTTAATATAGCTTCCTTTATTTTTATTTGTATTATTATTATTTCTGTTTGCCTGGCATCCTGCTTTCCATCTGTAACAAGCCACTGGGGTCGTGTTCAGTCTGGAATTCAGGTGCAGTAATAGCTCTTCCTTACAAGCACGATCCTGAGGTTGAGAACAGGATTCTGTTGGATCAGTGATGGCACGAGGGCTTTAGGACAAAGACAGGAAACCAGCAAGGACAGAAAACACAGAGAGGCAAAGGCTAGGAGTTCTGAGGCAGGCAACAAAACAACCAAGCACTGACTGAAAGGTGTGCTCTGCTTATAAAGGAGTGTCAAAATCACATAACCTGGTCTCACCTGTAGGAGGGGGTACCTGAGGTCAAGTGTGCCCCATCTTGGAGATGCATTATTGTACTGACTCTGCCCCTCAGCCACACCTCCTTCAAACTCTGACCTGCAGACCAGTCTCCTCATACGGTGGCTGCCATCTTGGAATGCTGGAGCAATCGCAATCGAGTTTCCTGGCTGTGAATTGAGGTACAGAGTATGCAGACTGATGTGCAACAGCCACAGGCACTATAATTGCTGCAGACTGACCTCTAGGGTGCCCTGGGACAGGTAAGTACCATCGGCTAATTTGACACCAATGAGGATCATACTAAAGAATCCAGGGTATGTCCATTGAGTGGTTAGCCTGCTCAATAAAATGTAAGTTTCATCCTGGTTCAGTATATACAGAGTGCACTATTCTTTTTTGGGGGGGTATACTGCTGCTATACTGCTGAGATATCTGACAACCACATCCACTCACATATCGTAGAAGTGGGGATTATACCAATCTATGCTTTCTATACTATACTTTTTTTCTGTTCTCTTCTTTTCATATATATGCCTACATGAACTGAAAGTCATCTCTGACCCAAGATTGTTAACACAAGAAGAATACATTTCCTGTGACCTGACCTGTTCCCTTGCAAGTTGTACTTTTTAATTTGGGAAGTGAATGTGGACATTTTTATTTGTGATTTTTTTTTATCCTTTTTACTTGGTATTTCTGGTATCCTGCCTATATTCTCTTATATAATTGTCTTAATATATTTTCTGTTTCTATTAAATTTGTATACATCTGTAGAGTACAATATAACATTGGCGCTACCTTCTCCCATTCTTCTATTACTAAATATTTTACACAAGGTCTGAAATAAAAGCAAAAATGCTATTTTTTTCTCTCATACAATAGATGTGTCAAAAAATAATGAAAAATAAAAATACCCAAATACTTTAGAGGTATTTGTAAGGACTCTAAATGCATTACTAGGAGTGCATCGTACTAAAATAGCAACAGTATATACTAACCATATACAGTAAATGCAGTTAAATTGTATATCTAGAAAATAAAGGTATTGAACACAAAAATGCAAGTATTGAAGATTTCTTTTGCACTCTTTATTACTCTCTAGAATGCTAATGTAATGCTAACAGTTAAATGGTAGAGTAATTTCACCCTTACTTGACTGTAGGAATTATATGACTCCTTAAAATGTCCTGTGCTGCTTGTAAGCAAGGGGTAAACTTACATTATCAACACATTTACAGGCATTATACCCATGAGTAGTTGATTCTGGCAGAGAAATGTGTTCCTCTACAGGCTGTTAATCATAATTATACCTATAAATGAGGGTGAATTAGACTTATTGTACTAGATTCTGCAAAATAGATTTAAATAAAAACGTTTATACTCAATTTAGGTATTAACATGGTGAAACTATTAACAAATGACAACATATTTTTATGGTTAAAGAAAACGCAAACCTAACCAGAATTTTTTTAGCTTTTCATGGAATTCCCATAGCGAGCTTATTCTTCGAAGATAACAAAGTCTTGTACTTTTTTACACTTTTAAAATAGTCAAATGCAACCTCCCTTGGGTTTTGTCATCAACATTATATAGACTAAGTTAAATTCTTTCAGCCTAAGATTATTTAAGAATGAACAAGTAGATGTTGTTGACTCAACAGAATAATACAATTTCTCGGTGGTTTATCTGTTGAAATTGTACATCAATACTTCTCTACTCATGCGTTTACAGCTTAACGGATAACTTGAATGAAATATTTGATCTTCTTGAGTTTCCTGATTGAAGTTGTCTTTTGAAGCAACAGTGTAAGATTTTCTAGCTCAGTTGTGGAATAAGCATATCTTATAGCAGTACATAATCCAGTAATAAACTCTTTCTCCCTACACATTTATTTTAAAATATAATTCCTGAGTAATCAGTTAACGTTAAATGAAATAGATTTCATTGAGGTTACTTTCGATATATAACTGTTGCCAAAGCCTGTGCATACCAAATCAGAACTCATCTTGGTTTCATTTCCATTATAATGAGAAATTGTTACAGGTATGCATATAAAAAATAAAACAATTAGGAAGGCAACCACTAACCAAAACTCTTGAGCTCAATGGAATTGATATATATCTATGGAAAAAAACACAAGTTATGCAGAGTGTCTCCTTTTCCCCTAAGGTAGAAGGTGTTTCCATTTAATATATACTTGTAATGACAGAAAATAAAGTTACATAGAAACATAGAAACATAGAAACATAGAAACATAGAATGTGACGGCAGAAAAGAACCATTCGGCCCATCTAGTCTGCCCAATTTTCTAAATACTTTCATTAGTCCCTAGTCTTATCTTATAGTTAGGATAGCCTTATGCCTATCCCACGCATGCTTAAACTCCTTTACTGTGTTAACCTCTACCACTTCAGCTGGAAGGCTATTCCATGCATCCACTACCCTCTCAGTAAAGTAATACTTCCTGATATTATTTTTAAACCTTTGTCCCTCTAATTTAAGACTATGTCCTCTTGTTGTGGTAGTTTTTCTTCTTTTAAATATAGTCTCCTCCTTTACTGTGTTGATTCCCTTTATATATTTAAATGTTTCTATCATATCCCCCCTGTCTCGTCTTTCCTCCAAGCTATACATGTTAAGATCCTTTAACCTTTCCTGGTAAGTTTTATCCCGCAATCCATGAACCAGTTTAGTAGCCCTTCTCTGAACCCTCTCTAAGGTATCAATATCCTTCTGAAGATACGGTCTCCAGTACTGTGTACAATACTCCAAGTGAGGTCTCACCAGTGTTCTGTACAATGGCATGAGCACTTTCCTCTTTCTACTGCTAATACCTCTCCCTATACAACCAAGCATTCTGCTAGCATTTCCTGCTGCTCTATTACATTGTCTGCCTACCTTTAAGTCATCAGAAATAATCACCCCTAAATCCCTTTCCTCATATGTTGAGGTTAGAACTCTATCAAATATTCTGTACTCTGCCCTTGGGTTTTTACGTCCAAGATGCATTATCTTGCACTTATCCACATTAAATGTCAGTTGCCACAATTCTGACCATTTTTCTAGTTTACCTAAATCATTTGCCATTTGGCTTATCCCTCCTGGAACATCAACCCTGTTACATATCTTAGTATCATCAGCAAAAAGACATACCTTACCATCAAGACCTTCTGCAATATCACTAATAAAAATATTAAAGAGAATGGGTCCAAGTACAGATCCCTGAGGTACCCCACTGGTGACAAGTCCAAGCTTCGAATATATTCCATTAACTACAACCCTCTGTTGCCTGTCACTCAGCCACTGCCTTACCCATTCAACAATATTGGAATCCAAACTTAAAGATTGCAGTTTATTGATAAGCCTTCTATGTGCAACAGTGTCAAAAGCCTTACTGAAATCTAGGTAAGCAATGTCTACTGCACCACCCTGATCTATAATTTTAGTTACCCAATCAAAAAAATCAATAAGATTAGTTTGGCATGATCTCCCTGAAGTAAACCCATGTTGTCTCTGATCTTGAAATCCATGTGTTTTTAGATGTTCATCAATCCTATCCTTTTAACATGGTTTCCATCACTTTCCCCACTACTGAAGTAAGGCTTACTGGCCTATAGTTGCCCGACTCCTCCCTATTACCTTTCTTGTAAATGGGCACAACATTTGCTAACTTCCAATCTTCTGGGACTACTCCTGTTTACAATGATTGGTTAAATAAATCTGTTAATGGTTTTGCTAGTACACCACTAAGCTCTTTTAATAGCTTTGGGTGTATTCCATCAGGTCCCATTGACTTATTTGTCTTTACTTTTGACAGTTGAAATAGAACCTCTTCCTCTGTAAACTCACGTGTAATAAATGACTCATTTATCCTTTTTCTTAACTGAGGTCCCTTTCCTTCATTTTCATCTGTAAATACAGAACAAAATATTCATTGAGGCAGTCAGCTAGACCTTTATCCTCTTCTACATACCTTCCTTCTTTTGTTTTTAATCTAACTAATCCTTGTTTTACTTTTCTTTTCTCATTTATGTATCTAAAAAATGTTTTATCCCCTTTTTTACTGACTGTGCTATTTTCTCTTCTGTGTGTGATTTGGAAGCTCTTATAACTTGCTTAGCCTCTTTCTGCCTAATCTTATAGATCATTTTTGTCTTCCTCACTCTGGGTTTTTTTATAATTCCTAAATGCTAACTTTTTGTTTTTAACTATTTTGGCCACATCTGTGGAGTACCACAGTGGTTTCTTGAATTTTTTGCTTTTACTGACAAGCCTAATGCAATTTTCTGTTGCCTTCAATAGTGCAACTTTTAAATAATCCCATTTTTCTTGGACTCCAAGTTGGATGTAATCTTTAAATATGAAAAATACTGTTGTGTATTGTAATTGCTTAAGCAGTATTTACTGAGCAGGGACATACATGAACGCATTTATGGATGTGTAAGTGTGTGTGTGTATGTGTAATACAAATCAGCTGTATTATTGATTTTAATAAAAATGCCCATCTTACTTATTGAAATTGTTACTAAATAAGTGCAATCATTTACATGAAAAAGATTGAAGTGGCTTGTTTTTCTGTGTATGTACTCAAATATTACACACAGTGTTAAAACAGTAGAAATTATGTCCCTGTAAGCACAAAGAAAACATTTGCAAGCCTTGAATGAATGCTTCTGAATAGATCTAATGAACTGCAGATGAAGTGTATTATAAGGAAAGGGATTTACTTGAACATGTGTCTTAATTATTGATGTAAGCACCAGCATCATGCATGATTCATAAGTTGTTCCCAGCAGACACCTTAATGTGTTTCCTGAATAGATAGTCATCCATTTTCAAGCACGTTTTAGTGGACAGTAATATGGCCATGTGTCATTTATGGCTGCCAAATCTATAGAAAAGGTTTGTCCAGTGTGCTGAGACAAGTTAACAAATCAACATACAAAATGTAAGGCAGTCTAGTTGGAAAATAAGATGACTACTTACCGTGGGAGGGCTCTAGGGCACTCATGGTGCCATATCCACTACAGTTACTCCCCCCAGTAACTAGTTTACACGAGTTTTGGGCTTCAGCATAACGACGTTTTTCTACAGACTGAAACACCAAGAGATACTTTAATGTCTCTATTAGCACAGTACTGCAGGAGTGAGGCACAATTTTTGCAGAGTCTTATACATTATGTGAATTAGTGCATGAGTTGGTATCTCACATTCTCTTTGTTCTCCAGGTATGGACTGGCCCACTGGGATATTTCTCAGGAGACTGTAGTATCTGGGGTGGACCAGGCTGCCAGTCTATAATTATAAGTATGTATGATGTTCTTGGAGGTGTTTGCAAGTAACTGCAGTTGTCATTAGAGTTAGCGGAGTGCCGGATATCAGTCTGTGCCTCTCATACACATGAATAGACCTCTGTGAAAGCTCCTTCATGCTGTTTCGGTCATATTGATAAAGGTTCAAGAGCAATATGATGTTGCACTTTACTTCTCCATCAGCTTTCACTTCTCACAATCATCTATATTGTGTGTGCTGTATGGGGGGGATCATGTATACAAGATATAAGTTATGTGAGATCGGTGAGTGAGGCATGAAGTTGCCAGCCTACTCCTCCTGGTGCAGAACATAAATTCCATTATTATAAAACATAATAAAAAGACAAAGTAAAGTGATTACCACAGGAACATCTGGTTGGCAATCAGCTGTCCTTATTTCAAATCCATGCCTTCCTCATTGTCTGCATCCACAGTATGGTTTCATAAAATTACTTAAAGGACCACTATAGTGCCAGGAAAACATACTCGTTTTCCTGGCACTATAGTGCCCTGAGGGTGCCCCCACCCTCAGGGACCCCCTCCCGCCCGGCTCTGGAAAGGGGAAAAGGGTTAAAACTTACCTTTTTCCAGCGCTGGGCGGAGAGCTCTCCTCCTTCTCTCCTCCTCCGTTCCTCCTCCTGGGCTGAATGCGCACGCGCGGCAAGAGCTGCGCGCGCATTCAGCCCGTCGCATAGGAAAGCATTTACAATGCTTTCCTATGGACGCTTGCGTGCTCTCACCGTGAAAATCACAGTGAGAAGCACGCAAGCGCCTCTAGTGGCTGTCAATGAGACAGCCACTAGAGGATTAGGGGGAAGGCTTAACCCATTAATAAACATAGCAGTTTCTCTGAAACTGCTATGTTTATTAAAAAATTGGTTAACCCTAGAAGGACCTGGCACCCAGACCACTTCATTAAGCTGAAGTGGTCTGGGTGCCTAGAGTGGTCCTTTAATCTACAAAATAACACTTAGATGCCATTAAAAAAAAACAGAACAGTGTTTGATTGGAAAGTTTATAAATTTACACAAATCATTTTAAAGATGATACCATATAAACTGAGTTTAATTATTTTGTATCTCTTGTATTGAATATGACTCTAGGGCATTACATATAATATGCATATTTGGCCATGAAATGAGACTGTTAACAGAAAACATTCCGTCTTCCTACAGTGATGTAAGACCCTTTGTAGACAGTGTAACTAGGTTTTACCAGGGTCCAAAAGTGTCTGGGACTTGAGCAAATTTAAAGCACCCCAATCAGAGGTGGGCCATGTGTCTCATCCCCCGCATCCTTGTCCCTTTCTATCCTCCCCTGCCCCTCTCTGTGTCCCATAACCAATCCCAGCACCTTCATGTGTCTTATTCCCTTCCCCCAGACCATCCATGTGTCTCATTCCCTCTCCATAGCCCCTCAATGTGTCTCCCCTCCCAAGTTGTGGTATTTTTTATACATAAACTCTTACAACTGTACTATTTTTTGACCTTTTCAAAAGTAGTTAGTATGCACTTTCATTATATAACCAAATATAATGTATTTATCCATGTGATTTATTTGTCTGATTATTTTTTTTTTATTACCTGCTCCTTTTTTCACTCCTTAATCATTCTTACTGATCATAACAGAATTAATCAAAAGGCAACAGTAGATGGCAACTTAGGGTCCAGGAGATAGACAGGGGCCCCAGAATCATGAAATGGATTGTATAGTCACTAAAACAACTTTAGCTTAATTAAGCATTTTTAGTGTATCGAACAAGTCTCTGCAGTCTCTCAGATCAATTCTCTGCCATTTCAGAGTTAAATCACATTGTTTATGCAGCACTAGTCACATCACCCTGCATGTGACTTACACTACCTTCCTAAATACTTCCTGTAAAGAGTCATCTAATGTTTACATTACCTTTATTGAAAATTCTGCTTAGTTTAAATTTTCATATCTTCTGCTCTGTTAATAGCTTGCTAGACCCTGCAGGAGCCACCAGTATTTTCTTAAAGTTCAATTTACAGAGCAGGAGGTAAAAACTTTTAAAGTAAGTTACATCTGATTGAAAGTGAAACCGTTTTGTTTTTATGCTGGCTTTGTCAGTCACAGCCAGGGGAGGTGTAATTAGGGCTACACAAACAGAAACAAATATGATTTAACTCCTAAATGGCAATGAAGTGAGCAGTGAAGCTTCAGAGGCACAATCTATACACAAAACTGCTTCATTAAGCTAAAGTTGTTTTGGTGACTATAGTGTCCCTTAAATTTGCTTGGTCCTATTTATCATCCCTATATAAAGAATGAAGTGGGTCTCTCAAACGGGTAGTCTGCCTAGGGCCCCTTCTCTATTACTGAATTAATATCCATTTTATTATAGCATTGTTTACTTTAATACTCAACTTTAAAATGCATTGATATTGTGGGGGCGTGGCCAGGAAACCGAAGCGGATGGTCGCACTGCGCTAGCGCTCCGCTCCAAGATTAGCCCTACAAGCGACTAAACCAAGCCTCACCCAATATTGCTCTCCATTCACCTCATAACATGGCTCAACAAAAGGGTAAAAAACAGCCTGACCGAGGGGACAAATCTGGATTTTTCATGGTGGGATCAGCACAAAACAAAACCCTGGGCCTACAAGAGGCAGACCAAGATGGCGGCGGGGACGATACTCTCCCCCTGCAAAACTCGCCAAACCCAGGCAATCTCCCAGTCATCCAAGAAATCTTGAGAGCCTGCCTGGAGGAAATGTCACACATACAATCCTCAGTAGCCACGCTAAGTAAAGACATACAAGAGCTAGGGGAAAGGACGGCCCACGTGGAACACCGCAAGGGCGAATATGCTGATGCTCATAATGACCTAGCAGACCACGTCCAAGCCCTAGAAAAACAGCTCATCTCAGCAGAATTGAATATCTCCAACCTAGAGGACAGATCAAGACGGCAGAATCTGCGGTTAAAAGTTATACCAGAATCAGTATTACAGACAGACATACCCAAATTTCTAACCGGGTACTTCAAATGCCTCCTACCTGACATGCCAACAGATATGATCCTATTAGACCGGGCTCACCGCATAGCCATGCCTAAATTCCTACCAGCGGACGCAGTAAGAGACACGCTGACCCACCTTCACTGCTATCACGTGAAGGAGGCTATTAAAAAAGCCGCAAGAAACCGTGTTAATCTACCTCCACAATATGACAAGCTGCAAATATTCACAGATCTATCAGCAGCTACTCTGCAGAGGAGGGAGTTTAAAGAGACCACAGACACCATACGAGATCCCTTATAGATGCAGACACCCAGTACGCCTGATTATCCAATGATATGGGACTTTCACTCACATACTATCCCCGGAGGAAGGACTGAAAAACCTTCGACAATGGGATCTCCAGTTTCACAAGCGAGCCGGGAGAGCCACCTTACTGCAATGAAAAGAACAAGAGTGGAAGAAGGTTTTTTTTTTATTTTAGTAAAACAAGCACCAACCAACTGTTTCCAGACACTGGTGATAAAGATTCAGGACTGATAAGTGATGCTTCCTGATTGCGACCATCCCTGTTGGGTATTTGAATACTACATACTACCCACACACGATAGCCCCACATGCACATCACATCTACACTACCAGAAAGTAGGAGACAAAACTATGTAAACCCCCCCCCCAAAAAAAACCAGTTCATTATTATTATTAGTTTACACCTGTCTCCTTGCTAAGTACTTGTCTCACAATGAAAGGGATCATCTTTACCAAAAAAACACCTTCTTAAAGAAAGACACCTTCTTAAATAATATTTTACCAAAAAAACCTACTATAATTTATAAAAAGGCAGATAATTTAAAGAACAAATTAGCTCCAAGTGTTCCGCCCACTACAAAAACTATTCCTACTCTACCTACACATATTTTTTCCAATCAAATATTAAAAGGTTTTTTCAATGTGGAAAATGTTCTACATGCACATTTCAAAAAAAGAGCACTAATACATTTATAGGTACTTATACTCAACAAACTTATCAAATTAAAAAATGTATTCAATGCTCCACTAGCCATGTGGTTTATTTACTGCAATGTGGTTGCGGAGCACAATACATTGGCCGTACCATTCCATAATTGCATGTTAGATTATTGGAACACTTTCAAAATATAAAAATAAGAAATTAGAACATAGTGTATCCAAACATTGTGCCCAATGTCCACTTTTTCAATGGAATACCTTTATAGCAATTGGGATAGATAAAATAGATAAACACTGGAGAGGTGGTAATATCGAATTTTCATTAAATACTAAAAAAGCTCAATGGATCTTCAATTTAAAAACTTTAAAATTTGGTCTAAATCAAGAAATAGATCTAGTTGGACTAATTTAATTTAACTTTTTTAATACTGTAATATTATTATCACTATTATTATTATTATTATTTATTTTTATTTTTAATTTTAATTTTATTTTTTTATTATTTATATTTATATTTATTTTTATTATTATTTTTATTTTTATTTTTATTTATTTTTTATATTTTTTTATTATTATTATTTTTTATATATTTTATTTTTTTTGGATTGGTCCATATTTGATCACTAATATCTGTTTTCTAATTCCAGAAATTTTCTTCTACTTATATTTTGAATACAAAGTCAAACAATATGTAGAACGTATTTGTTATCTATATGCAGTATTGTATATTACATATCTCTGTAAAGAGAAATATATATTTTTGTAAAGAGATGGAGTATAACAATTAATTAGTCTGATAATTGATTAATACGTTTTATAGTATTTCTCATTTCCTTATATCTTTAAATTTTCAAAACTTCTATTTTTAAAAATTTCTGAAATTCTAAAAAAATCTTTAAATCTTTAAATCTTTAATTGTTGAAACTATTATATTCTAATAATTCAAACTTATAAATGGCCAATATAGACTTCAATTCTATAATGACAAATCTTAAATTTTTTTCCAATACTTGTATTATCTGTAATATTTTCAATAATGATATGCCTCATCTCTATGATAGACATTGTATAGTATGTATATTTTTGGCTCTTTATTGTGCTTTTGTGGAGTTATTACATTGACGAGGAGGGTGTTTTCGGCTTTTACTACTAGCAACATCTCAGAATCAATGTTTTCTCATTTGGTCCGCAAAACCGGAAGTGACGTCATACGGAAATAGAATGCGTTCCACAGTGGAACGCACGCCAACACCGGCGAACATTTTATCAATTTAATGATGGTTATAAAAGGTGATTCTCAATCTCATCACAACTACACATCCCTGAGGAAGTCCAGAGAAGGACGAAAAGCGTTGGAACGACTTCATTTATTTTTTTGTTTGTTGTTAACTTTTATTTCCTATTTCCTGATCTGATTGCTGCTAGTGCTGTCTGAGATCCTGCACTGCCATTGGATTAGCTGCTACATGTGGACACCACCTGGTGTGGAGATATGCTGGTTTTAATTTGAAACACTGTAAGTGCAACATATTTAAAATAAATTGTTATATTTTATACCATCTGCACTATCCATTTTTTTCTCTCTATTTGGAGTGAATTAGAAGATCTACAACTGTATATGCAGGATCATCACTGGAGGTCCTCTATATTGTTTCAGTTCCCTAAACATTGAGGGAGATACGCCTGATCTAATCTTAATTTTATATATTTCCGAGACAGAATATTTCTACATAATCCAGTTTGTATTAATTGATTATTGTTTGCCACTTTGGTGATTCACATTTTTCTGTACCTTTTGGTTTTTCTCTTTTTTTCACTCATAATCTTTATCTAACCACCCAAATCAGACACTACATACACAGCACCGTATGAGTGTCGGGGTGACAGGGCAACAAAACCAAATAGTAGTTAACAGGCCTGTCTTGCCTACCAAAAACAGCCAAAGGGCAAAGTGGAAGGTCCACGACGCAAACATTACTCACTAACATTACACCTTTTAAAATCTGTAAATTTGCACTTCATAATCCCTGGGGAACTCTAACCAAAATAATGATCTCTATTGTTTGTTTTCTATGTTACAAATATGTTTGCAACTGTTATAGGGCTAATAATCAAAGATTTCCCACCTTTGATATTGATGTAGCTAACCCCCATGGTACCCTTTGAAGGTACTCAGCCCTTTCTGGGCTTCAACCCGCATTGTTTTTCCTTTTCCTTGCTCTAACCCTCCTGTATTCTTCCCCTTACCCAGTATATCCTATTCCCCCGGAGGAGAGACGTTATGAGGAACTCCAAGAACTTGCGTTGCCAAGGCCACACACTGGGATGCTACATCCTGCCTCGGACGCTGATCAAGGGAGCTATCCACGGATCCAAGACGCTGTCACAGCAAGTATCCACCACACCAAACCACCTCACATGCACACTACGACCGACGGCCGAACAGACACACCTTTGGGAAGTTCATAACTCCCACTCTCAGCACTTTTAAAAAGCACACCGACATAACCCTACACCTCTGAAAATACATAGCCACAACATCAGGGGTCTCAATACCCCTGTCAAAAGACACTTACTCTTCCAAGACCTCCACAAGTCCTCACCAGATGTGGTGTGCCTACAGGAGACACATTTTACCAAACCACCTACCCTAAAACCCCTCGATTACCCACACCAATATCATGCAACTGCCAAATCCAAAACGAAAGGGGTCTCTGTGTTAATAAGCAACCGAGTAGCATTCACACAACATGATCTAATCATAGATGAGGAAGGCCGTTATATCTTGCTAATTTGCACAATTAACGATATCACATACACATTGGCAAATGTATATGCACCTAACTCAGAACAACACAATTTCCTACACAAAATCCTGGCTAAAATAGAACCAATTCAGAAAGGAATGGTGATAATTTGTGGGGATATCAACCACATCCTAGACTCTGACCTTGACTCATCTAGGGGTCCAAACACACAAAACCGCTCCCAGATCAAAAGGCAATGCAAAACATATCATAAACTATTAGATGAATACAATCTTTATGACTTTACATTCTTCTCAGCAGTGCACAACTCCTACACTTGCATAGATAGGTTTCTTACAACTGGGAAGCACCTGACACAGGCACTCACTTGCTCAATTGCGTCAATCACTTGGTCAGACCACGTACCCACCACGTTAGAACTCAAGGATACATAACAGAAGCCCTTGGCGCCTAAACAAAACATTGCTGCATGACCAAACATTTGTGCAACACCTTGAAAACACACTTACAAACTACTTTCAAGACAATACCTCACCCGAGATACACGTTGAAACCACTTGGCTTGCCCATAAACCGGTCATACGCAAGGAGATAATAAAAAGAGCCCACTTTCTAAAACAAACATCCCACACCCAACAGATCATCTGGTATAAACAACTCCATGATCTAAACAAACTGAACCAAACACACCCTCCTCGGAGTTGAAACACCAAATTGTTGAAGTGCAAGATAAGATACAAGCTTTAGCACTCACCAAAGTAGGCTTCTCATTACGTAAACTCAAAGCCACGCACTGTTCCTAGGGAAATAGAGCAAGCAAAATTCTTGCACAAAGACTCCGAGACAGACAAGCAAGCTCCAAAATTGCATATATACAAACACTCCAAGGAAGTAGGGTGGTAGCCCCGAAAGCAATAAGTGACAAATTTGCGACATACTATGAATCTCTCTATAACCTTAAGTCGAGACCCACTCACACCCACCACTACACCATCGGCGATAGACAACTATCTAAGCGATGCCCCCCTCCCGACGCTTACACAAGCCCATAGAGACGCACTATCAGCTCCTATCACCCAACAAGAGGTCAGGGATACAATAAAAACTCTCCCCGTAAATAAGGCTCCAGGTCCGGACGGATTTGCCAATAAGTACTACCACCTCTATGCGGATGTCCTATCACCTACACTTACAAAATTGTTCAACACTGCAATAGACAAACACTCGCTACCTACGGAACTCTTACAGGCACACATCACCACCCTCCCCAAACCAGGAAAACCTCCAACCGCGTGCCCAAACTTTCACCCCATTTCCCTGCTCAACACTGACGTGTTTGCCAAACTCCAAGCCAACAGACTCAAAAACATACTATCAGAGCTCATCCATGATGACCAGGTGGGGTTTGTAGGGGGGAGGCAGGGATCTGACAACACCCGCAAAGTTCTGGATCTTATGCATAGTACCCGTAAACTAGGTAAAGGAGGCCTCTTCGTGTCCTTAGACGCAGAGAAGGCCTTCGACAGATTAAACTGGATGTTCCTTAAGAGAGTACTCTGTAAATTTGGCTTCCCAACACAATTCATAGCGGTGGTGGAAGCGCTCTACAGCACTCCCACAGCACAGGTCCTCTAGGCAGGATTCCCCTCACGCACAATATCTGTTACTAATGGCTCTAGACAGGGCTGCCCCCTCTTCTCCCTGCTTTATGTCCTAGCCTTGGAACTCATGGCCTCTAAAATTAGATCCGACCCAAACATACATGGAATTCTATTAGGTGTCAGGGAATACAAATTAAACATTTTTGTAGATGATATCTTACTCACCCTCATGCAGCCGCTCATATGCATGCCCAACCTCATGCATCAAATTAACCTCTTCGGCCTTCATTCCTACTACAAACTAAATGTCACAAAAACGCAGGCATTGACGCAAGTTGTAGGGAGAGAGGAACGGGACAGACTAAAAGAAGCATTTCCTCTAGATTGGAGATCAGACTACCTAACCTACCTAGGAGTCAAATTTACACAAAAAAAACACAGGACTATTCCAAGCGAATTACGCCAAAATTCTGACGGAATTCGAACACACACTGAAAACATGAGAAGGGAAATTTCTTTCGTGGCTGGGACGCATAGAGGCCCTCAAAATGTCACTACTTCCAAAATTGCTATATCTATTCAGGACGTTGCAGATCCTCTTCCCGAACACATATCTAAAATCGGTAGCATCACTATTCATGAAATTTATATGGCAACATAAAAAGCGCCAAGTGGCAGCCAAAATTCTACACAGACCAGTTACAAATGGAGGGTTAAGCATTCCAAATTTACAAATCTATTACAAAGCATCTCTATTAAGTACCATGTTATCCACTCATGATACACACTATAATCCACAGTGGATAAAGATAGAATCCTTCTGGCTGCAGATGGACCAGATACACCCAATCTTCTGGATTGAAAAAAACAGACAACCCAAACTATTTCCAGGACTCCCAACTACTCGGTTGCTTATAGAAACATGGGATGAGGTTAGGAGAAAATTAGCTAACCATCTCAACATGCCTTTTGCAGCACCACTACAATCTATCAGTCTATCTATCCTTACCTTTAACTATAAGCCATGGTCGGATAGGGGCATCACCCATGTCCTCCACTTATACAAAGAAGGAAGCCTCTAAACCTTTCCGTGCCTCAAAGAACAGTTTTATTTACCCACAAAATTGCTGTTCCCATATCTCCAACTAAAATCACTACTAACAAGCAATACGCACGTAGACCCCAAAAAGGCAACAACAGAACCAACTTCGAAATTTGAAAATGCATGCCTATCAAATACCCCAACTACAAAACCCCTGTCCAAATGCTATCAGGCGCTCCTACATATACAACCAACACCCCTTAAATCCTACAAAGACGCATAGCACAGGGAAATCGGAATTGTGCTACACCCCACACAATGGCTTAAAGCATACACAGTCCACAAGGGCATTATTTCATGCGCCCAACACCTAGAAAAACAAAGGAAGATATTATACCCATGATACATGGTACCGGAAAAAGTACATAAAATTTGGCCAAGCTCCATGAATAAATGTTGGAGATGCGAGCGAGAAGTAGGCACGATGATCCACATTTGGTGGACGTGCCCCAAACTCATACCCTTCTGGCAACTAACTATCCAAATGATTTCAAAATTACTGGGTTCCCAAATGGAAGCAGATCCAACACTATGCATATTATATATATATTCCCAGACACAATGCACAAATCACATCAAGCCCTAGTATACCACCCACTCACATCAGCGCACATATTAATAGCAAGACAATGGAAATCCAAAGAGGCACCAACAATCACACACTTATTACACTAAATTGCATTAAACTGGACATACGAAACGATGTACCAGCACCAATTCGGCCCTAAACCCACACTAGCTAAAGCTAAACTAATATGGGACACATACAGACACAAAGGACACAACGTGGCAGATATGGAGCAGTGAGCTCAGTCTCCAAGGCGTGAAATATCAGAGTTACTGTATCCACCAAAAACGCTGAGAAAGGCTAATGAAGACTAGATGGACAGACACCCCCAACCAACACCTTCAGCATGGACCCCCATTTGGATTGGGAGGAGCAACTCCAAGACAGACATTCTCCACCCTTCCCCTTCTCTTCTTTTCTATACCTACTCTTTCCTTACTCTACTACTACTCCCTCCTCTTCTAATTATTTTCTCAAAATGTTAGGGCCATATACAAGATGTATCAAGACGCTATGCAGCAGCCAAGACAATAACCTCAAACTGTAAATAAAAATTGTGAAATAACAGTTGTTTTCCTTATGTAATAACGTTATGCTTAACGTATGTCGCATAACCTGCTGCCGTTATACCAATGATGATTTTTGTTGTATAATGTCTGTTCCATTTTTATGCCAGTATATACTTATTTAAAATTGTTGGTGAATGCAATTGTTTGCTTGAAAAATGCTTGATATTGAGCTCAAACATCACTGTTTTAAACTTGTGGGAATACCTTTCTGTGTCAACTACAACCTCTGTGCCTGGTTGCGTTTTGCCTGTACAGTGTATTCATGTCAATAAGCAAGACAAGTTGTGCTAATATGAAATGCTTAGATTGCACTGTGTGCTATATATAATATAGCTAACATTTAACCCATTAAGGAAGGAGCCAAATGTACACGTTGTGAACGAAACAAAATGTAAACAAAACCTGGCATTTGCGCTACATGTCTGTCCAACCGTAATTCACCTCTTTCATAGTAAATACATCCACCCTTATTATATATCATTTTATTCAGGGGAAACAGGGCTTTCATTTAATATCAAATATTTAGCTATGAAACATAATTTAATATGGAAAAAAATGGGTGAAAATAAGATTTTTTTTTAATTTTTTTTAGTTCTACATGACATTTTAACTGTCAATGTCATAATACTGTTTGCTTTTACTGCAATAAAATACACAAATTTGTATTCAGCAAAATCTCACGTGTAAAACAGTACCCCCTATGTACAGGTTTTATGGCGTTTTGGGAAGTTACAGGGTCAAATATAGCACATTACATTTGAAATTGAAATTCACCAGATTGGTTACGTTGCCTTTGGGACTTTATAGTAGCCCAGGAATGACATTTACACCCATAATGGCATACCATTTGCAATAGTAGACAACCCAATGTATTGCAAATGGGGTATGTCCAGTCTTTTTTTAGTAGCCATTTGGTCACAAACACTGGCCAAAGTTAGCGTTAGTATTTGTTTGTGTGTGAAAAATGCAAAAAACGCCAATTTTGCCCAGTGTTTGTGACTAAGTGGCTACTAAAAAAGACTGGACATACCCTGTTTGCAATACCTTGGGTTGTCTACTATTGCAAATGGTATGCCATCATAGGGGTAATTTTCATTCTTGGGCTACCATAGGGTCTCAAAGGCAACGTAACCAATCTGGCGAATTTTAATGTGAAAAAAATGAAACACAAGCCTTATATTTGACGCTGTAACTTTTGAAAACACCATAAAACTTGTACATGAGGGGTACTGTTGTACTCAGGAGACTTCGCTGAACACAAATATTTGTGTTTCGCAGCAATAATATCGTCCGTGTAAGTGCTGTTTGTGCGTTAAAAATGCAAAAACTTCACTTTTACTGGCGCTATCATCATTGTAATACATTTTACTGTTTTGAAACACTAATATTTGTGTTCAGCGAAGTCTCCCGAGTAGAACAGTACCCCCCATGTACAGGTTTTATGGTGTCTTGGAAAGTTATAGGGTTAAATATAGTGCTAGCAAATTAAATTCACTTTACTTTAGGCATGGGTTGTCAAGCAGGTCCCGCTAATTGTAATTAATTATGATACCTAATTATGTAAAAATATTACAAAAATATATATGTAGAATTAATATATGTATATATATACGTATGTGAATCTATATGTGTATATATATTAATTTTTAAAAATATTTTTATTATATATAGGTATATATATAGTGATATATACGTATATATTTATGTATGTAGGTATATATATTTTTTCGTTCTATGTGTATTTTGATATATATATATATATATATTAATATCACAATACAGTTAGAACGAAATAACACACATCTATATATTTTTTAATTATTTTTTTTAATTATTTTTTTAATTTTATTTTTTAACGTATTTACATATTTACATATTTAATTTTTTTAGATTATATATAAATATATATATCACAAAAATTATATATATATATATATATTTAATCAGTATCAGTCTACGTGTAATTTGATATTAATATATATATATATAATTATATATATATTAATTGCAAAATACACCTAGACAGTGTATGTGTGTGTATGTGTATGTGTATATATACTTAGATCATATAATATATAATATATAATATATATATGATCTAAGTATTTTTTTTTTTTTACACTTATTAATTTATTGTATTTTTATTTCCAGCCAGCAGGGGGGCCATTGCTGGCAATGCAGGAGGCAGCTATCCCGGCCATGTGATTGTGAGGTCCTCGCAAGGACCTCACTCACACATGGCCGGGGGGGACCGGAGGAGGAGGATCTGCCGTGGGGGGGCTACCTGGGAGTCCCCCCACCGCGATCGCCGGTGTGGGACCGCCGGGGACCGGGTAAGTAAGGAAAGACCGGAGGCCGTACTATTACGCCTGGCGGCGTTTAGAGCCGCCTAAAGTAGGGCATAATAGTACGCCCTCCGGTCTTAAGGGGTTAAACTATAAGGCCAGTAACGTATTGTCATGCATGAAAAAGGGCATTCTTTCTCAGGATGAGAATATCATTTTGCCTCTTTATAAATCACTGGTTCGACCACATCTTGAATATGCTGTGCAATTTTGGGCACCTATTCTAAAGAAGGATCTTATGGCACTAGAAAAAGTGCAGAGACGGGCAACAAAATTCATAAAAGGAATGGAACATATCAGCTATGAAGAAAGGTTAACAAATTTAAACCTCTTTAGTTTAGAAAAACATTGCCTCAAAGGGGGTTTGATAACATTATACAAATATATCCGGGGCCAATACAAACCATTGCGTATAAATCTATTCACAAACCGGACTTTACATAGGACACGAGGTTATGCCTTTAGACTGGAAGAAAGAAGATTTTGTCTAAGGGAAAGAAAAGGGTTTTTTTACTGTAAGAACAATAGGGATGTGGAATTCTCTGCCTGATGGAGTACAAACAGCAACTAGATACATACTTGCAAAAACAGAATATTCAAGGATATAATTTTTCAATGTAGGGTAATAGCTTCTCGATCCAAGGATTAATCTGACTGCCATTCTGGAATCAAGAAAGAATTTTTTCCTAGTTTGTTGCAAAATTGCAAGTGCTTTAAACTGTTTTTTTTTTTTGCCTTCTTTTGGATCAACAGCAAAAAACAAATATGAGGAAGGCTAAACTTGATGGACGCAAGTCTCTTTTCAGCTATGTTACTATGTGACTATAAGATTGCCAACACACTTAAACTTTTAGATTCGTGCTGCTAAATAAATAGAATCAAGATATATGACTCAAAGGGTAAAATTGATCACAGCTGGCAAGAAAGGAACTAGTTAAAAAAATATGCTTTTAAACTAAACATCAGGATAATGCTTGGAGGAACTCAAGAGAAAATAACATTGAATAGTTTCTAGTGAGAGAAGATGAAAGGATGAGATGTGAGAGGCAAAGGTAAGAAGCAAGGCAAAGCGTAGGGGTAAGGAAATGAAACCGAGCAGATAAGGTTTATTTGTTTTGTGACCATATTATTTCTATTTAAACAACATGCTAACAGAGTTTTCAGTCTGCCTGTAGAAGTAGGTAGATGGCTGATACTGAGATGCATTTTGATGTTTTTGCTGTACACAAAGTGCCTTTATCAAGCAAATGAATCAGAAAAAACTTCAGCAAGTGGAACATTTCCATTATGGTAATTCACAAGAAAAGCATGAGCTGTGTCTTAACTTAAAGAAGTATCCAGTTTTGTTTTTGTTTTTTATGTATAATACAGTCCAAGGTCAGCCATCAGGCACATTAGAAATCGAAAGGAATGTAAACATTAATATTTGAAAACAAAACACAACTGTTTTAATTCTTCCTATATTCTATAACTATTTACTTGTGCTACATGCTGGTGGATCTGATGCAAGTGTTGTGAAAATGCCATGTTAGGCATGGCAACGTGAAATTGAAATGCAAACCCCAAGAAACACTGCTGTCTTTGACCGTAATGCTTCCAGATCCAGGGAGAAGTAAATCAGTCAAAAGTGCTCAAGAGCAGCTAGCTCTGAGTAAACGTACCCCCAGTTTCATAGATATAATTGAGTATTTAGCCTTGTAACGGATCGCCTGGCACCCCGACTGGGTACCTCCGTTGAAAGATGCTCCTAGCGCTTCCTGAGGACTCCAAGCACTGCAGCAGACACCAAAACCACCGAACCGTAGGAGCATATGAATGCTCTCAAGCATGTGAATGCTGTAGACAGTTGAATAGGAACCATATGAATAGGTTTACTCTCCTAGCAGTCAAACTGGAACAGCATACAATAAATCCTTCCCCAATAATGAGACGACACTTCACTTTGAGGGTTAAAACAGGAACTCCCTGTACTGTCACATACAGTCTCTTTTATTCCCAATCCACAAACATAGTACAGCCCACAGGGCGTTACAAAATAACCAATCACATCACAGTTACATCCCACATATTCCCTCCCCTTATCCTGAGAGGAAACTCAATTATACATACAGTTAAAACATACTTTCTACCCAACTTTCATAACTCCAAAACCATACATCACATTCACATAAAATTACATATTCTCAATCAATCCATTCAGAGGAACAACATATTCAAAAATGGCACAAATCAGACAAGGGGTTCAAAAGTTAGTAAAAAGTCCTTTGTGACTAAATGAAGCATGGCTTTCTGGCCCAAACCAGTTTCAGAGTCTTCTATCCTGGAGATAAGTAATTCAATTATCTCCCAGGACAGACACAAGACTCCATTAAGCACATGGTTGCAAAAAGACACAAAACACTTTAAAATACATAAAGTCACTTTTTACACATAAGACACAGACATTTCACATATCCCCAGATAGCTGGGATCTGAGCGCACAAAACTACAGAATAGTGCTCAGATCCTATTCACACAGTTCAATTGCCATGGAGCCGAAGTCTTTAACTACACAAATGGGCTCCATGGCATAGCTATCTGGGTTAACACATTCACATAAAGTCTGGTCCATAGTCCAAAGGCAAGAGGCAGGCAAGCAGCCCCCTCCAAGGACACGTGGCGAGGCCGGTTTCGCCACATTTCTCCCCTTTACCATCCAGACTAACAGGGTATCTGACCTCCTGCCGGTCAGTGCCCTGGTTAGACCAGCAACCCACCCACGAAGCACAAACAGCAATACAGCCCACCCACAATAACTGGTTACTACACCTGGATAAAATAGCAACTTGTCCATGTCCAGGTGCCTCACCACGGCTGTGCGGGGGGCTGGTAGACTGCCTTGGTGGGTTGCTGAGTGGGCAGAGACCAGCGGTACTCTGCCTGGGTGCCAGCGCTACCACTGAAGTAACCTGGTTGGAGCCTGGTTGTGGGAGGGGGAGACCGACTGTCTCCCCTCTGGATACACTGCTCTGTGGCTGGGGGACAGGACCGACCGTCCCTACCCCTGGTGCTGCAAGTGCAGAGACTACGGTCCCATCTGCATAGTTGTGGGGCTTAGCATCTCCCCTTGGTGGGTTAGGCTGCCGCTGGAGAGAGGGTGTAACAAGCTCCTCTCTCTGAATTGTAGACTGCCGCTGGGGAGAGGGGGTAACCTGCTCCTCTCCCTGACACTCTCTTTGCTGGTGGAGAGAGGGACCAACTGTCTCTCCTTTCAATATTTTGTCCTGCTGCTGGGGAGAAAGACAGACTGTCTCCGCTTCCTGCAGGACACACTGCCGCTGGGGAGGAAGGACTGCACCTTCCGTTCCCTGGGAAACAGTCTGCCGCTGGGGAGGAAGGACGCCCCCTTCGGCTCCCTGGGACTCACACTGCCGCTGGGGAGGAAGGACAGCACCTTCAGCTCCCTGTGATACATACTGCCGCTGGAGATCTGGGCTGACCGCCCAGCATCCCTGTAGGGCCGGTAGAGAGACCGCCGTCCCATCTCCACCTGCCATCTGTGGGTCTTCCCAGGACCAGTCGGTGAGGTCCCTCAACATTTGCGAGTAAGGACCACCTGGCAACTCCGGCTGCTGGGGATCTGGGCCGGTCCCATCTCCACCTGCCTGTTGTGGTTCCTCACAGGACCAGTCTATGAGGACCCCTACTTCGGGTTCCTGCGGCCG
Organism: Pelobates cultripes; assembly: GCA_933207985.1. Taxonomy (NCBI): domain Eukaryota; kingdom Metazoa; phylum Chordata; class Amphibia; order Anura; family Pelobatidae; genus Pelobates; species Pelobates cultripes. The sequence continues at coordinate 112,567,449 of OW240916.1, forward strand.
CCTCAGGGGGAGACGGCTAGCCTCCTCGGATGCAGCCTCTACTCGGCTGCTGTAACCCTCCTTCCGCTGAGCATACTCTCTCTCTTTCGCCAGCCGGAATTCTCGGGCCAGCCTTGTGTTTCGCTCGGCCGTGACCTGGTTCCAGATCACCCGGCGTACCTCCATGGGTAAATCATCCCCATACTGGGCCACTCGCTGCCTCACCTCGGCCATCCAATCATCGCCAGAGCCTTCCATACTTGTCTGCACCAAGTCGCTGGATACCTCTGCTCCCAGTGGCGCTGCACGTGTGCTAGCGTTGCCCTCAATTTGTAACTCCACGAACGGTGTCTCTGAGCTGCTTTACCTCGCCCTAGGACGCAATCCCACCGCTGCCACCAATGTAACGGATCGCCTGGCACCCCGACTGGGTACCTCCGTTAAAGGATGCTCCTAGCGCTTCCTGAGGCCTCCAAGCACTGCAGCAGACACCACAACCACCGAACCGGAGAAGCATATGAATCCTCTCAAGCATATGAATGCTGTAGACAGTTGAATAGGAACCATACGAATAGGTTTACTCTCCTAGCAGTCAAACTGGAACAGCATACAATAAATCCTTCCCCCAATAATGAGACGACACTTCACTTTGAGGGTTAAAACAGGAACTCCCTGTACTGTCACATACAGTCTCTTTTATTCCCAATCCACAAACATAGTACAGCCCACAGGGCGTTACAAAACAACCAATCACATCACAGTTACATCCCACATATTCCCTCCCCTTATCCTGAGAGGAAACTCAATTACACATACAGTTAAAACATACTTTCTACCCAACTTTCATAACTCCAAAACCATACATCACATTCACATAAAATTACATATTCACAATCAATCCATTCAGGGGAACAACATATTAAAAAATGGCACAAATCAGACAAGGGGTTCAAAAGTTAGTAAAAGTCCTTTGTGACTAAATGAAGCATGGCTTTCTGGCCCAAACCAGTTTCAGAGTCTTCTATCCTGGAGATAAGTAATTCAATTATCTCCCAGGACAGACACAAGACTCCATTAAGCACATGGTTGCAAAAAGACACAAAACACTTTAAAATACATAAAGTCACCTTTTACACATAACACACAGACATTTCACATATCCCCAGATAGCTGGGATCTGAGCGCACAAAACTACCGAATAGCGCTCAGATCCTATTCACACAGTTCAATTGCCATGGAGCCAAAGTCTTTAACTACACGAATGGGCTCCATGGCATAGCTATCTGGGTTAACACATTCACATAAAGTCTGGTCCATAGTCCAAAGGCAAGAGGCGGGCAAGCAGCCCCCTCCAAGGACATGTGGCGAGGCCGGTTTCGCCACAAGCCTCACTGAGTTCCTCAAATATAGTTACGCTAGATAGACAATCTGTACTATGTATACTGTCTGTCTATCTGTATCTATACAGTCAGTTAGTACAGCCTTGCTTCTATATTTCTTTCTACTAACTCCCCACTGACGTAATTTTGTTATATGTTTGTTATTATTTACTTATTTTACTTTATAAAAAGTGCAGCACTTTCGACATATACTGTTGTGCTAATATGAAATGTTTAGATTGCACTGTGTGCTATATATAATATAGCTAACATTTAAACTATAAGGCCAGTAACGTATTGTCATGCATGAAAAAGGGCATTCTTTCTCAGGATGAGAATATCATTTTGCCTCTTTATAAATCACTGGTTCGACCACATCTTGAATATGCTGTGCAATTTTGTGTTATGTATACGCTGTGTGCAATGTCAGTACAACATACAGTTGCAAGAAAAAGTATGTACTAAGTATGAACCCTTTGGAATGGATTTCTGCATAAAATGTGATCTGATCATCATCTAAGTCACAACAATAGACAATCACAGTCTGCTTAAACTAATAACACACAAAGAATGAAATGTTGCCATGTTTTTATTGAACACACCATGTAAACATTCACAGTGCAGGTGGAAAAAGTATGTGAACCCCTAGACTAATGACATCTCCAAGAGCTAATTGGAGTGAGATGTCAGCCAACTGGAGTCCAATCAATGAGATGAGATTGGAGGTGTTGGTTACAGCTGCCCTGCCCTATAAAAAACACACACCAGTTCTGGGTTTGCTTTTCACAAGAAGCATTGCCTGATGTGAATGATGCCTCGCACAAAAGAGCTCTCAGAAGACCTACGATTAAGAATTGTTGACTTGCATAAAGCTGGAAAGGGTTATAAAAGTATCTCCAAAAGCCTTGCTGTTCATCAGTCCACGGTAAGACAAATTGTCTATAAATGGAGAAAGTTCAGCACTGCTGCTACTCTCCCTAGGAGTGGCCATCCTGTAAAGATGACTGGAAGAGCACAGCGCAGACTGCTCAATGAGGTGAAGAAGAATCCTAGAGTGTAAGCTAAAGACTTACAAAAGTCACTGGCAAATGCTAACATCCCTGTTAGCGAATCTACAATACGTAAAACACTAAACAAGAATGGATTTCATGGGAGGATACCACAGAGGAAGCCACTGCTGTCCAAACAAAACATTGCTGCACGCTTACAGTTTGCACAAGAGCACCTGGATGTTCCACAGCAGTACTGGCAAAATATTCTGTGGACAGATGAAACCAAAGTTGAGTTGTTTGGAAGAAACACAAAACACTATGTGTGGCGAAAAAAAGGCACAGCACACCAACATCAAAACCTCATCCCAACTGTGAAGTATGGTGGTGGGGGCATCGTGGTTTGGGGCTGCTTTGCTGCGTCAGGGCCTGGACGGATTGCTATCATCGAAGGAAAAATGAATTCCCAAGTTTATCAAGACATTTTGCAGGAGAACTTAAGGCCATCTGTCTACCAGCTGAAGCTCAACAGAAGATGGTGTTGCAACAGGACAATGACCCAAAGCATAGAAGTAAATCAACAACAGAATGGCTTAAACAGAAGAAAATACGCCTTCTGAAGTGGCCCAGTCAGAGTCCTGACCTCAACCCGATTGAGATGCTGTGGCATGACCTCAAGAAAGCGATTCACACCAGACATCCAAAGAATATTGCTGAACTGAAACAGTTCTGTAAAGAGGAATGGTCAAGAATTACTCCTGACCATTGTGCATGTACAACAGTACCCCCCATTAACCGGTTTTATGGTGTTTTGGAAAGTTACTGGGTCAACTATAGAACATTCCATTTTCAAATTGAAATTTGCCAGATTAGTAATGTTACCTTTGAGACGGTGTGGTAGCCCAGGAATGAGTAGTACCCCCATAATGGCATACCATTTGAAAAAGTAGACAACCCAAAGTATTGAAAGTGGGGTATGTTTAGTCTTTTTTAGTAGCCACTTAGTCAAAACATTTCAGACAGTCCCACTGTTGGCAGATACACAGCCAGCTATAGGTGGCCATGTGATCGCTCTTTGAGAGCGATCACATGGCCCCCAGCAGCTTCTTTTGCCGGGGGAGGGCTGCCTGGGCTGTCAGGCTGTCCTCCCGAAGCGGAGCACTGGTAAGGTGAGTATACCGGGCGCTCTAGGGCTCAAAGCCGTTACAGCGTTTTATGCCGCCACAACGGCTTTAAAGCCCAATTAAAGCGGGACAGCATAGAACGCCGTAACGGCGTTAAGGGGTTAAGCAGACTGTGATTGTCTATCGTTGTGACTTAGACGATGATCAGATCACATTTTATGACCAATTTGTGCAGAAATCTATATCATTCCAAAGGGTTCACATACTTTTTCTTGCAACTGTATCAACTTAACTCTGCACTGCAAAAAATAAAGATTGTCCAAAAAAGGTGCCCAAGAGCTCTTAGTAACCCAGGATGATCTTGTGATTTACTGAATACCTGGTCAGTCAATCACAATTTCAAAGCATTGAAACAAGTCAGTTGTTTTTTGTTTGTTTGTTAGGTTTCTCGTTTAGGGATGTTATTTCCTAAACATATTAGAAAGTGCGCTCATCCCCAAAGAATCAAAATACTTTACATTAACAGGAGAAGAAAATCATTTAAAAATAAAATTAAAAAAAATTATACACTATGTGCATGAGCCAAAAGTCTTCTTACTGTAACTGCTAAGTTTAATGTTGCTGCATGCTTTGCTTTTTCTACTTTCAAGTGTGTTTGAGAATGAGCAAGAGCAGTACACCAGACATTATATGTTCCCCTTCATGGATTTTTATCCATTCAGATTGACAGATCAGTGTCTTGTCCCATTCAAAATGCTTTGCAAATGTTTTATGCATTTTAAACTGCTTTCAAAATCACACAACATAGCAGGGACTGGCCAGCCCAACATGTAATTGTGCAATATTAAACTGCCTGTCTTGAAACACAAAACATCAGTAGGTCTCTTTTCAACACTAAAATTAACATAGTACTACATTTCCTTACAAGTGAACTTTTTACTACTGACTGGAATATAATATAATTAAATCACATTTGCAAGGTTTGTAATGGGATAAAACATGGACCTCTCATCCATCCTTAGTCAGGACAGCTTTATATATATCATATTTTTATCAAGTACGATTTCTGCAACTTAGAATACAGTATCGCCAGAGAAAGTGCTTGCCCCTGTTATTCCTTGCAGCACATACTGACACTAACAAATAGGAGAGGGATATAAAATATGACTCAAATTTTTATACAGTGTTTTTAAATGTGGTTCTGCTGCAAATTCATGAGACATTTCTTTCAATGCAGTAGCTGTGCAGATTTACTGAAGGATGATAAAAAGCTTACAAAATATGCGTTTCTCTAAGCAATACAAACAAAATTCAATTCACTGTGACATTTACTGTATAAACAGTGTTCATCTTGCAAAGATATATTGGATAAAGATAAACATTTTTAACGGTTCGATTTTTTTTTTTGTTCTGGTAATGATAACGCATTTGATTTTGTGCGCACAGTTATACAAGTGCAATAAGTCCCTGAAGGACAATATATCATTTTCTTGTCAAAAGGAGATCAATCACTTTGCCCAAGGTTACATTAAATGATAAGTCAAAGATCAGGTTCACCCACTCAACTGCACTTTTCTAGCTCCATGTTTACAAAAAGAGATATTAATTACCTGCTAATGAAGGGAGATTAAAATATGCATCTAAATTATAGATTTGCTTTATTTTGGTTTTGTATGTCCACACCAGTGCTATGTTACCAATTCAGTCATATAATGTTAATGTATTTATTCCTGTGTCTTCTCTTCTACCGTTTTTATCTGATGATAATTGGCTTTCTTTCTTGTTTAAAGATATTCTAATTATTAAAGTTATTTCACATTATGCTCAATCATAAGGTTAGTCATGCTACCTACTTATTGGTGGGGGGTTTTAATTCAGTTTTATGTCCCACTGCCAACAGATCTGTTCAGTGGGGTTCCTCTTGTTATCCTGCATCGTTTGTATCCAAATATAGTTTAAATGTATTTGAATATATGTCAATTGTAATAGCTTGTTCTATTCTGCCTCTCATTCATTATCCTCATAAAATATTTTCTAAATTCTCAATCATGTTGTGGGTGGCACAGGTATTAACTGCATATTATGGTTAGACCAAGCAGAAATGTATCTATATCTAAGATAAACTCCAGTTCTAGAACATTGGTCCTGGAAATTGGTTAGCTGACAAGATCTAATGAGATTTTGATAAATTATTTAAAGAAAACTTAATTCTGGATATCTCTATTCAGATTGTATGGGCTTCTCACAAAGTCTGTCGGGAAATTTGTTTTATACTACACTACACATTTAAGTATTTTTGTAAGTGCAAGACCCTTGTGGATGATGGCTGGAGAATGTATTGCTTTTATGGCACATATGAGAGCATGTAATGCCTGAACCTTCATTTTCTTCTGAACAATCCTTGGCAAGGCTGTTCTTGGTAATACCTCTTTTTCAAATATTCTTAATTATTGATATTCTTGGAGCATACATTGTTTTCTTTTTATTTTAATAAAAAGGTGTCTAAACTCACCATTTTTCCAGCACCGCCCTGCTCCTCCTCCTTGGCTTAGATCATCTAATTTGACAATCTCAGCCAATCCAATGCTTTCCAATAGGAAAGCATTGGGAGGTTATTGTGCATGCCAGACAAAATGCCACACTGCACCACTCAGCATCTCCTCTCTTATCTCTATGGGGACCATGCACAGTGTGGATATGCTTAAGCCTAGAAAGCACCTCTAGGGGCCTTCTGAGTGATCATTATAGGTGTTACTAGGCAGTAGTCTAAAGTAACAGTCTATAGGCACCGTAACAACTACATTAATTTGTAATACAAATAAAAATTATAAGCTGTCACTCTCCTGAACAAATGGTGCCGGTATCCAGGTCACCCACTAATCAGACCTCCAATAAATATATAAATATAAAGAATGATACTGCACCCAGAGAGAGTATCACATTTTTTTTATAAAAATTTGATTTTTATGCATATGCCATAAGGTTGGAAAAAAGTGCAAGTGCTTAATGTCTGTCTATTAGACTGCTTCCACAAAGTAATTTGTTTAAATATCTGTGCAGATACTTTTTAATCCCCATCATCACATAGCTAACATATATTTACAAAAAAGTAGAAAAACAGAAAAATCATATCACAAAATATGTTAAAAAGCAGGCTAGTACCTGCTGATAAAATGATACAGATTCCTAACACTAGCATAGCAACCTATACAGATATGCATACTATACTGTTGTAATATATACACTTTTTTCCAACCTTACGGCATATAAATAAAAATAAAATGTGCATACAATTTTTTGGTATCATTTTTTATAATGTATACACAATGTATACAGAGATAGAAAAAGACAAACAGTGGAAATAGATACAGAGAGAGGAATACATGAATATTTCCTTATGCCTGGAATTTAGAAATAAGCACATACTGTTGTTAGACATGTCCACTTTAATGTGCAAAAACTAGTTAAGTGAATGTTCAAGCTGCAGGAGAATGTGATCATATAAGCCACTGGAAGCAATGACCACTAGTCATGTCCAATCAGGTTAAAGGTAGAGTCCAGAGAATAAAATAGAGAAAGAGAGCTAAAGATGACAGGGGTAATAAAGAGAAAGTCTTCTATGCTCTGTACACATCAGCTCAGTTGTATTTTATCTTTCTGAAATGAAAACTAAATATCCCACCGTATTTTCCTATGGGTATGACTCTGTTCTGATCAAGCAGCGACAGTAGATTTAAAAGTGATGTGCATATAGTTTTATGATTCAAACAGACAATACATTAAATAACCAATAGCATTGGGAATGAGGTGTCGCCGACTGTCCATGTTTAAGTAGATAAAAGGCCCAAACTAATGCACTATAAAGTTCTACTGGTGCACTGCAAAAACTTTACACTATTTAATTGTGAGACTTATGACTAAATATCACATCAAGTGAATTTCTTTAACACCTTAAAGGGACACTGTAGGCACCCAGACCACTTCAGCTCATTAAAGTGGTATGGGTGACAATTCCCATTACCCTTAACCCTGCAAGTGTAATTATTGTAGTTTATATAAACTGCAATAATTACTTTACAGGATTAAAGCCTGCACTAGTGGCTGTCTGATAGACAGCCACTAGAGAGACTTACGGGTTCTTAGATGACTTTTGGTTGTCTAAAGGTCGCTGGATGTCCTCACGCTATGCATGAGGACCTCCAGTGTAGCCAGAATCCCCCTACGAAATAATTGAATAATGCTTTCCTATGGGGAAATCCTAGTGAGAGCATGGCCATTGCCGGCAGGGGAGGAGCGTGGACATCAGCACTGGATTCAGGTAAGTGTCTGAAGGGGTTTTAACCACTTTAGCAATGTGGGAGGGTGGTACTGCAGGATTCCACTGTGCCAGGAAAACGGGTTTGTTTTCCTGGCACTAGAGACAATAATTTAGAATGGAGTCACTAACAAACAAGGATAGGGATAATTTTCCTCTGTAATTCTGTGCCAAAAAAAAAAAAAAACAGCTAGAATATGCACTGTGTATTTGTACTACTGCAATATAAGTGCTCCCATAATTGTAAATATTGTTATTTAAAAGGAGAGACAGGGCTACCTATATGTATACTAATAACAACATTATGTGTGAATAAAATGTTAATATTTAATATTCAGTGCAACAATAGAAAGCAAACTCAAAAATTATTCAGTCCTGATTGTTAAAGGGCTCATATGTATAGGACAGGCATAGGCAACCTTCGGCACTCCAGATGTTTTGGACTACACCTCCCATGATGCTTTGTCAGCATTTTGAGTGTAAGAGCATTATGGGGGATGTAGTTTGCAACATCTGGAGTGCCAAAGGTTGCCTGTTACTGGCATAGTTAACACTCACCCTATACCAACTCCCCCTAACACTCTACCAACCCTACACCTAACCCTGTGCTGACACTAACTCTATACCTACCTTAGTCTTAACCTTAATCCTACACTATCACTAACCCTAAAACAGCATTAACCTTAATTCAGCATTAACAGTTACCATACCCTAACACTACAACTAACCCTACCCAAACACCAACCTTACGTTAACACTAAGCAATACCCTCTGCTAATATCAATACTAATATCAGCAGACAGATTTCCTAGTTTAAGATAGTAAAGAGTGGTATGTGACCACCATTTACTGGCTGCTATCAGCATTACATGGATATTTCTGTGTAATGCTGCATTGTGATTGATGCTGGGCATCTGGCAAAGCTGTGGCTGAGCATGATTACTAAGGAGTCTATTTGCAATCAGAAAGCTAAAAACTGTAAGATTGCAGAAGAATGTTCAAATCGTAACATTCCATTCAGAACCAGAAATTCCTCTTAAGTAGCAGAAGTAGCAGAGAAGACAAGTGTCAAAAACGCATCCTAGAGACATTAATGAATTAATTTTATAATTATTATTACACATCATTTTTTTATAATTATTATAATTTAGAATAGATTCACTAACAAACAAATAGTGGTAACAAGACAAGTGGTAAGAGCCCTGCTCAAATCAACTTACAATCTAAATGGTGTGGGGCACTGCTATACCAAAGATAAAGATAAATCACAAGATTAGTTGCAATTTTAGGTCTATTTTTAAGACTCGAGTAGGGTTATTCACTAAAGTGAGAATTGTTGTGAATTCAAAAATGAATTTCAAATTTAACAGCCAAATTATTTCTCGTCAGCTATGCTTCCAGTTTAGTTCACATTTCATGGATGGTTTCGGTTCCAATAGATATACATAAAAGAAAAAAATTCAATGATTCAACCAACCAATCATTGTTAACAGGAGTAGTCCCAGAAAATTGGAAGTTAGCGAATGTTGTGCCCATTCACAAGAAAGGGAGGAGTCTGGCAACTGTAGGCCAGTAAGCCTTAGTTCAGTAGTTGGGAAAGTGATGGAAATCATGTTAAAGGAAAGGATTGCTGAACATCTAAAATCACATGGATTTCAAGTTCAGAGACAACATGGGTTTACTTCAGGGAGATCATGCCAAACTAATCTTATTGTTTTTTTTGATTGGGTAACTAAAATAATAGATCAGGGTGGTGCAGTAGACATTGCTTACCTAGATTTCGGTAAGGCTTTTGACACTGTTGCACATAGAAGGCTTATCAATAAACTGCAATCTTCAAGTTTAAATTCTAATATTGTTAAATGGGTAAGGCAGTGGCTAAGTGACAGGCAACAGAGGGTTGTAGTCAATGGAGTATATTCGAAGCATGGTCTTGTCACCAGTGGGGTACCTCAGGGATCTGTACTTGGACCCATTCTCTTTAATATTTTTACTAGTATTATTGCAGAAGGTCTTGATGGTAAGGTATGTCTTTTTGCTTATGATACAAAAATATGTAACAGATGTTCCAGGAGGGATAAGCCATATGGCAAATGATTTAGGTAAACTAGGAAAATGTTCAAAACTATAGCAACTGACATTTATTGTAGATAAGTGCAAGATAATGCATCTTGGACATAAAAACCCAAAGGCAGAGTATAGAATACTTGATAGAATCCTAACCTCAACATCTGAGGAAAGGGATTTAGGGGTAATAATTTCAGATGACTAAAAAGTAGGCAGACGGTGTAATAGTGCAGCAGGAAATGCTAGCAGAATGATTGGTTGTATAGGGAGAGGTATTACCAGTAGAAAGAGGGAAGTGATCATGCCATTGTACAGAACACTGGTGAGACCTCACTTGGAGTATTGTACACAGTACTGTAGACCATATCTCCAGAAGGATACGAAAGGTAAAGGATTTTAACATGTATATATTGGAGGAAAGATGACACAGGGGGATACGACAGAAAATTTAAATACATAAAGGGAATAAACACAGTAAAGGAGGAGACTATATTTCAAAGAAGAAAAACTACCAAAACAAGAGGACTTAGTCTTAAATTGGAAGGGCAAAGGTTTAAAAATAATATCAGGAAGTATTACTTTACTGAGAGGGTAGTGGATGCATGGAATAGCCTTCAAGCTAAAGTTGTAGAGGTTAACACAGTGAAGGAGTTTAAGCATGTGTGTGATAGGCATAAGGTTATCCTAGACTTAAGAAAATTGGGCAGACTAGCAGACTAGATGGGCCGAATGGTTCTTATCTGCCATCACATTTTATGTTTCTATGTCTTTCTGTATAGGGACAGAATATGTGGAGTGCTACTAACATTCAATAGAGCTTTTCTTTTCTTTTTTATTTACATGTGCTGCAGCTGACCACCCCTGATTGAGACATCTGAAAGTGGACTTTGTACCATCACACTGGAACCATTCAGGGCTCTACTGTTTGCCTGAGGAAGGCATTACAGTCCATAGAAGAGGGAATTCCATATATCCTCAGATATTGTTCTGCCCAGGGACATAATCACTGAGCTGGTGTAAAGCTCTATTGAATGTAGATGGCTCTCCACATATTTTTAGGTCCCTATACAGAGAGAAACTCCACCATTCAATTTTCCTTTATATCTTTTTTCTTTCATGTACACCTACTGGAAGCGCAACCATCCACTTACTGTGAACTATTATCAATTCTTTAGCTAGGAAAAGAGACACTTCGCAGGATTGTTGGTGCAACATATTTACGGAACTGATCTACGGCTTGATCCACTGTTTTTATTATATATGCTTACAGTTCAGCTATTTTGAATGTAAAATTTGAAGTTCACTTTGGATTCTGAATGATTCTCACTTTAGTGAATATACTAAAGATATTTGACATTTTAGATGTCAATTAAGAGAAAAGGAGTAATCCTGACAATATATCAAAGCTAAAAGTTATTATAAATCATAGTTATTCTCCTTTTGTTTTACCTTTATAATCATGTCTGGGAACTATTTGGAGCCTTAGTGGCTGTCAATATGATTGTGTATTACTGGATTTTAGAGACTTGGCTTGGACAAAAGATGTGGCATTTAGTGCCACTCACTACCTGCCTCAATATTATGACTACCTGTCAACTTTGTTCAGAATTAGTAAGGAAATTGCACATTTTGTTGAAACATTTTTCCAGTTTGGTTATTCTCGTCTAAAATGTGACATTCCCGTGTTAATTCTCCACAACTCAACAAACAATCCATATCGGGGTTGTAGGTTTATGTTAGTTTGCTACAATCCCGAGTTTAGTCCATAAATGCATGTGCATGGAAAGCTCAGACAGATATCTTTAGACACAGAAGACTGAAACAAACAAAAGACCAGCATCCTCTTCAATACTTGTGCTGAGCAAGCAGCACTTACCCATCCATATATTTTTAGAGATGTCAGCAAAAAAATGAAATAAAACTAAAGTTAATAAAAGCATTCCTAACACTTTAATGAAACAGATTTTAGATTTGATTTGGTTTTCTTTTAAGGTTCCCTTTAAGCACAAAGTTTACATTACACCAGAAAATTACAGTTACATTTAGAGACAAGACATTTTACGCTGCTAACAATGCTGAACTTGTCTCTTTTTTTGTTGATGGATAATGAATGAACCTCATCAACGGAACTCCCAGAAAAATCTACAGAAATATTAGAACTCTAAAAAACAAAGAGAAAATAAAAATGAGAAAAAAAAACATAAAAAAAAAACACACATCTAAAGCACATTTGCTATCTTTTCCTATGGCCTGTTGTCGTAAACCAATTTCACTTGGATTGCATTTTTTAATTCTTGCAATCTTTGCAAATATTTGCGACAGAGTATTTAGAACATTTCCATTCTAAAACAGTTTCATGTTTTATTTTTTAATTTAATTTTCTTTTTATTTCATAATAATCCTTGCACTTTAATTTGCCACAAAATGGTTTTTGGATCTTCTTTTTGTTTTGTTACTGCATATAATAATGCATCTTATATGTGAAGGCTCATGGCTATCGAACATTATGTTTGTTAGGATGCATAAAAGTCAATTTTTCTTTCAGTTTTTTTTCTCTAGAGCTAGATTTAAGGTTTGGGACCACACTTCAGAGACACAGTGGGTGGGTGTAAGGAGGATATTGCTACCCAAACATGAAATGGTGCTTTCCAATTGATTTTCTACTGAAAATGCTTTCTTTTCCATTTAGAAACTCAAGCTTTTCTTTTGATGCCTGTGGATAGCTTACGCAAATTAGTGATTATTGATATTTTTTCTGCTCAGGAAAAACAAGGAGTTATTTTAAAAGCATCTGTGTGCGTATATCATTCAGAGCAATCTGAGCTTGTTGATGCATGAGCTACATTTAACAACCTAGCATGAAAGCAAGAATGATTTTATGGGGTATGGGTGCAGGGCATGGCAGACTTTTTATTCATTTAAAAACTACAAATATGTTACAATCTAACAGTGTGTCTATCAATCAAATCAAAATACCACCTGGATATCCTATATTAGAACAGTGAATTTGATGATTGACAGCAATTGCTTGGTACATCACAGCTATCCAGGCTAGCTATTAACAGCTAGTTTTATTTATATTTTATATGTAATTCAAGGGATGATTATACAGCAAAATGCTAATAAAAAAGAAAACCATATAGTATAGTATATTAGGTTTTCAACTGTATGAATAAATATATATATGTATATACATATATAGGAACATAAAGTCAGGGGTGCACTCACAGGTCTTCAGTAAAGTGGAAACTGGTTTATTTAAATGAAAAAAATCTTCAATACATCCGTGAACAAAATCCACGTTTCGACCCCTAAGGGTCTTTTTCAAGATCACAGCGCATACACACAAGTGACAATATATATATGGAACAATAAAACAACTTACCAATAATGTGAGAGGAACTCTTGTGAACCCATCACCTACAAGCCGCGACTACCCTGGAAGTGCTGAACGCCGAGGCGACGTCATCACGTTATGACATATCGCAGGAAAAGAACGTGGTTACTAGGCGACCAAATGCTGAAAATAAACAGCATCCCAAGTTCGGGATCTATATACAGAAACGGACACAAAAGTGTCTAGATGGAGGAATGTATATATGTACATATAGAGAAACAAAGTTTACACAAACAATACATAGAGCAGTGGGCAGACTAAGAGGTGTAGACCAACTGTCAGTATAAAATGATGTAATAAAGTGAATAAGTGGTATGTGATAGGCAGAGAGTCAAAATCACCAAATAGACATGTCACACTAAAGCCATGAATAGAGAGTGCATATACCAAAATACAACCTATTATTACAGAAGTCTGCTGAAAATAATAGTACTTACAAGAAACAAAAATATTGAAATCAAACCAAGATCAAACTAATTGCTATGGTATCTAGAGTACATAATATATAATATATAAAGTCAGCAGATCAATCTAATCATCAATAATAGTCACAATTGATAGATTAAAATTTTTTAAAAAATTAGAAAAAATAAAAAATGTAAAAAATTTATAGATTAAATAACTAGCACTATTATTAAAAAAAAACTGGAAGGTTGAAGGCTGGAAAAACTTCAGAAGGCTGCTAAATATTATAAGAAAAAAAGCATATATATACATCTACACACATCTATACATACACATACATTCACATATACAAATACCCACATACAACCAGCATAAAGGCCTATGATCAGGATACAAGTATAACAGTCTCTATCTATTAAATCCTGCAGACAAATCAACCAGGAAAATATGTAATAAATGTAATAAAAGAGACCAAACATAGCCAAAGTCAAGAAATTTTAAAGAATTAAGAAGATCGGAAGGACTGGAAAAACCTATGAAATTATAGGAAAATAGAGTATACTATATTTTCATTCAGTCCTTTGGGAACCACAGTGTCCAGCTTATAGATACAAAAAGCCTCTCGCTGTAAGGAGGGACATGGTCAACAGCTGTGAATCTTAATGTAGGCAGATTATGTTGTGCTGCCAAAAAATGTTTGGCAACAGGTTTTTCTGTTCTTTTGTCTTGGAAAGCTGTCATGATTCCAGACCGATGTCCACATATGCGATCTCGTAGTGTCAAGTCAGATTTTCCTATATAAGAAAGTCCGCACGGACACGTAATCATGTAAATAACATGGTCAGTGGCGCAAGTTATATAATGGGATATGGGTATACGTTTACCACTCTGTGGATGGCAGAATGTTGTGCCACTGATCATGTGACTACATGTCACACAGCCTGAACATTTGTAACATCCTTTCTTTTTGATTGTGGTTGGTTGTTTATAGCATTGGATGGGGTTGCTCTTTACTAATAAATCCCGAAGATTTTTATTTCTTTTATAGCTTATAATTGGCTTTTCTTGAAATATCTGAGGAAGATTACCATCAGACTGGAGAATATCCCAATGTTTTCTTATCGAATCTCTCATTTTCAATGTACCAGTGTGGAAAGTTATCGGTAAGAATACATTATTATGCGGTTTTAGCCTTGTCTTAGGTGTTGTGTTAGTCCTTTCTTCATTAAATCGCTTAATAGCTTTATCCTTGGCTTAATTCAATATCAGTGGGTGGTAGCCACGTGTAAGAAAGCGATCATACATCTCTTGAAGTTGCTGATCTCTAGAAACTACTTCACTATTGTATCGGAGTACCTAACACCATGGGTGAAGATGGATTATTTTTTTAGCGTTGGGTTTTTTCTTTTTCGTTGGATTTCTTTTTGCGTTTTTTTGTTTTTTTTTAGAAGTTCAACCGGTATCATGGATTTTTATTTGGCCTTTCTTGGGGCTGAAAAATTGAGATTTTAGAAAAAAGAAGACATCAAATGATAAGTTGGTTTTTTTTTACAGGTACTTAGTTCTTTTGTTCCCCCCTCACTATTTTAAGGTCCCCCACATTCTCATTTAGGGCCCCTACCCACTGCTCGGGGTGGGGGCAATAGCTCCCCCATTGTTACTTAGGGCCCCCACCCGCTGCTCAGGGGTGGGGGGCGGGGGAGGACATTAGGTCCCCCCTTCAGTTTAGTAGTCCCATTCACTCGGCATGGGTGGGGGCTCGGGGGGGGAGATACAAGGGTTTGGCTGTTTTTTTTTACAGTGAGCAGCCACTGGCTACTCACTGTTTAGTATACATGCCCCTACTAGCGTTATAGCTCTCTGGTAGATAGCTCCCTGATACCGTGTGAATTAGGGAGTTATCTACTAAGCGACTGCAAGATGCAGCCGCGGCACGAATAGAATCAGAATGTCATTCATTCGAATAAAATTCCGATCTGAACAAAGTCACAAATTGTGTCCTAACATGAATGGAAAAACTGTTCTCATTCTGTTAGGACGCAATTTGGTAGTTTCGGCAGCTTTCTGTTTAAATGACAGGACGAAGTGAAAGGAGGCTTTGCGGGAACACAGAGGAAAGGTGAGAATTGTGGGAAAATTGCTCTGACCAACGGAAATGAAGCACACTTTGCTCCTCCGCTGGTCAGAGATGGTCAGGTGTAGGAAACATCTATAAGACAAATAGTCCCTACTTTGTCTTATGTTTAAAAGAAAACTAGAGCAGACAGGAAGAAATGAAGAGCAGACCCTGAGAGAGGGTGAGAAGAGGAATTAATTAAAGAAAGGTAAGTTCGGCATGACAGTGCCGCTTTAAGTGTGTGGTGGGACAGTCCATAGTATTGTGTGTATTGTCTGTGGGCTGGTTATATGTGTGAGTGGGTGGGTTGTGAGTGAGGGGGGTTAGTTGTAGGGTTGCATGTGTGTGGGCTGTCTGTAGTGTTGTGTGTACTTTGTGTGTGGGTGCTTTCTGGGATTTGGGGGGGGGGGGACTCTTTACATAAATGCATTTGTTGTAAACATATTTTTGCCCACTTCTTTTTACATACCTTTGGGCAGGGAACTGGTGGACATTAATCATCATTAATCCTGGTTGTCTGATGGTGGAACTTGCAATCTTCACATTTCTCGTGTACAGACCTATTACCTCCCACTCTGGTTTGGCACTTTACCAGTGAGCCAGCAATGATATGAATCACTGAGAAGCGAAAGGCCACCTTGTGCTCCGGGTGCTGGAGCACTATAACCTGGCTGGGGAGATTTTTTAATCTCTCCAGAATGCCAAATTGGGTATAGCCACCTCGCTTTCCATGCAAAGGGCAGCCCGAGTACCATGTATGAGACAATCCACTGTGCTTTGAGTTAGTTTAAATTACATTTCTATGACAAACACTTTAATTAAAGGTTTATGAGAAACTTCAGAATCAAGCTGATGCATGTAATTACTGAGTTTGCCACATTGTCCCTTTTAAGCTTAAAATGTGTATGCTCAGATATTAAAGGTGTTTTTGTGCCCCTTTAAATTTGTTAGGAACCGATAACGTATTAGAAATGTAAACAATAGTGTATAATAGGAGTATGTGAATGTTTTCCAAATGATTGCAAGCTGTTGCTATTCTTGATAAGGAAGTAATCAGCAGTTTTATTATGCTCTAGGTTGCACCTTTATTGCAGTCACTTACACAGCTGGGTGGGTGGTCTTCTTCACGTTGTTTTAATACTCGCTCAAAGTGGATGTGAGGCTTTTCATAGAGAATAGAGTTGTGCAAGGCATAAAAATTTGGTTCAGCTGAATCAAAAATTCCTAAAACATATTTTGGCTTGGTCAAAACCGAATTTGTCCATGTGGCATTTTGGTTCAGATGAATTTCACCCATGTAATCATTTTGGAGAAAATTATTCTAACAATCTAAAATGGCATAAAAATTTTCCCGTTAGTGTACTACAATAATAAAAAAAAATGTTGTCTGCATTATAAATAATTATATGTACATATGAGGCTGGAATGTCCCTTTAAATAAATCTAGTGAGATTTTTGTTTCAGATGTGGGGGACCTTTCTAGAGTACTGACATGAATCTGTACTTGACATAATACTGTTTTTGGGGGGGGGGAGTTTCTTAGTTGTTTTACAATGAGTAACTCTTCTTTCTTCTACTGGGTAATACATAAGCACAGCCATGTTCATTTTTCTTTACATTATCCATAGATACTTGTTTAAACTTATGTAAAGCCTCTGGTTATTTTAAAATGATTTATTTAAGTCACCACTGGCATGTTAACATTCATAGTCTTTTTAATATTTAGTTTCTAAAGGGCATGGTCAGACCATGTTAAGTAACTTTTCCATACAAGGTAAATGCTTTATAATACTCTTTTGTATTTGGAAAACCAATTTATTCCTGAAAATATCTCATATTTATGAGAATTAAGCTTGTAACTTTACAGAATGTAGAAACAGCCATACAGTTCTGTTTCTTAACGACAATTTATTAAGCCATTTTACTTTATTTATGCATTACATTTTTCAACGAGAACACTTTAGCTGTCATAAACCTTATAGAAAGTGGTCTTTCATGCAATACATTATATAATATTAAATGCTTTAAATGCCCAAGGCTCATAGGCTACATTGCACAAGATAGTGAAGATTGTTTGACATGTTTGCTGAAATTACATACATAATGGCTATAAGGGATATTCATATATAAAATTACATGAAACTGTGTAGTCAAGCTACTGTATTGTGAAATTAAGTCCTTTATGTTGTTTACCATTTTTGGTTTAACTATTATCTACTAAAATGAAATCAACAAATAAAGACTAAGATCAAGAATCTTGAACAACACTCTAATTCAGGTTTGTGGGGGGACTACATAAATCAAATAAAAATATGTTCAACTTGTTTTCAGAGTCTGTTTGTTATTTTTTCTATAGTTGGAATCTCAGCTTCAATTACTAATACACCCTGTTCCAAATTATTATGCAAATTCTATTTAAGTGTCACAAAGATTAAATATTTTGTTTTTCAGTTTAACTCATGGATGGCATTGTGTCTCAGGGCTCTTTTGATCACTGAAAACAATCTCGGAAACCTGTGATAATTAGATTGCCAGATGAGCCTAATTTAAGGAAAAACTACTAAAGGAGGGTGTTCCACATTTTTAAGCAAAGCACCATTTTCATGCAATATGGGGAAGAAAAAGGATCTCTCTGCTGCTGAAAAGAGTGAAATAATTAAATGCCTTGAATGAGGTATGAAAAAATTAGATATTTCATGAAAACTTAAGCGTGATCATCGCACTATTAAGAGATTTGTGGCTGATTCAGAGCACAGACGGGTTTGTGGAGATAAAGGCACATTGAGGAAGATTTCTGCCAGATCCATGCATTGGATCAAGAGAGCAGCTGCTAAAATACCATTACATAGCAGCAAACAGATATTTGAAGCTGCTGGTGCCTCTGGAGTCCCACGGACATCAAGGTGTAGAGTCCTCCAGAGTCTTGCAACTGTGCATAAACCTTCTATCCGGCCACCACTAACCAATGCTCACAAGCAGAAACAGCTTAATTGGGCTGAAAAATACATGAAGACTAATTTTCAAACAGTCCTGTTCACTGTGAAGAGAGCTGGTCGGCCCCTTTAGGGTGCCCAAAGGTGTAAAGATGACCTCTGCAAAGTATGTGGAGTTTCTGACTGACCACTTTTTTCCCTGGTACAGAAGGAAGAACTATGCTTTCCATAATAAAATCATCTTCATGCATGACAATGTACCATCTCATGCTGCAAAGAATACCTCTGCATCAATGGCTGCTATGGGGATAAAAGGAGAGAAAGTCATGGTGTGGCCCCCATCCTCCCGTGACCTCAATCCTATTGAGAAGCTTTGGAGCATCCTCAAGCAAAAGATCTATGAGGGAGGGAGGCAGTTTACATCCGAACAGCAACTCTGGGAGGTTATTCTGATATCTTGCAAACAAATTCAAGCAGAAACTGTCCAAAAACTCACAAGTTCAATGGATGCAAGACTTGTGAAGCTGCTATCCAATAAGGGGTCCTATGTTAAAATGTAACGTGACCAGTTAAAATGTTTAAAAAGTTAAAATGTTGTTATAAGTTTGATTGAAATAGCTTTTGTAAATATGCGGCAAACACAAAAAAATGACAATTTTCAGTTCTTTACAACCTATAAAGTGTTTTGAAATTGACTGTGCGTAATAATTTGGAACAGTGCATTGTAAGTTTTTTATGTTTAAAAAAAATACTGTTATCATTAGGAGGTTTGTTCAATAAAATTTGAATTGTACTCTTAATAGCTGATAACATGATAATTATGCTGACTGTTATTTACATCAATTATTTAGGTAAATGAGAAAAATATAATTTGCATAATAATTTGGAACAGGATGTAGAATAACTTATATAGCACTAACATCGCTGTTGAATAGGCAAACAAAACAAACCCTTAATTCTAACAAAGCATAACTGACATACTGGGACAGTATGTGAAGAGAGCCCTGCCCAAAAGAGCTTACAATCTAAAAGGATGAGGGAGAAATAAACAAAGGGCGTTAAGTGATCCACATGTACCTGTTAGGGTGTTTAGAAGGAAAAAGCAGAGAAGTTGGGAAAAAGCAGAAGGATAAAACAGGGGATGAGGAGTTAAGGGGAGAGCTGGTAGGCTTCTTTAATGTAATGTGTTTTACAGATTTTTAAAGGTCTGTAGAGTTCCCAAGTCATTATTTGCAAATAACAGTCATTTAGGTTAGGTAATTCAATCTATAGTAAATATTATTATCTGCATTAGGAGATAACCAGGAAAGCAGCGGGAGAGATTCAGTAATGCATTTTGGTATGTAGAATTTATGAAAATAAGCATTTACATTCTATACTAAATGGGACTGAGTTAGGCCTATCATTAAATGAAAAGTATTTGGGAGTAAAAGCAGGCAGGATATTGGGCAGGGGCTGAAAAGGCACATAAAGTACAGTATATGCGGAAATGATTACTAATTTAAATTATCAATAAAAATATTGACTTTTTATGACTTGATGAGACTTAAGGTTCATTATACTATTATACAGTATAGTTTAGGGAATTCATTTTCAAAAAAATTATTATGGACCTGGAAAAAGTATGGCAAAAAAAAAAAGAGAAGAAGACGAAATGAAAACATGATGAACAAAGATATACACTTTGGATTTCTTCATACTAAAATAAATGTGCCTCAGAGAGAATGTTATAACATTATACAAAAAATACAGGATTTATACAAAGAATTCCATGGTTTACCACTAAGGGTAAATATATGTTAGCAAAGGTAGATTTCATGGAATTTTCAATTTACACGTTGCGTGTAGAGTCCGTGATGAATAGGTTTGCACAATTAAAATTTTTGTATTCTTGTTTAAATTTATCACTGCAATTTCATGATAGATAGATCATTGTAAGCAGACCAAGGGGTAAGCTGAGGGAGGTGGGGGGTTGGGGGTTTTGGGGTATAGTTCACCCAGGAATATAACCATTAAAGTCAGAATTACTCTCTAAAGTTCATGTGTGTCCTTTACAGTCTATAACCCAACTAGCTTTCTAACTGCATGCATTGCTGTAATGTAAAACCACCCTATTGTTCTGACAAAACACTGTTTAGTTATATTCATCTGTTTTCTACCCTGTAACATACTCCCAGCCTGTTACATATATTCAACCTGTCACATACCCCCATAAGCCACATACAGCAACCATATATTCACCCTGTCACATATCCCCATATGCAGGGCCACACTGGGAAAAAGATTAGGCCCGGGCATTTTTCAATCAGAGCGGCCCCCTAAGTAGGGGGCGAGGCTAGAGACAAGCACGCCCCCTCTCAAAGTGAGTGTGTTGGTTCAATGCGCAGAGCCCTGCTGAAGAGCTCTAGAATTAGAAAAAGGCCCTGTATTTGTTCTGCACAGCGCAAGCAAATTTAATAACATGCTTGCGCTGTGTTTGCTTTTAAATTGTCTCTGGTGTCTCCACAAGTGGGATACCAGAGGACAAAAGGGCCAAGAAAGCGTATGGTGCATGTGTTTGGAGCCTGCTTGTGGGATTGTGTGTGTGTAGAGTGTGGTGTGGTATTGTGTAAATAGGTCAATTTCATTTGTGTTTGTGGTGTAATATGTGTGGCTAGGGGCAGTGTGTGTGTAGGAGCAGGGCCGGTGCAAGGATTTTTGCCGCCCTAGGCAAAAAAAAAATTGCCGCCCCCCCATATGTCCTGCCCACCATGTGACATCACAATGCTCCGCCCATATGCTCTGCCATATGGGCCAACACCAGTCTTCACAAAGTGTCTTTTATCTGAAAAGACAGAGTGTTTACATTAAAAAGCCTACAGGCACAGGCTATAGACACCAGAACCACTACATTAAGCTGTAGTGCTTCTGGTGACTATAGAATCCATTTAATGTGAGGTAAATTAGAGATTAGTGCCACTAATAATATATTGGATTGCCTACTTACCACCAGATGAGGACAAGAGGCTGATGATGGGCTCAGTCTGGCTCCACAGGTTTGGTGTAGAACAGGAAGCAGCGCCATTTTGGGGGCCCCTTACACAGCTCAAGGTCTGGGCCCCCAGGGCTTGACCGTGAGTATGCCTTCAATGCCCACCCATAAATCCACCTACATGGCCCACCCATGAGTTCTCGCACAGGTAGTGGAGTGTATGTGTGTAGGGGATGTTTTATGTGTTATTGTAGAGGATGCAATGTGTGTCTGTTCTTATAGAATGTAGTGTATAGGAATACCAATTTGTGTAAGGGATGTAGTGTGTGTATAGTGGATGCAGTGTGTGTTTGCGTGTAAGGAATGCATTGTATGTTTCTGTGTGTGTGTGTGTGTGTGTGTGTGTGTAAGGGATGCAAGGTGTGTTTCTGTGTATGTAATTGAAAGCAGTGTGTGTCTGTAAGGGGTGCATTGAGTGTGTAAGAGATGCATTTTGTTTCTGTGTGTAAGAGAATAAGTGTTTGTGTGAGCGTAAGGGATGCATTGTGTGTTTCGGGTGTGTCTGTGTGTGAGTAAGGATGCATTGTATGTTTCTGTGTGTGTGTGTGTGTGGGGATGAATTGTGTATGTGTGTAGTGTAAAAGAGAGGGTTTTGTGGGGTAGGATAGGGACTGAGAGGGGAGCAGCTCTTTATTTTGTTAAAAAAATTCATAGTGCTCACCCCTCCTGTCAATTAGTGTTCTCCCTTTCTGTCCCTTAGTGCTCTCCCTTGGCCCCCTGTCCCTCTGCAGTCCCCCCTTGGTGGTCTTCTCACTCCCCCCTCTCCCTCTTAGTGGTCCTCCCTCCCCCCCTTTGGTGGTCCTTCCCCTCTCCCCCGCCCTTAGTGGTCCCCTCTGGCAAACCCCCTCCTCCCTCAGAGGTCCTTACTCCTCCCCCTCCTCCCTCACTGGTCCTTAGTGTCCCCCCTCCTCCCCAGTGATCCTTAGTGTCCCCTCCCCCTCCTCCCCCAGTGGTCCTTAGTGTCCCTTCCCCCTCCTCCCCCAGTGGTCCTTAGTGTCAGGGCCGGCGCTACCTGTAAGGCGGACTAGGCAGCCGCCTAGGGCGCCCCTTGGGAGGGGGCGCCGCCAGGAGCGCCGGCCCCCCTAATGCTGCAGCCGCCCGAGCGCTCTGTAAAGAGCCTCAGGCGGCTGCAGCTTTGCCCGGGCGGTGCTTCCATGAGGGCGGACCGCACCGCCCGGGCGCAGCATGGGGAGAGGCTGACAGGAGGGAAGCGCTCAGCGCTCCCACCTGTCAGCTCCCTCTCTGTACCGTGGCCGAGCCCTCTATGGCATGGTCCGACCGGTACAGGGAGCAGCTGTCTCCTGTACCCGGCCGGACTAACAGGAAGTGAACACTGAGTGTTCACTTCCTTTTAGTCCGGCCGGGTACAGGAAACAAAAGCAACCTGTACCCGCTGACCAATAGAGGGCTCGGCCACGGTACAATAGAGGTAGGGAGGGTGGGGG
>OW240916.1:112592960-112682286 GCA_933207985.1 Pelobates cultripes
TGTGTGTCTGGGTGCACTGTGTGTGTCTGGTTGCACTGTGTGTGTATCTGGGTGCTGTGTGTGTCTGGGTGCTGTATGTGTCTGGGTGCTGTGTGTGTCTGGGTGCACTGTGTGTGTCTGGGTGCACTGTGTGTATCTGGGTGCTGTGTGTGTCTGGGTGCTGCGTGCGGGTGCTGTGTGTGTCTGGGGCGGGATGTGTGTCTGGGTGCTGGATGAACTGTGTGTCTGAGGGTGCTGTGTGTGTCTGAGGGTGCTGTGAGTGTCTGGCTGCTGTGTGTGTGTCTGGGGTCTGTGTGTATCTGGGGGTGCTGTGTGTGTATCTGGGTGCTGTGTGTGTGTCTGGGTGCTGTGTGTGTCTGGGTGCACTGTGTGTGCCTGGGTGCTGTGTGTGACTGGGTGCACTGTGTGTATCTGGGTGCACTGTGTGTGTATCTGGGTGCTGTGTGTGTGTCTGGGTGCACTGTGTGTATCTGGGTGCCGTGTGTGTCTGAGTGCTGTGTGTGTCTGGGTGCACTGTGTGTGTCTGGGTGCACTGTGTGTCTGAGGGTGCTGTGTGTGTCTGGGCGTTGTGTATGTCTGGGTGCACTGTGTGTCTGAGGGTGCTGTGTGTGTCTGGGTGCTGTGTGTGTCTGGGTGCACTATGTGTCTGAGGGTGCTGTGTGTGTCTTGGTGCTGTGTGTGTCTGAGGGTGCTGTGTGTGTCTGAGGGTGCTGTGTGTGTCTGGGTGCTGTGTGTGTCTGGGTGCACTGTGTGTGTCTGGGTGCACTGTGTGTCTGAGGGTGCTGTGTGTGTCTGGGTGCTGTGTGTGTCTGAGGGTGCTGTGTGTGTCTGGGGGTGCTGTGTGTGTGAGTGTGAATTTATTTATTTAAATATTTTTTTTTATTACTAATTTTTAAAATGTTGTAGGGGGAGCCATTCTGCAATGAGGGGGAGCCGTTCTGCCTAGGGTGCCATGAGGGGGGCCGTGCTGCCATCCTCCCTGGTGGTCCAGTGGTGAGTGTGAACTCTAGCCTGCAGTCTAGAGTTCACTCTCGCGAGATCTGAGCGTTGCCGTGGTAACCGCGGCAACGCTCAGAATCCCGCGACAAGATCCGGCGGAGCTGCTGGTTAGAGCTCTGCCAGTCCTCTCCTCCCTCCCTCCCTACCTCCCTCCCTCCCCAGCCTGTGGCCGCCTGTAACACTGCCTCTGGGCCCATGGAGGCACACAGCAGGGCTGGTGCTCGGATAACGCTGGCCCTGCAGGGGCTGGCAGGGGAGATTTTGTGATCTCCCCTGCCGGCCTAGGCCCCACGGCCATCGCGGCCCACCGTGCATTTGTCCAGTATGCCCGATGGCCAGTCCGGGCCTGCCCATACGTCACATATAGCAACCCACCTTATCACCCTCTACTCACTGAATTACATATCTTTACTAACCCAAGGGGATTCAGCCACCTAGTCACATGCCAACCCATAGAAGCCCAATCTATCACATCCTACCCACCTTTTACTTCCCTTCTTACATACCTTTACCTGCCTAGTCACTTACACTTACCAACCTATCTAGTCACTTATTTTCCTGCATCAAACAACTTGTATTTACCCACTAACACAGTCAACGTCATCAACAATTCCCTACATACATTATGCAAAAGCTCACATACACGGTGTATACTAAGTTATTGCTGGCTGCTTGACAAGTGATGCATTCCACCAATAGTGCTTGACTGACTCCTAGGCTGTACAATTGTACTGAGAGATAATTCCAGTCATCACTTGTCTTAGCCAGCATTCTATAATGATGATATTACTGGGATTAGATCAACACTCACCCTTGGGGCCTATCTGCTTAACAGTGTCATTTAGGGTAGGACAGGGTAAAATTAGCTATGTTTAGTGAAGGTTAAGGATAGCTGATGTTACTGGGGATACGGTTAGTTTGAGTTAACCTAACCCTAGATTTAGCTCTGGTTAGGGTTAGCTAAGGTTAGAGTTAGCATGTGCTGGCTATGTTTAGTTTTAGCTAGGATTAGAAAGAATGAGGGTTACCTATAATTAGGGTTAGCTAGGACTAGTTTTGGCTACTGTTGTTTAGGTGTAGCAAGGGCTAGCTAGAGATATACTTGTGAGGTAGAAGTAGCACCCATTTTTTACTCTGACCAATAAGGTGTTACAGGTAGTGACACTTTGGAAAATAGTGTCTCAGGAAAGCAAGTGGCATGCCAAAATTAGGGCATGTCTGTAATTTGATCCTGTAAGTTCCCTTAAATTGTGGGAAATATATTCATTTGTGGCATTGCTGTACTCAAATGATGCATGAGAATACAGAGTCTTTGAATTAGTGAAAAATTAAGTAAAAAGAATCAAAATTCCTCACATTGTAAGACTAGGTTATCATCTTTTCTGAACTGCTATTTTATCTCAAAACCAGGGGCTCAGTAAATCACTCATAATTACAAGTCTTAACATTGTAATTGGCAAGTTTTTCATTTAATTTAGCCCTATACCTTCTCAAAACTGTAGCAATAAACAGTAACAGGATCCCAGTGAGTAATATTGATAATAATCGATACTCTAACACCTTAGTGAGTTTCCCTTAAATCTCACAATAAACAGAAATATACATACATATAAGGTGGAGTATCTTTCTTATTAAAGTATACACAATTCTTTGGTGAATATTGTCCTAATAATAAAATATAAAAAGGCAAATAATAGTGCAATATTGTCAGTTACTCATATTTTAGTGCAGATAATGGGTGAAAATACACTCACAAGCTTGGAGCCAATAATAAAGGCTCAGATTTCCAGCATTGTGGTATATAGAGGTCCCCACTTCCTTTTTTACGTAGGTAGATGGTTCCAAGAAATCGAATATCCTCTCAGTAATGGTAATTAATGTGTAGTGCTTTATTATAAAGTGCACAGAAAAGTAGAAAATAAAATTTAGTGTAAAAACAGAAAATAAAAACCTTACAGTCCTAGGGTGAGTCCTTAATAAGGTGTCTGTAAGTCCTTTGTAGTGCAAGATGCGTATCGCCTCACTTGGCGGCTTCCCAGTTGCTGCTTTTGTCCTGTCCGTGGGTTTTCTTTTAAATCTTCCTTAAATGGCGGTCTGTTCCTATCGTGCATTCATATTTTACTTCCGGTTCCGGATTTTGCGTTCCATTAGTGGAAAGCATATGATTCACATCGGTTCCTCTGTGTTGGAGCGCATCTATGCGTTCCACTGTGGTCAGGCTGCTTCTGTGCGCTTCTCCCCCCTTGTCAAATCATTTAAAAAGCACAAATTAATGTGTTTTTATTTCCTCGGATAATTTATTTTAAGTTCATAGGGAACTGTGAACAATATATATAAAAAAAGAAGAACGAAAAAGATATTACAGTGATTATAAATAAAAGTGTTCAGTATGTGTAAAACACAGAGATAAATAATGTAGACTCAGTAGGGTATATTTTCTTAATGTTAAATACATACTTCATGAGGGTTTATAAATATAAAAAAACAGCACCATAATAAAGCAAAGGGAATGTTCACAAAATAATATAAATATTTAAAAGAACGCCTGATACGGCAAAGGTGCTTGTCCATGCCGCTGTCCTATCTCCCCTTGACTACTGTAATCCACTTCTCAGTGGTATTACGTGTTCCCAACTTGCCCCATTACAATCTATAATGAATGCGGTGTCGAGGCTCATCTTCCTGTCCACCTGCACCTCCCACGCCTCACCCTCTGTCAGTCCCTGCATTGGTTTCCTGTAAAATATAGGACTCAATTTAAGATCCTGATACTTGCCTATAAAGTTCTGCACAATGCTGCTCTGACCTACTTATGCTCACTATTACACAAATATCATGGGCGTAGGAACCAGAGGGGATGGGGGGGACGCATCTCCCCCAGCAAATCATGCTGCAGCCACCCAAGCGCTCTGCAGAGAGCCTCAGGCGGCTGCAGCTTTGCCCGGGATGGTGCGTCCAGGAGGGTGGACCGCCCAGGCGCAGCATGAGGAGAGGGGCTGACAGGAGGGAAGCGCTCAGCGCTCAGCGTTCCCTCCTGTCACTCCTCACTGTAAGGGCAAGGTCGGTGCTCCCTGGTATGGTCCGGCTGGTACAGGGGAGTACCTGTCTCAGGTACCTGGATCGATAATGGAAGCGCACACTCGAGTCAGTGGGTAATTCTCTTTAAGTCCCGCCGGCACAGGAAAACAAAAGCTCCTGCGTACCCCGCCGACCATGGGTTGCGGCCTCGGACACGCCACAACAGAGGTAGGGAGGGTGGGGGACAACCCGACGGGAGGAGGAAGAAACTGACAGGAGGAATAAATTTGACAGGGGGAGGGAAGGAGGAAGAAAATTGAAGGGGAGGAAGAAATTGACAGGAGGGGGGGAAGAAACTGACGGGGAGGAAGCTGATCGGGGAGGGAGGGCGCAGGAAGAAATTGACAGGGGAGTGGGAGGAGCAGCTTGAAAAATTGAAGGGGAGGAAGAAATTGACAGGGGGGAGGGAAGGGGAGGAAGAAATTGAAGGGGGAGGAAGATATTGACGGGGGAGGAAGAAATTGACAGGGAGTGGGAGAAAGAAATTGACAGGGATGGGGTGGGAGAAAGAAATTGACATGGATGGGGGGAGGAAGAAATTGACAGGGATGGGGGGAGGAATAAATTGACAGGAGGAACTGACTGTGAGGAGGGGGAATGAGAGTGGGGAGGAAGGAGTGAAGAGAGTGACAACGGGGAGTGAAGAGAATGACAAGGGAGGGAGTAGAAGAGAAAGTGACAAGGAGGGGTGAAGAGAGTGACAAGGAGGGGAGAGAAGAGAGCGGCAAGGAGGGGGGAGAAGAATGTGACAAGAGGGGGGAGAAGAATGTGACAAGGGAGGGGGGAGAAGAGAGTGCAAGGGAGGGAGAGGGGGAGAAGAGAGTGACAAGGGAGGGAGAGGGGGGAGAAGAGAGTGACAAGGGAGGGAGGGGGTAGAAGAGAGTGACAAGGAAGGGAGAGAGGGGAGAAGAGAGTGACAAGGGTGGGGGGAGAGATTGAAATCCATCACACACACACAATCACACACAATGCACCCCTTACACACAAAGACAATGCACCCCTTGCACACAGAAAAACACACAATGCATTACACACACAATGAATTAGACACACACACAAGCAATGCAACCCTTACACACAATGCATCCCTTACACACACAGAAACACACAATACATTCCTTACACACACTCAATGCACCCCTTACACACACCCAATGCACCCCTTACACACGCACACACTACATACACAGAAACACACCTTGCAGCCCTTACACATACAAACACAGATTCACACAATGCATTCCTTACAGACATATCAGGACATCCCTTACACACTCCACCCCCTGTGAACAATTGGTGGAACATGAAGGTGGACCCTTGGACCCAGACCTTGAGCTGTGTAAAGGTCCCCCAAAATATGGAGCTGCACAGTTACAAAATATGGAGCTGCACAGTTACAAACAGCCTCCAGAGAGCCTGTTCTACACCAGACCAGTAAAGCCAGACTGCAGCTAGAGCCCATCATCATCCTCATCTGGTTGTAAGTAGGCAATCTAGCAAATTATTCGTGGCACTAATCTCTAATTTACCTCACATTAAAGAAACACTATAGTCCCCAGAACCACTGCAGCTTAATGTAATGGTTCTGGTGTCTATAGCCTGTCCCTGTAGGCCTTTTAATGTAAACACGGCGGCACTCCAGCACTGGCGTTAGGTAACATGGCAGATCATATGGGTGGGGCATTGTAATGTCACATGGGGGGGCAAACTTTAATTTTGCCTAGTTTGGGGTGACTACCCGGCGCTCAATCTGACACTGCGCCTGCCGGACGTCCAGAGGTCCCCCTGCTATGTCAGGTAAAAGGGGGGACAAAGGTAGAAAAATAATTGGAAGGGTTTAGGGGGGCTACTAATATGGATGGGGGAAGGGAGGTAGAAAAATAATTGGAAAGGGTTGGGGGGGCTACTAATAAGGATAGAGGGAGAGGGGTAGGTAGAAAATTAATTGGAAGGGTTTAGGGGGGCTACTAATATGGATGGGAGGAGGGGGGAGGTAGAAAAATTATTGGAAGGGGTTAGGGGAGTAGTAATATTAATGGAAGGGGTAGGGTGGGTTCTAATATGCATGGAAGGGGTTAGGGGTACTAATATGCATGGAAGCGGTTAGGGGGGTATTAATATGCATGGAAGGGGTAGGGGGGTGTTAGGACCTGCAGTGGTTATGGTGCTGCGGTCTTGGTTCCCTCTCCCAACAGCTGAGCATGAGTGATTATAGCTGCAGCAGGGAGTAGAGGAATAGAATAGATGAAATGCATTTCCAAGGTGATTCTTCCCAGCAAGTAGAATATCCCCCAAACATGAGCCTAGACTTCATGAAGGGTGTAACACGAATAGCCTTGAAAACACACGGGCTTTTATGAGAAATCCTCCTGCAAGAGGACCTCCCACAGCAAACAAAAGCAACAGCCAATCATCACACAAATTTACAGTATTACACGCCTCCTCTCTGCCTGGGAGATATTGAGATAAGTTAAGGAATAAACCAGGCAGAGAGCACATAATTTCCCCAAAACTTAGAACACCCCTTTTCCCACAAGGTATCCCACAAATTACATATCCCATGATAGCCCCGATCTGGGGGACAAACATATCCAAATTTCACCCAGATTGGTTCAGGGGTTCTGAAAAAGTGTGGAGGGTCCTTTTTACCGACCACACACGCAGCTCCTGCATAAAGCAGTTCCATGAATTCAGCGTGTGTGCGGTCGGTCAATTCACAAAACTGAAAAAAACGAATAAAAGTCCTGAATGGATTCCGCTGGCTCATAGTAGCGATTGCTCCCCTTGTCCATTCGCACAGAACTACCAAATGAGGCTTTCCTGGCTGTTCGGGAAGTATGAGAAGCCGGCGTTCGATAGTTTCCAGCGGTAGTTCGTGAGGTCGAGTGTCCGATTTTAGTTCCAGACACTCGACGAGTCCCGCTGGTTCTCCACGTGCGAAGAAGATAGCCGCCGTTTTCTTTTCCACGTGGCTAGTTTTCTTTGAAGTAAATGAGCCAGGAGGGTGGTCGGCGTTCAAACTACCGAACCAATCCATTCAATATACAAGTATTCACATATAAAAATACAGAATAAAAAGGGAGAAAATAACAGGTAAAAGTCTATTTTCTTCACAGGGGGTTAATATGCATGGAAGGGGTAGGTGGGGTTCTTTTGTGCATGGAAGGGGTAGGGGTAGTTCTAATATTCATGGGAGGGGTAGGGGTGGTTCTAATATTCATGGATGGGGTAGGTGGGGTTCTAATATAAATGGAAGGGGTAGAGATGGGTAGTAAAATGTATGGAATGCATTTCTGACAGTGTCACTGAATGACAGTTAGGAAATGTGGTCACCCTAAGTCAGGGGCAGTATTACACAATCTGTATATGTATAAAAAAAAATAAAAAGTAATCTGCAAAGTACAAAATGTTTGTGTCATATGTCGTGCTAAAAATTAAGCTAGGAATATGCATTTTTTTTAATTTTTTTTAATAATTTTTAGAATAATGATAAAGACATTTTATTTCTTACATTTGTGATTATTCTTTTTTCCTCTCTATATTCAAGGGACACTATAGTCACTAGAACCACAACAGCTAAACGTAGTAGTTCTGGTGTCTATAGCATGTCTTTGCAGGCTTTTTAATGTAAGCACTGCCATTTCGTAAAAAGGCAGTATTTACATTACTGCTGAGGAATACCTCTAGTGGACACTCAGATGGCCACTAGAGGTGCTTCCTAGTCGAGACATGAATGCCGCCCTATGAAGTATCTGCGCATGTGCGGCAAAGCTGCGCATGCGCACCAGAGAGCAATGACGCTTCTGAATAGAAGCGTTTTATTGCTCCCTGCTCGCACCCTCCTATTTCGTCATTTTGACGAAATAGGGGGCGCGGCATCAGGAGGATCCCGGCACTGTATCCGTGTAAGTAAAATCCCTTCCCTGTAGTGACCCTTTAATGTTATTATTTAATCATTTATATAGCAACTGCAAATTCCGTAGCGCTGTACAATGGGATAAACAACTCCTAGTTTACGGAATAAGAATATACCCGGCGAGTAAAAATGCTATCCCCCCCCAGATATTTTTGGGTTCCTACGCCCATGACAAATATGTCCCATCTGGGCCCCTACGCTCTGCCGGAGACCTACGTCTAACCTTTGTTCTTACTTCTACCTCTAAAGCGTACCTTAAAGAATTTTCTTGGGCTGCACCGTTCCAGTGGAACGCCCTTCCCCTCTCTGTTAAACTTTCACCCAATCTCCACTCCTTCAAAAATCTTTGAAAACTTACTTCTCTAGGAAAGCATATCAATTACATTTTGTGAGCAGCTTTCCCTCCACTCACCCTAATTCCTCTCCTGAAACTGTCATCAAAACAAAACTATAATGAGCCCTCAATGAGCACTATCCTAGAACCTACTTTTCTACCCCACCCTTACCTTTTGTGTCACATTACCCCACTCCCTCTAGCATGTAAGCTCATTGAGCAGGGCCTTCAATCCCTCTGTTCCTGTGTGTTCAACTCATCTGGTTACAAATACTTGTCTGTTAGTCCACCCATTGTACAGCGCTACTGAACTTGTTGGCGCTTTATAAATAATAATAATAATTATATTGGTCAACAACCATAATAATAACAGTGAACCCAATGGAAGTAGGGAGTTCGACAATAAAGCTGTACTTTGGATTGGAATTGGTCTAGTAGACATTTTTCCCATTTTCAGGAGAGACCAATAGTAAGAAGTGTTTGTAATACCTGACACGTACAGGTGATGTGAAGATCGGGAAAATAAATCAGTATATCATCTAAATGCACTATCACAAAAGAATGCATAGAGTCTCTGAAGATGTCATTAATAAAATCTTGGAATACAGCAGGAGCATTACAAAGGACAAAAGACATGGCAGTATACTCATAATGGTCTCTTCTAGTAATGAATGTGTTTTTCCATTCATAGCTCTCTTTAATTCACACCAAGTTGTATGCATTCCTAAGATCTAATTGGGTAAACATAGAAGCTCCTTTAAATCTGTCAAACAATTCTGTGATTAGAGGGATAGGGTAGGCATTCCTCATTTTATTTAGTCCTCTATAGTAAAGGAAGGGTCTTAAATCCACCTAAGAAACAAAAACAAAAAACTAACCCCTTACAGTAAAGAAGACCTTTGTATAAGACTGTTTTACAATGACTCATTGATATACACCTCCATGATCTTATTCTCCTGGGGTGATAAAGGATAAACTCTGCTTTTTGGTGGTACTGTGCCAGATAGGAGATCCATGAGGCAGTCATTGGGCCTAACTTATCATCTTCTTTCTTGTCAAAATGGATTTGATATGCAAGAATGGAGGTGGATAATGGTGGGGGCAATAGAAACATTAATGGAATGCAAAGGAGTAACCTTCATTACACACTTCTCCTAGCATAGAGAACTCCAAGAAATAACTTGGAGGTTATGCATTGATAACCAGGGATAACTCAAAATGATTGAAGACGAAGGAGATGAAATTACTTAGAAACACAGTCTCTCAGTGTGCAGGAAACATGTGACTCAGTCACATGTGTTATAAGGCCACCTTTGGCCTCCAAGATCAAGGGTATATCCATCTCTCTTAATAATGGATTTTAATGAAACCTTTATCAACAAAATTATCAGCTGCTCTAAAATTGATAAAAGCTAGAATATCAACCAATTTATTTTCTGAATAACAAGATGATATGGAGAGGAAATTGATTTTAAGGCAAGAAAGGGTACTTAGTTCTCTGGAGCAACTTTAGGTGCAAGAGTTTTCTGAAATCAATTCTAAGATGTCCCCTTTTTTTCCGCAATATAGGCATAGGTCCTCCTTTTTTTTTTTTGTTTCTCTGCCTCTGATAATTTATTTACCCAAACTGCATAGGTTCAGTGTCTGATGTGGTAGAAGAAGCAGGAGCTGTGACATGGGGTGTTATAGCTATGGTAGGATGTCTAGATCTACCCCTCTGTAGTTGTCTTTCTTTCAAATGATTATCTATGTTGATTAGATAATAAATAAAGTTTTCTTAAAAATCTGGTGCATCTATTCCCCCTTTTTTTTCTTTTTCCCCTCCCCTTGATTTTTTGTATTATTTTTATATTTGTATATATATTTAATTTTTAAAAAAATAGTTTTCCGAATACAATATGGCAATTCAGGGTTAATGTGACACATTAAGTGTTAAGTGTATTACAATTATTTATTTAATTTTCATTTTTTTTTGTTATTACAAGATTGGCTTATAAGATGAGATATTAACGTCCTTATAGGAAGAGTTTTTAAATTGGTAACTTCATTAAGCCCATGTATTGTTTGAGAAATATTTTGTGAAAGTATTTATTTGATGGGATATTGATGGCTCATTTCTGGTTTTCTTTTTGATCCAATTGATCCCAATCTTTTGGAAATATAAGACAGTCTCAAGGTGTCAGAAACAAACTTAAATTTTGGTAAGCTTTTTATTTAAATGCATTGTATTTGGCTTATCCATGCTCACCAGTGTTACTTCTGAGGCTCTGAATCCTAGGAACTGATAAGCAGGGCCAGAGTAAAGTATGGGCCGATGGAGCTGGTGGTCCACGACCATAGCTGTCAAATAGTACCTGGTAGATATAACAAAAATTGAGTTTGGAAGGCGGCATGCACTTTGTAATATGGTTAATTTTCTTACATAGTCGTTACTGGCAGACATGAAATGGCCTCCATTTCTCCCTCCCGACAGAAACTGCTCATAGTGGAAATTAGAAAAATAACGGAAGAAAGAAATAAAGAGAGAAACAAAGAGAAATAAAGTGAGGAAGCACTAGAATATAAACTGGAAACAAAAAGGATTTTGGAGAGCTACCAACAAAGATTGTTGTAGAAAGGTAGGGAGACTATTGATGTTTTGCTGAAAATGGTGCAAATGTAATAAAACTGCTGGAGAAACAGAATAGAGGACAAGGAAGATGAGACTGGGGAAGGAGAGGTGACTATTGGATCTTTGCAAAGAGATTCAAAAGTCTTTTTTTCCACTTTGGCCTGGAAGGATGACTTTGCCTGTCTAGCAGAGACTATCCATACTTTCTTGTCACTTAAAGGGATGCAACCTCTTTTACTAGGTTTTATGATTCCCCATTGCCATTTGGAAGTGTTCTTGGGATCAAAGCATTGTAGTGGGGCTTTATGTAATCTACTGCCTTTGACAGGGTTTCCCTGAGAAAAATATACATGCTTTTATATATTAATGCAATGCACAGTTTATATATTCATATATAAGCAAGATATACTTTCAACATCCAGTCAATGTAACCATATGAAAATGTTCTTAAACAGCATATTCTGTCGTCCATGATCCATAAATTAATATGGAAATGGTTTTATATATGCCTGGAGTGTCCAATTTATATATGTAAGTATAACCATACAATGTTCACTTAAAGGGTCGCCCGACTGCCCAAATTAAAACAAAAAAAATTAAATTACATCTAAAAATCACTTTTTAGTAGATATGCTATTTAGGGGTCTAAACTGTCCCTTCAAAATTAGTGTATTATAGATTGTTTTTTTCCCCATAAGGCCCTTAATCTGGTCCTGCTGATAAGTTAATAAAGGTTACAAGGGATAAAATAATTTATGGGTAAAACAGGAAGTAGATGCAGCGCCTAAATAGTCCTTTTATGGGGGTATGTAACGACAAGAAGAAAAAAACAGACAAAATTAATAGTGTGGTATGTAAAACTATAGTTAGTATAAATATGATAAAAAATGTGCACTCACACTTTTTTGAAAATTCAATGCAGCTCCAACTTATGCGCCTAGGCGGAATGATCCTCACCTAAGGATAAAGTGCAGTGCTGATTCTTCTTTTGAGCGTGGTTGTGGGAGGTATGCCAATAGAAATAAAATAGATAAAAATCATAGTATAGGGTAGTAAATTAGAACTATGGAGCAAGGGTAGGTATAAATATAAAATGTGCACTTACATGTAATGGAGCCATAAATATGGCTGCAAATTAGCGTATGAAGTGGTATGATCCCCACTCAAGGATATGGGTGTAGACAAACTTTCTCCATGGATATATATCTATATATGGAAAAAAATTTATAAAACCACAATAGTGTACACCATAAACATGGAGTATAAAGCACAATAAAATGATTTAAAAAAACTAATTTACATGCATAAGAGCAAAGTACGGTTTGCTCAATCCAAAACGGTTAGGTGGTATTATTCCCACCGAGGATGTAGCCCAAAGATCCAGCAGCAGCAGAAGCAGGTCCAATAAAACAAGTACTTTAATGTTAAAAAAACAATAAAAGCAAATAACAAGGTAAAAAACATAGTTAAAACAATATATAGAGAACAACGCATTTCACCTAAACATAAACATAATAATTTATACATATAATAGATAGATAGTTAAATAGACAGACAGACACTTTTATATATATATATATATATATATATATATATAAATATATATATATATATATAAAAACATATCTTCAGTACATCTACTTTTATTGTATTTGAAAGGCAAAAGTGTAGAACAATGTATAGTCAAATCATTAAAAATTTAAATATAATTCTGTAAAACTATGCATAACAGAGTACATTTAAGGAAATTAAGTTTCTCTTTTTTCCACCTTGTGTCTTTTCATGTCTGCTGTCGTGCACTTTATGTTTCCTGAGCTCTTCTAGCTAAGCCATCATAAAAGCTAATGAAGAGTGATGCCCAGTTAACTTGTCTAAAAGTGGACGGCCATTGAATGCACTTAATCTTTTGCTATACCTAATGGACCTAATCTCTATGGGTAAAATGGGATAATAATTCAGTGTTTGTAAGCAATTTTTCTATCAGTGTGTCATCACACTACCTTACACTAATCTTTAAATTTAAAAATAAATTTCCCAAGGGAACCTTAATCTGATATTACCTGAATGATGTCACCTGTATTTAAAAAAAGAGGCTTTACGAATGGTTACCAGTAAAGCAAACTCTAACTGATAACAATTTAAAATCAATAAAGGAAGGAGGATGTAGTTCAGGTCTGAATGTCTTATTAGTACTTTAGTACTATGAATGTTCCCTGGAGGACACAAAACCTTGAGACACACCAGATTTTTATATTACATCCCTATGTGTTTACTGGAATAACCAAACCATTTCTGTGACCTACTCCCTTCAAGAATTCAGGCCCCTGTGAGACCTTAAATTGCTGTTTAGTGAATTATCGATTGAGCTGGATCTTGTATGAATTGGCTCCAGCAGCACCCTTATAATGTATGCATGTTCAGGTGAGTGCAGCCCTCATGGCTTCATATGTATATATATATATATATATGGGGATCCAATCCAGTTTCATACATAAATATATTTGGGAGTCACAGGTTCCTAATTCCAGGGCCATATTTAACCTATTACTTCAGAGAGTCCCAGGAGGAAGGATAACCCAAGTAAGAGGATTCATCTCACACGAGCAGGCATTATTTTGCTAGGATAGGGCCTGCCAAAGATCAAATAACTGGCATTGTGGCAGGCTTCTGCAATGTATGATCATATGCTGTAACTAAACAACCAATATTTATTGCAATATAACAAGGTATCCATTATATTTATGTACAATTAATTCCACACATTCCTCAAAATATGATAAGTTTAAAAAAGAAAAGGGAGATAAAGTATCCAGAAAGCAGCTCAATAGAAAAGAAAAATGAAGGAGGCTGAATAAACTTTGAGAAGTAGAATAAATTAAAAGGTAATGAAAAGTAGGACAACGTATTGCCCCCCTCACTCTCCGCTGTTGTATTTATCAACTTCTAAAACTAACTTCTTAACAAGGAGCGATACATCACATTAAAGCAACATAACAATAATGTTTCAACACATTCACAATAGCATAGATATCCTTCCATTGCTCTCCTCATGCAGATGGCAGATGTATGGTTCAAAACCTACATATGTGAATAGAGTTTATTTAAAAATATATTTGTTGCCACATATTGATCTGTTTCTTGCATTCATTTGTTGTATTTATAAGTGGGGGTGGGAGGTTAAAAGCTCCTCTTG
Organism: Pelobates cultripes; assembly: GCA_933207985.1. Classification (NCBI taxonomy): domain Eukaryota; kingdom Metazoa; phylum Chordata; class Amphibia; order Anura; family Pelobatidae; genus Pelobates; species Pelobates cultripes. The sequence goes on from OW240916.1 coordinate 112,607,092, forward strand.
TGAGGAATGTTTTCTGTTGTAAGAGAGCACTTTACATATGGATGGTTAACCCCTTAAGGACTGAGCCAAATGTACAGGTTGTGATCAAAACAAAATGTAAATAAACCATATGTCTGTTCAACAATAATGTACCTCTTTCATACTACGTGCACCCACACTTATTATATATCATTTTGTTCAAGAGAAACAGAGCTTTCATTTCATATCAAACATTCATATATGGAACTCCATTTTATATGAATACAATCTAAAAGAAATTAAGAAATGTTGTTATTTTTCAAGTTCTGCTTGGCAATTTAACTGTTAATGTCAGAATACTGTTCGACTTTACTGCAATAAAACATACATATTTGTATTCAGAAATGTCTCACAAGTAAAACAGTAATCCCCATCTACAGGTTTTATGAGGTTTTGGAAAGTTACAGGGTCAAATATATGGCTTGTCCATTAATTTTATTTCTACATAGAAATTTGTCAGATTAGTTTCCTGTGCCTAGGCTGCCTTTGAGACGGTATGGCAGCCAAGAAATTAAAATTACCCTCATCATGGCATACCATTTGAAAAAAGAGAAATACCAGGGTATTCAAAATGGGGTATGCTAAGTTTTTTGTAGTAGCTACTTGGGCACAAACCCTAGCCAAGGTTAGTGTTCAGATTTTGTTTTTCATTTTTCAAATTAAAACTGTATTTTCACTGATAATATCATTGTCATTATATATTTTACTGCTTTGAAATACTCCTAGTTTTGTTCAGTGATGTCTCACAAGCACTACGGTACCACCCATGTATAGGTTTTATGGGGTTTTGGAAAGTTACAGGGTCAAATATATGGCTTGTCCATTTATGTTTTTACACATTACAATTTGGCAAAGTGATTTTCTGGGCCTATCTCACCTTTGAGAGATTATGGCAGCCTGGATAATAACATTTCCACCATTATGGCATACCATTTTCAAACGTAGGCAACCCAGAGTATTCCAAATGGCATAAGTTGAGGTGTTTGGTCTAACCACTTTATCAGAAATGAAGGGCCCACATAGCGGTTATAGTTTTATTTGTGCTTTTTCACACACATAAATTGCATTTTCACAGGAAATGTCAGAAAACAGATATTCAATAGTGCAAAAAAGCCTCAGTATTTTGATTACTCATTGTTTCATGAATATAATAGTACCCCCATGTACCATTATTTCAGATTTTTTTCGATAAGTCACAGGGCGAAATATATTAGATGCTCTTTCAGCTTGTAAGTTTGACAAAGTTATTTTCTGGGCCTATGTGGCTTTTCAGAGAGCATGCATGGGTAATTTCCACCCTTATGGCATACCATTTTCAAAAGTAGGCAACCCAGAGTATTCTAAATGGCATAATTTGAGATGCTTGGTCTAGCCATTATAACAGAAATGCAGGGCCCTATGTAGAGATTTCTACTTTTATTTTTGTCTTTTTAAACACATGAATTGCATTTTCACAGGAAATGTCATAATCCTGATATTAGTTAGTGCAATAAAACCATAATATTTTGATTTAACACTGTCTTCTGAATATAACAGTACCCACATGTACCATTTTTCCAGGTTTTTATTATATCACAGGAATAGAACAGTACCCCGACATACACTTTGATTTGAAGGCAGAGAGACGCAGAGAGATCTATGGTCTCAAAAAGTTTGAGAAGTTTAAAAAACAATAATAGTGATTTTATTAACCCTTTCAGTGCTAATCACAGCATTAACCCTGTGATTAGAGGTTTTTTGGGGGGAAGTCACATTTCAAGTACTACAAATTTAGTACTTTGAGTTGTTTGGTGTAGCCACTTTAGAATGGCTAGCTTAAACAGAGACAGGCCAAGGTGAGGGGAATCCAGAAGTCAGAGTAGTCAGTAAAATAAGCCAATAGGTCGGTACAGGCATCTAACAAAGCGTAGTAAGGTCAAGTTGAAGTCAGAAATCCAGGGATATCAAGCAAACAAACTGCCAAAGTCCCATACAGAGTGATTTAATTCAAGTTCAGCTCTGTATGGTAGACTTTGAAACAGTCTGTTATGCAGAGGGCGGGTAGAGATGGGCAGGTTGGCCAATAATAACTAGAGTCCTTTCGGACTCCTTCCTTGTAGCAAACACGGCACTTTCTTTGGGAAGCTTTTTTACAGGGGGTGGGTGGGATTTGGGAAGGGAAATGTTTGCCACAAAGTCTTTGGAGGTCTCCTGATTCCAAAGTGGCCTTGGGGGGCTGAGTAAATAACATATGGGATAAAAGGCTTAGCATGAATTCTAGGAAAGGGCAAGGCTTACCTATGACCTCTTTTTATAGAGGACATAGGCATTGAAAATTGCAATCTGACTCATGTAGATTGCAATTTTCTTGTACCATGTCCTAATTTTTTGGTTCACCAGATAGGGCTGTATGCATTGGTCAGCCAAGTTTACTCCCCCCGTAAACTTGCTGTAGTCTACAATGCACTTTGGCTTTTCCAGATGCTCAGTGTTGCCTCTCACAGACACTGGCACTGTACTTTCATCATGCATTGTAGACAGCATGTAAACATCCTTCCTATCTCTGAAGCGAAGGGCAAGCAACTGATCCTGGCGGAGAGCTGAAGAGGAACCTCTACGATTCTAACTCACTGTGCCACAGGCTAGGGTTTCAAAACAATATACATTTTTCAATAATTCTATACTGGTACAGTAATTGTCAACCCATAGCCTGTATCCCTTATTTAACAAGGGAAGGATTAGCTCCCAAACAATCTTGCCACTTATACCTACAAAATCAGGGCATCCTGGTGGGTCACCCATATGTAACCAGTACAGGATTTGCATAATTTATAAAATTTAATGCCATATCGGGACTGCTTAGATGGTATATAATGTTTAAAGAGCAGTCGACCTTTGAATTTCATTAGGAATTTGTCAATTAAAATGTTTTTTCCGGGAACATAATTTTCAGAAAATGTGTCAGACAGGAGTTGGATAAAGGGCCAAATTTTATAGAGCCTGTCAAACAGTGGGTCATTTCTAGGAGGACACAGTGAGTTATCATTAAAATGAAGGAATCACAGCAGTTGCAGGTAGCAGCCCCTCTGCATAACCTCAGGGAAAAGAGGGGTTGCCAGGATGCGTTGCTTGCTCCATTAGGACCTGATACTGGACTTTTTAACTATACCCATCACTAGGGTTAAAGCCCAAATCCTCTTCACTTCTGTAACATCCGTGGGTCTCCACATATTACTGTGACTATAATTGGACCCCAGATGTGCAGAGAGATACTGCATGGCAAACAAATTTGTTTGCTGAGCCATGAGCTCAAATACGTTGTCCGACATAAAGAGCTCAAAAAAAACGAATTGGTGATGCCAGGTGTAACAGTGAATGGCGGTATTTCTGGGGCCATCACGTTTGTTGGCACTCAGTCTTTGTCTGGCATTGGGCATTCTGAGCGTCCTCTTGTGGGTGGTGGTAAGCAACAGAAAATTCAAATGTAAACCATTATGTGATTCAGAGTGAGAATGCTAAATGTGGAAAATTATGAGTTGTAGAAGTGTATAGTGGAAATGCAATCCAAAAACAAACAGTGACATATAAAAAAAGAATAAACTGAGCTTGGAAAGATGACAGGAAGAGAGTGGACTTCATAACTCAATGCTGCATAGCATTGAAAAGCTATGTACTTTCAGTGAAAGAAAATGAAAATCATATACACTACAGTCAAACAAAGACATTGTTGCTATTAAACTTGTCCATTGCAAAACATTTGGTTTGCCTGAAAACTTTTTTGCTTTGGTTGCACTGGGATTCTTCCATGTGGAGTTTCTGTTTGGACAAATTTTATCCATGCAATCATTTCTAGAAAATGATACAGATAACCCGAAATGTTGTGAACAAATGCACCTTCTAGTGTTCTGCAATGAAGAAATTGTTCCAAGTTTGTCTAGTACACTCAGAAGAGGAACTGCAGGGGGCGTGTCTTGGTCACCATCTTGAATGGCCACCATCTAGAGCAGCTCCTGGGACATTGGGACAATAATGTTCCAATATAACAATTTTTCTTTTTAAAACACTCATCTTTATTATCATTATTGCTTTAATAAAACTTTTACATCATGCAGAAGTGAAAAGCAACTGAGAAGATTGTGCCTTTAATGAAGAAATCTGGCTCTGCTGGGGTGAGTAAACCTTTACCAACTCACTCCTCCTCCCATATAACGAAATTGCGGCTTATTTTGCTGCTAACTTCAACCCCAGGGACATCAGTGGCAGTGGCTCTCTCCCACCCTTCATCCCCTCAGCGCACCTATGCAAGTGCAACTGCGGCCCACTCGCAACAACAACAAAAAGTCTGGACTGCGGCCACAACAGCTGTCAGCCCAAGGGGCAGCCCCAATCACTCTGAGTGCTCAGAGTGCTCGGTGCTGCGTGCGAGTGGTGCTGCGTGCAAAGCAAGCCATGAGCGGCTTAACATTAAAGCTGCCCGATCGCTTATTTATAAGAGCGATCATGATGTAATGAAAGGAGGCCCTCGGACTTATGGCCATCAGTATCTGAGGGGGTGGGGGTCCCTGATATCTGCCTCCCTAAGATTTAAAGAGACACCACATATAAGTGGTGCAGAAGAGGAGGAGGGCAGTATGGAGGAATTTAATACAGGGATTATGGATAATGAACCCAAGGAACTTGGGATGACACCACAGCCACAAACAGTGAGACTTGTTGCCACTACCACGATGGCTGCCACGGCACAACATGAAACTTCCACAACAAAGATAGCTGCTGCCACCTTCAAGATGGCCACCACTAATGTGGACAGTGGTTCTCTTAAAGCTACAGCATGTAATTCAAATATGCCACCTGAATTGGCTACAGATTTACCAGCATCTGCTGACATGCTGATTGAACTTATTCAAAACTTAAGATTGGACTTAAAAAAGTATTTTAAAAGATTTTGAGACAATTTATGGTGTTATGGGAGGATTCAACCAGTGCACGAAGGAAATAGAAAACAGACTGCATTTTCAAGAGCAATCACATCTGGAATTGGTAGCCACTGTAAACGCTCTTCAAAAATAGGTGAATCAACAGGTGGAAAAAAATGGTTGATGCTGAAGACAGAAGTAGGCGCAATTATCTAAGGATCGGGGGATTCCTGACATCGACACTGCGGAACTAGCAAACTATTTTCAGACTATGGTGAGGGCAGTTAAACTGACTGTTACTAACTCGAAACTATTGCTGGATCATATCCATAGGCTGCCCAAGCCTAGCAATGTGCCTGCGGCTGCACCCAAGGATGTGATAGTGCAATTTCACTATTATCACATAAAAGAGGAATTCTTGGGTACAGTGCGCATGTCTGGGGACTATAACAACATGAAGGTCTTCCAGGATTTTTCAGCTTACACGATGAGACGGTGTAGGGATTTCCAACCTTTTACGTTGGAGCTGTGTTCAAGAGGGAAAAAGTACAGATGGAGATTTCCAGTTAAGGTACTTTTCCATATGGACAGGCAAAATTTCATCATCACGTCGCCTGAGGAGGGAATGGAAGTTCTCAATTCTATGAGCAGACGTCTTGTACCATCCCATATGCTTTCACCATCGACCCCTGTGCAAGCCAACAAGAGGAGTAAACCGGATGCTTCATGATGACCAACGCTGTTCCTCAGTTCCTGATCCATGAGTTCCAGTCTTCAAATGTTCTGTTCATATGCCGCTTGACGGATTGTTTCAAGGTGTGACACATTTCATTGGCTCTATTATTGTGTTGTTCCAAGAAAACTTTATATTTCAACCAAACTGGAGTCCTGCTCCAGTCTTTGATTATGTCAGGATTACTTAAAATTTTGCTTAATTTTTTCTTTTTTGACTTCTGGGTTTGAATAACTGTGGTTAATTGTTGTGTGCCAATACTGTTTATCCCAGAACTTGACTTGACTATTTACAACTCTTTTGCTTTGAGCTAACTGTTCTCGTTTAGACAATGGTTTTGGATTTTTTTTTTTTTTTATATTTTGCTTACAAGTTTCCCCATGTCCCCAGTAGGCTTCTCTCTCCCCAACCTGAACCTAACACCCTGAGATGGAGAAATATTTTCTATTCTCCCTCATGCCTCTTTTCTTTAAAATTTTTTATTTTTTCTCCCCTCATAGGGGCATATACCCAAGTTTTTGATACCCTTTTTTAAATTTTTATTTTTACAACCATCCATTTCTTTGAGACATGCAAAAAATTTCTCATAACACAATTTAATGTTATAATTTGTATAATGTTTGACAGAATTAGTTTAACGTGTTTCTTAACATTCAGACAAGCTCCTGCATATAATAGCTTTGTACACATATGTCAGAAGTTTGATTCCATTTTAATAATATTGCTAGACTTGCTTATATCTTACTTGGAGCGCGGAGGTTCGGACTCTCACATTACTAAGCGTTTTTTCTCTTTATTATTTAAGGTTTATGAATCATGGTCATTTAATGTGAGAGGTCTCAACACCATGCATAAGAGAAGATTATTATTTAGAGAAGCTAAGTCCTGTAATTCTGACATCATCTGTATCCAGGAAACACATTTTAAGGATGGAAAAGATTATAAGCTTATGTCAAAGCTTTTCCCATCTCAATTTCATTGTGTCTATAAATCCAAGTCTAGAGGTGCATCAATTTTTTTTTTTTAACAGGAATGTGGCATGCTTTACGGATAAGGTACTGACGGATAATGATGGGAGGTATTTGCTGTGGGTAGGTAAAATCAATAATGTTGAGTACACAATTGTAAATATGTATTTTCCCAACATCGGTCAGTTAAGTTTTTTTTAAAGAAAATTATGGATCTGGTAACTGAAAATTTTAGAGGTATTTTGGTAATGTGTGGTGATACAAATTTTGTCATGGATGGAGAATTGGATAATACTAGAGAAGAACCTGATCAATCCCATAGGAGACTGGTGGATAAATGTTCCAAATATATGTTTGAATGTGGTTTGTATGATCCTTGGAGACTTATGCATTAGGGTGAAAGAGATTTCACTTATTATTCAATTTAAAAAAACAAACATGTATTCTAGGCTGGACAGGTTTATGGTTCAGAGTGCTTTAATCCCGCACATCTTGAAATCTGACATCTTAGATATTAATTGGTCCGACCATGCTCCAGTCATATTGCATATAGACTAAACTATATCTTCAGTCCCAAATAGAACTTTGAAAATAGGTGATTATTTATTGAACGATGTTGAAAATAGGTCATTGGCAGAGAGGGCTTTGAGTGATTATTTTTCAGACAATGCTTCATCTGAGGTTCCTGGCGAGGTGGTTTGAAATGTGCATAAGGCTGTGTTATGAGGTTATTTTATTTCTAGAGTGTCTCACCTGAAGAGAATCAATAATAACAATCTGAGAACAATGGAAAAAGAACTGTACAATTTAAATCAGGTAAATAAATTTGGTCCATCGGCTTCCCTATCAGCAATGATAGGAGAAATAAAAGCAAAAATCCACACAATTAACCTAGATCGTACATCTCTCATGGTGAGACGTCTTAAGAATTTATTTTATTTAAAAGGCAACAGGGCCTCAACTCTTCTGGCATCTAAACTCCGGCATGTTAATGCCCAGTCAAAAATAGCATATTTATTAAATGATCAGGGGCAAAAAATATTTCACCAAACAAAAATTAGTGATATATTTGCAGAACACTACAGCAAACTTTATAATCTAGACTTGAATTCTGAAATCTCCCAACCCTCTGAGGTAACAATTGATAAATTCTAAGATAGAGTGACATTGTCTCGGTTGTCCCCAGACAATTTAGAAAGCTTAGAGTGTGACATATCAGCTGATGGCAATCAAACTTATGCCATCTGGAAAGGCCCCTGGTCCTGATGGATTCACCATTTTTATATTATAAAACTTTTCTAGAAATCTTAATTTCCCACATGGTAAAACTGTTCAACTCTTATAAGACAAAGGGGATACCAGAGGAGTCCTTGTGCGCACAGATAGTCCCCTTGCCAAAGCCGGGAAAAACTCCCAATAGGTGTCATAATTTTAGGCCTATTTCTCTGATAAATAATGACTCAAAAATTTATTCCAAAATTCTTGCAAATAGATTAGCTAAATTAATTCCTTTGATAATTAACAACGATCAAGTTGTTTTTGTGAAAGGCAGACAGGCACCAGATGGAACGAGGAGATTTATTAATTTGATCCAGCATATTAATGCAACTAGAACGCCTTCTTTGCTTCTATTATTGGATGCGGAGAAGGCATTTGGCAGGATACACTGGGGTTATTTGTGGAAAACATTGAGTAGATTCAACATCCCATCATCCTTTAATAATGCAGTAAAGGTGCTGTGCTGTGCCCCCACAGCCCATGTCTCAGCTTCTGGCTTTTAATCCTAAATTTTCTCTTTAACCAATGGAACGAGACGGGGTGCCCTTTATCTCCAATTTTATTCATCTTAACTATAGAATCCCTGGCTGAATTGATCAGAATAACTCAGAAAATTGAAAGGTATAAAGTTCAAAGAATCCACTCACAAAATTGGCTTGTTCGCTGATGATATCATTTAAGCAATTAAAAACCCTCAAAGATGTCTTAAATCAGTTCAGAGAAGTATCCTATTATAAATTAAACGAGTCCAAGACTCAAGCCCTTTCATTGCACATAAACCATTCAAAAGTCACCACCCTTAAGAGATTTTATTTATTTGTTTGGAGAAACGAATATCTGGAATAACATGGAATCACGTTATGCAAAAACCTAGTAAATATGCATAGCCATAACTTGGGGAAAGTGTGGCCGGACCTACAAAGAGAGACGGAGAAATGGGGTGGGATGGAGCTCTCATGGTTGGGAGGGGTTGCGTCTATTAAGATGACAATCTTTCCCAAACTTTTGTGTTATTTTTGGACCATACCCCTGTCTATCCCGTTATCCCTTTTCAATAAAGTTCATTTGGTTATATTAACGTTTATATGGGGGAATAAATCTAGCAGGATTAAGCTTACCTCCCTGCAGCATCATAAATATGAAGGCGGTATTGGTGTACCGGATATCCAAAAATATTATTTTGCTACTAATGCTGCAGTGGTTGTGAATTTTAATAGTTGAGGTAATAAGCCAAGATAGATGGATATGGAAGAGTCACAAATTTTACCATTTAGACTCACGGAGATTTTTTTGGTGTGTCCTGAAAAAAGACTAAGAATTACTCAATTATTTCTATCAACCAAAACTACGCTCAGTGCCTGGGACATTGTTTTTAAAACTAGTAGCCATACTGCAAGATTGTATAGAGCGATGCCAGTTGAATCATTGAAAAAACATATACCATCTTTAAATATAGAACTATGGAAAAAATACTCTATAACTAATCTAGATAGCTTTTTTCATGGCAATGCCATCCTTTCATTTGATAAATTGAAATTCAAGTATGGACTAATGAATGACTGAATCTGAATGCATGATGATTACCGAAAAATGAAAAGAACTATTTAACATATCAGAAACTGACAAAAATTATAAGTCACTAGAAATATCAGCACTGGGAAAAGTTTTTTTTATATGATCCAAGCAGAAAAGGTACAATAACTATATGTTACTCACTTTACAATGCAAAACCTAAAGTTACACGGAAACATATGGTGTCATGGGAGATGGAGTTAGGAACACAATATGAGCTTGAGGAATGGTTCAGTTTCTTTAAAGCGCTAAAAGTAATTTCTTTTTGTACTGATCATTTCAAAAATCATTACAAAATGTTATATTGATGGTATCTGGCTCTGTCTAGACTGCATAATATGAACAATATGTATTCTGACTGGTGTATGAGATATTGTGAGGGTATGGGAAATATGGCTCATATATGGTGGTATTGTCCCAAAATAACTGGATACTGGAAAATGATTCACAACTTAATTGTTAAAGGATCACTATAGGGTCAGGAACACAAACATGTATTCCTGACCCTATAGTGTTAAAACCACCATCTAGCCACCCTGAGCCCCTCATGCCTCCATAAATATAGTAAAAACTTACTGTATTCAAGCCTGAAGCTGTAATTCTGCATGCTGTTAGACTCAGAAAAACAAGCAGTCTGCTGACATCATCAGAAGTGGTAGCCTGACCCAATCACAATGCTTCCCCATTGGGCTGAGACTGACCAGGAGGCATATTAGGGACAGAGCCAGCATGATTCACACACAGCCCTGGAAAATCAGCATCTCCTCAAAGAGATGAATTGAATCAATGAATCTCTATGAGGAAAGTTCAGTGTCTGCATGCAGAGGGAGGAGATACTGAATATTTTGATGCATTTTAGGCAGCCATGACCTAGGAAGGATCTCTAACAGCCATCTGAGGAGTAGCCAGTGAAGTTATCACTAGGCTGTAATGTAAACACTGCATTTTCTCTGAAAAGAGAAGGTAATGATTCTACTCGCCAGAACAAATTCAATAAGCTGTAGTTGTTCTGGTGACTATAGTATCCCTTTAACCCCTTAAGGACCAAACTTCTGGAATAAAATGGAATCATGACATGTTACACATGTCATGTGTCCTTAAGGGGTTAAAGTAGATTGATCTATTAGTATATTAACCTCAGAACTTGCATTATTCAAAAAATTGTCAATAGAACAGATAAAATAATAATAGGCCCATCCTGATTGCTGCCATCTCATGCTTACCATGGTATTGCAAATCCAAAAATGTACCATCACTTAAAGAAGTTTTGAATTTGATAATAAAGCACACAAACTGTCATATAGGAAAAATGTGCACACATTCACAAAACTAAAATATGATTGGGAAAAATGGGAAAAAGAAATGTAAAATTATTGTTTATAAAAACTAATTAATTGTTAAACTTTAAACTTTATTATTGTACAATTATTGTTCATATACAATATTTTGTTTGCTACTAATACGGATGGATACCCGTTCCCCTTACCTTTCCTACCTTGATGAATGTTTGTCTATTCATTATAACTTGTTTTAAAATTTCTAAAACTTTAAAAGATCACTTTAGTGCCAGGAAAACAAACTCGTTGGCGTTAAAACCCCTTTCAGCCACTTACCTTTATCCAGCACTTACCTTTATCCAGCGCTCCCTCGGTGATGGTGACCTCTCCTCCCCCACCGACGTCAACTCCCGAGTGGAGTGGAATGCACATGTGCGGCAAGAGCCGTGCGCGCATTCATGCAGTCCATAAAAAAGCATTTTTAAATGCTTTCCTATGGACTTTCTGCATGCTGGATGTGAATTTCGCATCCAGAATCGCAGAAGCGCCTCTAGCGGCTGTCAGGAAGACTGCCACTAGAGGTTGGATTAACCCTGCAATGTAAACATAGTAGTTTCTCTGAAACTGCTATGTTTACATCGGAAGGGTTAAAACCTGGGGGACCTTGCACCCAGACCACTTCGTTAAACAAAAGTGGTCTGGGTGACTATAGTGCCCCTTTAATAAGCATACTCCTCTCAGTAATATATCTTTAGGTGGCCCTAAAGTGCGGCAGTGGGAAGTTAAACATTTAACTAAAATGAAAAATTTCAAAATTAAAGCGGCACTGTCACGCCAAGCTTACCTTTCCCCTATTGCTCCTTCTTCTCTTCCTCTCTCAGAATCTGTTCTTCGTATCTTTCTTTCTGATCGAGTCTGCTTTAAAACATAAGCCAAGTGTAATTAGTGTATTATTCCTATGCTTCAATTTATTTGACCAAAGGAGAAGCTTAAGTCAACTCAATTTCCTGTGTAGAAGAAAGTTTTCCCACAATACTCACCTTTCCTCCGTGATCTCACTATGCTTCATTCGCTGTTCCTGAACGCCCTGTCATTTGGACTAAAGTGCTAACGAATGGACCAAATTTTGTCTGAACCGAATGTCTCCAATTTGTCCATTTATGTTTGGATCAAATTCTTTAACTAAATTCGGTTTGGCATTGCATGGCTATTTCAGTTCAATTTCCATGGCTGCTCACTGTTTAGTAGATATGCCCCTACTTCTGGCATAGCGACTAGGCATAGGAGGCATAGGAGATATTGACTCCCATAGCGTGAAGGCGCTCTCTACGACCACGATCTGGGCAAGAAATATAAAGGTGAAATGTGGGACCCAGGGACATTTGGGAGTGACTAGGTGGACAATCAAATGTAGCAGAGTCAGGAGGGGGGTTAAAAAAAAAAAAAACAGGTGTGGCCATGACAGTGCCGCTTTTAGGTCAGACTAAAATAGTTGAACTGGAAAAGCTCTAAGAGTGAGCTTACAGCTAAGATATGTTTTGTGAATATATCTGATAGTCAGGAACAAGAGGGTCCATCTAGCTAGTATACAAGAAGGAATTCAGGAAAAGCAACTGAATATAGCCATCATAATGGCAGCAAAGAGACAAACGGTCTGGAAAGAAAAGCCCAGAAAAGGACACCAACAAACTGAAAACAACGAACAGATTCTGGCCATACTGGAGAGGTGAAAGAATGTTGCAGGATTGCATGGAGTAGAGCTAGCAATTAAAACATACAGGATTATTCACTGAAGAGATAATTGTAAGAAATGCAATGTGAACTAATTGTGAATTGCAAATTTAGAGTCAAAGAAGTCAAATTAAAAACAATTGACTTTTCCAGTTCCTATGTTTTGGCGTGCATTTTAAAATTATTTTAAATTCCTCACAGTTTCCATCAGAGCTGCCATCAGAAATGTTGGGGCCCCTGACAAAGCTCTAAGGTCTGGGCCCCCAGGGTCCTCCCACGAGTCCACCCACAGTGCTCCTACCGAGTCCGCTCACAATGATGCAGGAGTGATTGTGGTGTGTATAGTGGATGTGAATTAGAATGTGTGTAATGGATGCAGAATGCATGTGTAATGTATGTAGTGTTTGTGTGTATTAGATACTGTTTGTGCAGCAAATGCAGAAAGTGTGTATGTGTAGCGGATGCAGTCTTAATCAGTACACAAGTATATCAGTATATAAGGATTATATCTTTATTTAATACTAAAAGGTGACAGATCCTCTATAAGCTGGCCTAACATAATTATTTAAATATTTTCATTTCTGATGTTTTGTTCTGCATATGCCCATGTATATGCTACTAAACGTTCTTTCTAATATCAAAAATCGAATAGAAAAAATCAACTTGGAAAATTCTAACTGAACCAGGTATTGGATCCCATCATTTTAATATTTACAGAGTTGACTTAATTCACAATTTTTAATGAATTAAATCTGACTTGAAAACCTGAAGCAAAAATGGCTGATCTGGAAAAAAAAACTCCAACTTTGATGTAGTCAGTTTTGCCTTTGGATTCATTTTGCAAAAAAGGTTTATTGAATATCCTGGTTAATGCTAAAATTTTCCTTAACACATTTATTTTGGTTTGTTTGTTCATGAATGTACTCAGAATTTACCAGAGATGACACATACCGGGAAATTTCCCGGTGGGCCGCGGCACCTGGGGGCTGCGCTGCCACAAAGGTGCCACCGGGTGGCCGGTCCGGTGGCACACTGAGAGGGGGCCGGCTGCGTTCCATTTTTTATAGTTGTGCCCTTCATATATTCACCATTTCAGTCCCATTAACAAGCTTTCCTTAATATGTCAAGGTAGTTGGACTGAAACATTGATTACATGCAAAGGCACGTCTGCTTAAAATAAATCTGCACTTTTGTTTATTTTGAAGCCTATGAGTGCGCTTTTTACGTTGAAGTACTTTTTAATTTTAAGTTATCTGTTCTAACTCTGTATCTGCACACTATGCTGGCGCAACGCATTATGGGGCTGGTAAATATTTTTTTTACAGGGCTGCTTTTAATTCCTAGTCCGGCCCTGCACATAGCTGTTATTTATCTACATTGAGAAGATTTGGCAAAATAATTAAAAAATGTATTTTGAATTAGCAATGCATGCATTTTTCATTGGGGACATATATACTAAGAAGGGGTTTTTATTTATTTTGCTTTTGGGCAGTGTCCCTTTACCACAATATTTTCAGATAGAAAATTGTGCAAAAGTATTGTATGGAACAACTATTTCTATTTGCTAAATTAAAAAACGTTTTTAAATCAGACTTATCAGATCAACTATAAGTCAGTTTTCATTCTAGTCCCCTTATAGAACTTAGTAATCAGGTAATCGGGTTCTGACCTAGATATGCTAATACAATGCTCCGTTTACAAGCAATTTCACTTTTATTAGCAGTTTCACAAGAATGGGAAGCCACATGGTACATTTTATCATATGTAAAAATACTAAGCATCTTTTTTTATATATATATATATATATATATATATATATATATTTTTTTTTTAGCGTGCTTTGAAGTTTACGAGTTTACAAGTTGTCAGTACGTCAGTTTATTTTCTAGCATTTCTTATAGCTGTCTAAAAATACATAACCTTCTTAAATCAGGGATTTAAACAGTTTCCTGCCATTCCAAAACCGACAAGATGTTACGATTTACAGATTGTTGTTAACTACATCTTTTCAAAATCCACAATCACCTAACATTTGTCACTAAGTCAAACAACAATCTTTTTAAGTTCACAGCAGTATGTGGTCATATCAGACACTGTACCATCCGGGAAACCTTGTTGGTCAGTCTGTAAACTGGGGATTATCAAAGATCTAAGCATTGCCTTTTCTGCTGTTGTCAGTTCTTCTGACTTTGACAAATAGGCCCTAGGACAAAGTTTCCTTTGTGTTTCAATGGCAGTTCTAGCAAGCCAAATTGTACATCCTTGAACTATTCCACAAGTACTGTGTATACATGTACATCCCTCAAATATATTTGATTTACAGCTGCATAAACCGAACATTACAAGTAAAATACAAGCAAAGGTGCTCTATCTTTATGTTTTGCCAGTACATGCATCATTTTTCGATAGCAAGGTCACTCATAGTAATGTATTCCCTCAAATACTATGTGACCAGGGGCTGTGATTGCCTGATGTAGGACCAATAATTTTCTTTATTGTTTATTTGAAAAGCAACACCCTTATCTACGTAGAAAAAAAAAAAAAAAACGTTCTTAGTGAAAATGAATTATGTGACAGTAGCAACATCTGCTGGCCAATGTTAGAATTCCCTAACAGCAAATCTGAAGTCAGTTTTCTGTTTTTAATGCTTGTTTGCAGAAAATATTTGTGTATTTTTTATTTTGTTCTTAGAGTTTTTCTTTGTTTTGATTTACAGTGGTTGGAATTTGGATCCTATATGTTTAGCATCCATACCGTAAGCAAAATAAACGTAACCAGTAAACCATGGTATGTGATCATTTGCAATATTGTTACGTTACATTTATTTTCATATCATCTAAGTATAAGGAAAAAACAATGATTGGGACCTGTCTTCCAGAACTCTACGGGTTTTCCCATTAAATTTGGCAGGTGGTTCTGGATTATGGTGGCAGTGAATGTGCAAAGCTGTGCAGGTGACATTTAAACATATGGCCAGGTTTGCAGAATAAATCATTTCCAACAGGCATCACGCCTTAGCTTCCTGTTGAGAAGTAAATTATTCCTGTAAATGAACTCAGCTCCCATTAAACTATCATCAAATGGCTAAAAAAAAAAAAGCAGATTCTTAAACTGCAGGTTGGCTGACCAACACAATTCATTAGCAAAACACCAGTGAGAAACCTGTCTGGCAGAAATCCCAGTTACACTTGAGCCACTTTTTACGCCAGACCTTGTGCCCTTTTATGGCTCAGAGTAAATGTTATTATGTGAATAAAGTTCCTGGAAAATAGATTATTTTAATTTATATTACAGGCTTCAAACACCAACAGGTTTTTCACTAAACAGTGATACAATGTAAATGCACAACTATGGGCTCATTTCCATACTTGTCATTTAATGAACACCCCCGACCCATAAAGAATTTCAGCTTGTTGAAATGCTTTATCTGTGAACAGTGTGTCCTCTTTTTTACATTTTACAAAAAATATGGATTTCAATAGAACTATAGAGAACAAACATGTCAATATGTAACTCCTAAATGGGGGGTAACCCCTAATATTTAATACAACAGAAGAGCAAACAAAATCAGGAGTGATTATGGTTGGTGTACGGTTTAACCATAGTGAGTGGAACTAAATACAATTCAAGTGTGTTAAAAGGTAACTTTTAATGAAATGAAAAATAAAAAGTATAAATGAATCATGCCACCGCCTTAAATTTAAATGTCATTCCTAGATCCAGTATATGAGGAGCAAACAATGGATGGGTATAGATGTCCTACGTGTACTAAGTAGAAAATACCACAATGTCCTCTATAGTCTTTGGAGAACTAGTAATTCCCTTCAAGGGAGGAACTAATAGTTAACTCTAATGGTAAAGTACAGATAGTTATGTATTGTTCCTCATAAAGAAAGACATAGTTAAGTAGAAACTTAGAGTATCATTAGGAACTATGCCACTAAGCAGTGTTTTCAGCCGTTAGTGTAAAGATTAAGTAGTCACTCTGATAAAAGAGACCCAAATAGAATAACCTCTTATAATTTCCCCTGGTGAATACCAGAGAGTAATTTATCCCTGATTGACTTATTCACTGTTAATTGTTCATAGTCCCATGCAACTAAACAGTGCTTTTTAGCCATTAGATGAAAGACTGCATTAGCCAGGACCCAAGTAAAATAACCTCCTGGAATTACATCTTGTGAATATCAAAACCTGCTACACAAATCCTCCCCCCAAAAAACAATTAGTCTAAGAACGATGGTAAAAGAACTAGATATTGTCTATCAGGCTAGATACAATGGATGATATATACAATATACTAACCAAAACATTCTGTGAGACACAAAGCTCTCTCACAATAGAAAGGCTAATCTGAATGCTGCAAGCACTATCATAATCTGATAGTTGGGAAGTGCACGTGTTGGTACCCCTGATGCACGTTTCACCGCTGAGGTTCATCAGTGGCGAAACGCGCTAGGGTTATACTGTACACCAACCATAATCACTCCAGATTTTGTTTTCTCGTCTGTTATATTCATTAGAAATTGGGACGTTTATACATTAACCTAGTTACATCCTCTGGCTGTCAATAAGACAGTGGGTCTTCCTACATCCTTGTTGCCTAGCTCAAGAAGCTTAACTCACGAGGCAGGTAATTGCACAGAGCACCTGCCTTGCAAAGACTTTTTATTGAGTTGCCTTGGGAAATCTGTGATTGGACAACTACAGAAATTCTGGGCTGGGTTATAATGGGAGGGCATTCAAAGATTTTAGAGAAGAGAACTGCAGCTTTTGCCAACTGTTTTAAGAAACACTGCAAATAGGGAAAAAAATGCATAATTAAATGCGTACATATTTTTCATTGGGATATATTTACTAAACTGTGATTTATTTTTTTACATTTTATTTGGGCAGTGGACTGGCCCTTTAAAAAGCAGTAATGGAACATTGTCTGTAGTATTTTTTAGTTAAGTATTCATTAAACAGCCACATTGAGTTGTGATATAAAAACTGGCAACTTTAGCATTAACATTTACAGCAGTAAAATTAACACAACAGCAGAAAAAATCCAAATGAAACTAACGCTAAATCCAGCCATGCCCACCATGTCTCTTCCCGTCACTACGTCTGGCCATCCAAGTGATGGAGTTAAGATCTCCAGGTAGAGCAAATATGGTCAGGGAGAGCAGTAGTTGAGGGGAAGTTGGAGTAAGTGACAGTCAGTATAATAAGTAGGTGGTATAAGTAGGTGAAATAATGACGTGTAAGCCACCATGGAACCAGGTGAAAACCCAGGGTCAAGGACAAGCTCCCAAACACGCAAACAATGAGGCAATTAGCATCCTATACATATGAAGAGCATATCAGCACTGCAGAATGACTACGCAACCACAAATGACACAAGTGGTGGTAAGCTTATAAGGAAACCGTATTGGAGTATTCTTTGTCACTATCGATGTCGGAACATTGTTGAACGTCATCTCAATCTCCTGCCCATTAAGAAAAATCATGTGGTGGTGGGGGGTAATTGACAAAGTGTGTAAGAGACCATTATGAGTACCCTAGTAAGAGACCAATTGGTGTCCAGAATATCTTGAGGAGTCAGGCCAGAAAAATGTAGCAATCAATTACTTATTCATGTCTGTATTGTGAACAAGTCTGTGTTGTGATGTAGGTTAGTGTAAAGTCTGAAGGTGCGGTAGGGGCAGCAAGGTGGCATGGAGGAAGCCATCACTGTGATTGTGTCTTTCTTAAAGAGTTATGTTTAGGATTGGAAGTAGTTGTATGTGGAAATACGCAAACCAAGACAACGGAAGGTCCTGGAAATGCTCCCTAACAAATAACAAGAAAGAAGCTGACAAGTCAAGATTCTGACAAGAAGGCCATGGTGCGGACACCTGGGGCCAACCATTGAAAAGGTAGCAATCAAATTAATTGTGAAATGCAGGGTAATTGAGGAGTGGACTTGCAGGAATTGAAGGGGACAGGATCTGCATTTCTTAGAAAAGCTATTAAAGTAAATAGAACATAGAAGTATGGTTGGGGAGATCAAAGAATAGAACAGATAATGTTATATATGCCCTAGCTATGCAGTATACAAGAAATAGGCAACTTTTGTTACTCCAGATGCGGTAGACTTTGACTAAGATAATGCTTTGTGAGCTTACATCTCAGAATGCCCAAATTGTCAATGCGTATACTAATTTGATTTTGCTATTGGATTACAGGAAAATCTCTTTATATGTGGACTTGCCATATTTGCTCTTCGATCTATAAAACAAACCAGAAATGTTTAGCTAAGCAAACTGAAAGCCTGCAGCATCCAGGAACTGGATGAAGTAAATTGGGACTCAAGAGCATGGCAACACTTTAGTGAGTATTTGTACACCTTTGTAACAATAGGGTACATAAGAAAATACTGTATGCCACAATTCAAAATTAGTTAGGGCTGGAACACAGAATTTTGCCTCCAATCTTACAATCTATCAAGAAACCCTTACATTTTACATCTGTTATTTGACAAATTGTGCAATAACAACAATTTTGCAGCGGGGCCTCATACAGTTTTGACAAAATATTACATTTACTAGGTATTGTTATTTTACATACTTTTTCTAATTCATAGAAATCTAAGTCAAATGATTTGTTAGTTAGTATATGTGTACTTAATGGTGAGATAGCACAGTAGAAAGAGCCAGTATCTCAGAATCATAGGTTTGATTTTCCACAACAGCAACTTTTATCATTTAATGGTCAATGAAATGACTGTCATTAAATAGGATAGTACCATCGAGTGTAATTGGAAGCTTAAGAAAAGCTGTGTGTACCTTCCATAGTAAAATACTTTATTGTTATCATCATTATATGTATTATTGCCAGAATTATTATAATAAAAAAGTAAATATGAACAACTCAGAAGTGATCAGTCATTGACATAAAACCAAAAAGCCAATTTTACTTCCAATCCTTAACGAATGTAGTCATTCAGATCCTAAACCTACAATGAATATTCTGGTCTATTCTTTTAATGGTTGCAATCTACAGAAATCTACAGAGCAACTGATGGTTTAAATGCTGGAAATGCCATATTTGTATATACTGTTCAAGGAGTACATTTTTATGAGGTCCTAATATGCGATTGCTTATCTCCCAAATGTCCCTAATGCACCAGGACAGGACTTGTGACAAATTGTGACTATGCCACTAGATCTGTGTTTTTCTCTGTGCCACTTCAAGGGATACATCGATACACAGTACAACAAAATCTAAAATGTATATTGAACGATAGTTATTAACATTCTGATCTTTGCTTTTATTTTTTTATGGATTGCTGTTATTTGTTCCATAAACCTCAGAGTGTGTTGGATAAGCCAATACATCTTCATCAAAAACAGAACTAGTTATTCCAGTCGATTATTACATCCCAGACAAAAACAAGAAACACTTTAAAAAAATGCAGCATAAGCATGTTTAAAGAAATAGCAGCATGTAAATCTCCACTCCACGAGTAATGTTTTCTCGTCTTCTAAATCGTAAGATCTCATAAATAATTCCTGACATTCTGAAACTATGGGATATCATTTGCAATAAATTGCACAAGATCAGAATGTTTGTATTTATTGCAGATGAGACACACAAAAAAATCCTCAAACGAAAAATGTCTTGGAGGCCGAGAGATCTCCTGCGTGTGTCTTTTGGATGAATAATTTACTGCCTTCAAAACAAAATTTCTCTCAAGTGGAAGCTGACTAGCGTTTAAAGCAGCTTGGTTCTGGTTAGCCGAGCTACACAATCTTTAGATTTTTGATTACATAATGATCAGCAGAACTCTGTGTAGCAGTTCCTAATATGAACTTTTAAAAAGTGTGGAAGCATTAAGCAGATTTATCAATGTCAGCAAAGTAGGTCATCAGCCTCTAACTAGTAACACAGAGCTAGCTCTTTTCTTCTGTCTCTACAAATCATTTTCATACTAGAGTTCAGGTACATCATTTTTTTATTTCCAGGAAATCTTATTGCTCAAAATAAGAGAAAAGGGTACTTTGAAGCATTCGCAAAGTTAAATTGTAAAAAATATGTCTATATATTCCAATATATCTATTTAGCAAAAGGTCGAGTTGCACCAGCTTTGCAGCTGACTTGCTCAGTGGCAGATGAATAGCACATTCTGAGAAAAAAATATTTAACTAGGCTTTTCATTAATAGCAAGTGAGTTACAGTGTCCTACGGTAACAGGTTCAATTACCACTGGGTAAGGCTTTAAAATGATCTAACCTGATAAAAGAATTATAGCAAGTTGCAGTTTACTAAGCTTTTAACTGACGAGCGAAACCAAGCTAGGTCAGTTGTTCATGTTCAATCACTTTACTGTCAGTAAAGAATAAATGCATAAGCAGCACTGTTGGAATAGCCCAGCCAGTCACATCAGTCCTTCAGTGACAGCCCAAGAGGTATAAATATTATGGACTGGACTCTCTCAGCAGAGTAAGAGTTACCTCTGCTTGCTGAATAGCTATTTTCCCAACGACTGCAATGTAAAAGTCGTTAAAAGGTAGCATTGCTACAGTCAAAAAACGCTTGAGCATGACCCCTTCCTAAGACCCCACCAATGACCCTTGCCCCTCCCCAATTACACCACTTAACACACCTCTTGACACACTCATACTCAACACTTACAGACACATTCACATATACACAAACACACATATCTACAGACAGGCAGACACAGCCACATGCCGGCAAAGTTAGTGGTCACTAGTCTTCCACTGCACCTACTATCTCAATCCCGATCAACAAAGTTGAACATCTCAGGATATTGGAAGAACTACGGTGGGCCTCCCTAGGCAATAGCTCTAGATACAGGCATATCTGGCAACCATGGTAACTGTTTATGAACAGTGAATAAGAAACCATCTAGTCTCCGCCCCCTAATCTTCTTCTTCATGCTCCTTTACCTATTCACTCTAAGAGTGTTATCTTCTTTTTCCTCACTCTATCAAATTAGGACAATAAATCAGTAAGACCCAAGTATGACTTATTTAAAGCCAAATCACCGCGCAAAAGAAACTCCAAGTCTCAATATGGACGCGACATCCTGACTATGTACCATCCCTTTTTCCATTTGACTCTTGTTTAGGACGATATCTGTATGCCTATGCCCTGGTAACGGAGAGCCAGAGGGATAGTACACGTCTGTTTATATCATTGGAGGAAGGATTTAATGTGCTTAAACCAACTTACTAACCTGTCTTTCTTTATTTTTTCTGTAATTTCCTTAAACTGAAATAAAAAATAAAAAAACAGACAAAAATAAGCCACACTACATACAAACACACTCCTGCATACAAACACTACACACAAGTACACCATTGCATTCCAATGGCAACAGTACATTAACATGCATCCCTACATGCACACATATACTTTATACAAAAACATGCTTACATTTAAAAGCATAAACACTGCTCAGAAATACAACCCTACAAAGATGGGCAAATGGTAGATCCCTAGCTGGCATAACATAGCATTGTTGGAGTTGTACGACAGATGGGAACTACCATTTGCCCACTTTTGCATAGGGGGAGGCCAAAAACGTCCTTGTACCAGGTCCTTCTCTACATTTCTTCCGCCACTGTGTGTATATATGTATGTGTAGAAAAGAAAACAGATGGAGAAAAAAATATATGTATGTGTGTATATTTTTTATGTATACAAATATATACACATACAAGGTCTGTCTGGAAAAAGTCCAGCCATTGTTAATATAACAAGACTGGTATGTGTGACATCGATGTAACCTTGCAGTCAAGAGAGTGGTGATGACTTCACTGTAATGGTCAGTGGGTGTACCAGACACCTCTGAGTGAGCATGTGTACTGTGTTGCCGTCCATTCAAAATAACTGAGTGAGTAGAGCAACAAATCTGCATCAAATTTTGCATTAAGCTTGAACATTCCTGCACGTGAAACTATTCAGATGATTCAGAAGGTGTTCAGTGACGATGCTATGACCATAGCCCAAATAAAAGGGCCATATGAAAACTTCAAAGATGGTCCAGAATCTGTTGAAAGATTTGGTGCCCTGGTCCCTGTAAGATTCAGGTAAATACGAGGCAGCTGATGGTGATTCCAGCAAAGGATTTTGCATAGTGTTTTGTACAGTGGAAGAGATGCTGGGATAACTGTGTGAGGTCCCAAGGTGCCTACTTTGGAGGGAACTGAGTCGTCATTGTCCTATGTACAATGTTTATTGTATCTTCTCCAACAAATGTCTCTATTTTTCATATTATATTGCTGGGTACACAAAAGCACATATATTTTGATTGGGGGATAGAGTTAATGCTTTCATTATTTTAGTTGTTTCTGTTTTGTAGACTATTTACATGTATGATGATACAGAGAAATAGTATGATTTTTATTAGATTTTTGTCAGTTCAGATGTTTTTAGAGCAAACTTGTTTATCATCTGCCAACAGAACAACTTTCAATCCTTGGCAGCTGTTTCAGTACCATGGTAACTATTGTGTGAATCGTACCCTGACTGGTCTGAATTAAAAATGAGTGGTATGTCACAACTTTTTTTCTTAGAAGTGATAGATGTCAACACAATTACTGAGTGAGGGTTACCAAAACCAGTTCTCAAAATATATGAACAAAAATGCATGCCATGTGCAAACAAATCACATTTACAATAACTATTTCAAGTCATTTTGGATATTGTAAATTACCAAATGTTCCAAATATATTCAGGGAACTGAATAAAAGGTGTGGGCTTACATTTAAAGGTACAATTCAAAGCCATATAGCATGTTACTTTGCTAGAAGACTTTATGTGTGAAAAGAGTATCCTCTTTTTTTCATTTTACAAAAAGTGCAATTTTAATAGAAATAGTTTGGCTAGCTCAGTGGAGCTAAACTCGAGAGACAGCAAGACAGCTGTGAGTTACATCAAGTCTGGGTAAGGTTACAAGCAGAGGAGTTGCAAAGGCAGCAGACAAAAGATCTACAGGTTTTGCAATCTGTTTTTACAGATATCCCAACAATTAAATAAAAAATGAATTACATGCAAGTTTTAATTTGGGGTATATCTACTAACCAGTGATTTTATTAATTTTGTATATGGTTACTGGAGTGTCCCTTTAACACAATTTTGCTAAAGCAAATCAATAATTGGTCACTTCAAAGGGTATTTTAAATTTTTTTTTAGTTTGTCCCTCAGTGTCCAATCATTTTTTTTTTTAATTACAAACACACAGACATCCATGCATCAGATGTACGTTTTAACCCAATTCAGACATCAGATATATCAGATATATGTTTTTACCCGGTATACATACAATGGATATCATACTACTGCATCTATTCTGCATCTATTGAATACGTTGTGACATAGACAGAAACCAACATCTCCAGTAACAAATGATTTAGAGACCCTACAGGACTGCACGCTATTGATAGAAATAATAAATGGACCAATGGAGGAACCCAGACCACTTAATCTAAATGAAGAGGTTTGGCTCCAGTGGCCCTTTAGTTTCAACCATGTGAAACATTGAAGTATTGTAGAGATTGCAATGTTTCATTGCCGTGTTAAACACACCTCTACTGGTTGTCTACCTGACAGCACCCTGTCATCTGAGAACCCTATCATCTTGACTTAATTGTATCACCTGTGAAGTATCTGTAAGACATTCTGTTGCATTATAAGACACTGTGATTCCATGTGTCCTGTTCTGCACAAATGGTTTTATTTTATTCTATGTTATGTGTTTTTATCTATTGCTGGTGACTATACCACTAGTCTTTAACCCCTTAAGGACCAAACTTCTGGAATAAAAGGGAATCATGACATGTCACACATGTCATGTGTCCCTAAGGGGTTAAACCCTTAAGGACACATGGTTTGGTCCTTAAGGGGTTAACATTTAGATTTGATTTGACTTTACAGAGCTGGCTTTTTGCTGTTGATTTCATTAGAAAATGCTATTATTATACTAAAAGATCTATGGAAAAGGCAAGCCATGAGTCACAAAGAGCAACATTAATGCATGGTAGGCACATAACACATATACAAACCATAAATAGGTTATGTTAATACTAAAAGCAGATACTTTAAAGTAGCAAAAATAGGAAATATATATAAACTATCACTTTGATAATCACCCAACTAGTCATTATCTCATCTTACAGTATTTTTTTTTTTAATTCTTCTGGCATTTTGGAGTACTTAATTCATGCCAAAAACCACTGTGCGATAGGTTAAACATACTAATACTCATAAAAATTGCACTTTACTAATTGTATTTTATAGATTTCAAGTTCCTATGATAATATGTGTGATAAATATATATTTGCCTTTCTTGAAGACAAGGGATACAACATAATATGTAAAATTTTCCCTAGATATTTTTCCTGAAAATTAATGATTAAAGAAAAATGTAAATGAAATTCTACAAATAAAATATCTGGTTTGCATTAAAATATAAATGTAATCTATGTATCACATGTATTAAAATACATATGTTATGAAACACACATGCATGTGAAAATTCAGGATCCAAAAGAAGGACTGGCAGCTTTAGACATGGGAGGTTAATACAGATTAATGTTATTTTCCTTTTGAGCAAAAAAACTCACAGATCTCTCTGTTGATGCTCATATTCACACGGAGCAAGCAATCTGATTTGACAGATTAAGGTTTCTGGAGTTGCTCAGTGTGACATCAAATCCCCCTGCAGTCTCCATACATTCGCATCATATGCATTTACAAAGATCCAGGAATGTTGCAAGGATCATAAAAACACACCCAGGGCTTGAGCCCAAAAATTATTTGGTGACCCCTTCCTAAAGCCTGTTGTTAAGGTTCAGGATCTTGGACTCTCCCACCCCTGACCCTCCCCAATTCCATCACTTAAAACTGTTCTTGATACATTCACAGACACATACATAGATACACATACACACACAGGCTTACACAGACACACACAGACATGCACAAGCAGCCAGATACACATAGACAGGCACCAATTTGTGCACAGACAGGCATACACATGCACGGAGAGGCACAGATAGCCACCAACACGTACACTAATAAACAGACAGATACACACAGGCAGAAGCTGGTAAGCACAGGCACATCCCAACATCCCAACAGACATGCACAAGAAGCCAGATACACATAGACAGGCACCGATATGTGCACAGACAGGCATACACATGCACATTGCATGCCTTTGCAATATCAAAGGGACTATTGCTAGAAACCTTCACTAGAAGTCCACATATTGTGGGGTTTCTCCACAATCGGTGATAACCATGAGTCTGGGGAACCTAAGACTGTTGAAGTATTACTAAGTAAAGGTAACATACAGGGCGTATCAGCATTTAAAGGATCAAACCATGTACGTGGAGTATTCCTTTAAGACGATGTTAGTCACTAGAAAAAAATTGTCATGACAAGTTCCAATTGAATAAATACTAGACCTGTTTTTTCCCTCTAAAATAGCATAATTAAAGGGTTAAAATCTGGATATAGGACATTGTTATGGAATAATGAAACACCACTAGCAGACGCAAAGAAGTAGACAAAAAATATCTATAACTATACTCTACATGTTGCTGTATACTTAACATCTAAATTTATTGGCTGACAAACACTTTCTGATGCCATCTGCTGCACAACATTAAACTTTCGGTAACTAAAGATGTCAAAGCCCAGGAGGATATGCATTAACTCAAATAAATTCATTTAATATAATTGAACATAATTGCACATGTAATGTTTTACATAATATTATTTAGCAGATGTGTAAATAAAAGGATCCTTATTCAGAATAAACCACATGTGGCAACATCTTAGCAGTCAAATAATGTGGTACTTTACAAGCTAAAATGCACAGATTTTATTTCAAGACACAGAGGCTCATGTTGTGCATCAACTCTTTCTTTACTTTATTTCCCAGAAAATTATTTACAAACAGAAAAGAAGAGAACTTGACCCTCTCCTTGTCCTTAGTCTATAAGATCCCACTAACACAGAGACACATCCTCTTTCTTTTATGCTCCCAGTCAGTTAAGTTTCCCCCTGTAGACCATTGGGAAGGGGGATCATGACTGCTGCCCATGTATGGTGAGCTGGCCTAAATTGGATAAATTGTTGCAAAGATAAGGGGTTTGGGGAGAGAAGTGGTGAGGAGACTTACCAGTCAGCAGAGACTCTGGAGGGAAACTGGTGGAAATTCCCACTCACCCTCCCCTTGGTTATGGATGTGTTGGTTTTGTTGTGTTTTGGTGTGTTGATGTGGTTTCTTGCTTTGTCACAGCTTGGCGGGAACCCTGGATAGCGCAACTGGGAGTAAAGGAGAAAGACACAGAGTCGAGTTGGGGAGACGACAGACAGACCGCACGAGGGCTGATGGCAAGTGCCGGCTGTTGAGGCTCTTGGGAAAAAGAGGTAGAGAACTGTCTGTTGGGTTAACCGCCCAACAGCTGACAGGTTATGGTTATTGGATTTGAATTGAAGTTAATAAAGCTGTGGCCGTTGCCCTTATCCACAAGATAATTGTGTGGTGTCTTATTGGGAGGGCAACAGAGGAGAATGGGTCAACAGTCAAGTACTCACATACCCTGTATTTGATGGCATTCTTTATCTATGTAGTCTAGCTTTTATCAGTATTACATTTGGTGTTTGTCATACTTTATCTCAGTTTTAGTATTATATAGTTGTGTATTCACACATTTGCAGTGGTAATCAAAATTATTCAACCCACGTAGAAAAAGGTTTATTGTCAAAATGTACAGACTTTCAGCTGTTTGCAATGAGCAAATCAAACAAAAGCAATAGAAATAGCTCAACAAGTTGAAATCTTCAAGTGGTTTCCACAAATTCAACTGAAAATGCTACTTTTTTTTCAATGGAGTTTAAATAATTTTGATTACAACTGTATGTACTTTATTTTACATTCATTAATTTAGTTAATGCAGTCTGTGTCTCTGCCTTTGTAATTTTTGCATTTCCATACTGGTATTTTTCCTGCTGCTTCCTTCCCCTGTTTCCTATTTGGTGTCCTTTAATTCCCTTACTTGGGTTGTTTTTGGGCCATGCAGCCCGTGACTTTTCCCGGTCTCTCAGCTCTTTTCTCTGTCTCTTTGTCAATCTGTATTTTATTTGCACATGTAGTACAATACAAGCGTGAGATGCCACAACAACAACATCATGTAGAACAATAACAGACATTATAATCAAAGCTCTATCATGGTATGGGATTGAGCTGCACATTTTTTGTTTTCTTGCATAACAGGCGATACAAGATAGAGTAGCTAAGCAATTGTGGATTACTCGAAGCAAGCTTAGGACTAACCTATGTTGAACTAACTAGAATGCGATAAGAGCATATGAGACTGTTTGGCCAGAGGCACAGGGATGTGAGTACCAGAGGCTTCATAAGTGAGCTGTGTTGCCCAGGGCCAAGAATAATTAAGACTCATAAGCCACAAGATTATACAAGAGTAGAAGCATTTACGTAATTATCCTGAATTAACTTGGTATGTACATTCTCAGAGAGAGTAGCCAAGCCTCATGTTTAGGTATAGAAGACATATATTATTAGGGTAAAGCATATTACGCATAGGTAGGCATTTGGCTCGCTTTGGAAACACAAGTAGGTGCTAGACATGTGCAATTTGTTTCATTCCAAATGTTAATTCAAACGAATTTCGGGCAATTCGAACACTCGGATACATCCGAATGTCCGAATAGCTGAATTGCCGAAGTGCCGAATTGCTGAAGTTACGAAATTGCCGAATTTCCGAAGTGTCGAAATTCCGAAGTGCCGAAGTTCAGAAATTCCAAAGTGCCAAAGTTCCGAAGTGCACCTGTAAAAAAAAAAAAAAAAACTTAACATTTGATCTCTTCTTTCTTCTAAAATCTTATTTTTTCAGCCCCAAAAAATGCCAAATAAAAATCCATAATAACCAACGCACTTAAAAAAAAAAAAATCCATCTTCACCCATGGAGGGCTCCGCGCAGACTGAGCTCTGCAGGGCGGGGCAAGGCTTATAAAGCCTTGCCCCGCCCTGCAATTAGGCTCAGAGCACTCTGATTGGTTGGTTTAAGCCATCCAATCAGAGTGCTCTGACAGGTAAATGAAGAGACTGACAGCTAAGTCTCTACATTTAACTGTCACAGCACTGTGATTGGTTAGCTTGAAATCCAGCCAATCAGAGTGCACTGTGTAATTTTACACAGCGTTGGAAAGTTCTTTGGAATTTTCCCACACTGTGTAATTTCACTCATAACTCTCTGATTGGTTACTTTCAATCCACCAATCAGAGTGTTGTTATGAGTCAAATTACACAGCATGGGAAAATTCCAAAGAACTTTACCACGCTGTATAAAATGACACAATGCACTCTGATTGGATGGATTTCAAGTCAGAGTGTTATGAGTCATTTTACACAGCATGGGAAAGTTCTTTGGAATTCTCCCACACTGTGTAAAATGACACAGAGCACTCTGATTGGATGGATTTCAAGCCATTTTCAAGCTTTATAATCCATCCCCCACCCTGCAGAGCTCAGTCTGTGCGGAGCCCTCCATGGGTAGAGATGGATTTTTTTTATGCACTAAGTTGACACCAGGTTTCCAAACTTGGAGCCAGTTACAACTCGGCTCCTAAAAAGGTGAGCACACACTTAAATACATACCAAATAGTTGGTTGTTTTGTATATGATTACCAAATATACTACTTCATATTTCTATATGCATGTTTCTATATGCATAATAGGGCCCTGGAATGTATTTTATTGCATAAAGCAAAGTACACTATGTTTAGGCCAATGTTAAAGTCCAATTGACTGGACTTTCTCTAGTAAATGCTGGGCTGTAAAATGCAAGCTTTGTGAATTTATGTGTACATAATGCCGCTTACAGAAAATGAAGCTGCATGTCCTTCAGCATTGAAATTTTGGGGGGATTACATATCCCAAAAGGTGTTCATAGAAATGTTCCTACCTCTTAATTCTGAATGATATTCAGGAGTCAGGACCCCTGAACACATAGATCCATGCAGATCCTTTAGCAATCTAGTAGTTGAAAAGAGATGATGTAGAGACTGACTTAAAGAGTGCAAGTAAGGTCCAACATTGGATCAGAGGTTTGCATAAATTGTGTTTATCATAAACTACCCTGTTCTACAATGCTAAAGGAAACAAACAACATTTATACTTGATGCTGGTAAAACAAAAATGTCAATAAGTAGTCTGCCTTTAATCTTTCTGCCATACAGTTTTATTAGTAAATCTCCTCTGTTGCTATATGACAGTGATGGCTAACCTGGACACCATAAATTGTTTTTTAGACTACATTTCCCTTGATGCTCAGCTAGCTTTTATGCTCTAAAAGCTAGCTGAGCATTATGGGAAATGTACTCCAGAAACAATTTATGGTGTCAAGGTTAGCCATCATATTGTTATATGATATGGTTTTACATAACAACAAGCCTACTAATTTTGTAGAACTACATCCATTGTAACTTGCAAAGTCCTGTTAAATTATGTGCAATATTATAAATACAATTATGTGCCCTTTAGAAGTGTTATTTAGAAAAATTATAACCGTGTGCCTTGTGTAAAAGTATCCAATAATTCTTTACCCTAAAACTAATGGTTGTGCTATGAGTTTTCAATTCCGCCATAAAACATCAGTATTAATGGACAATGTTTTCATAGAAGTACATCCCTATAATAAAAAGTAATCTATGGCAGAAGAAATATGCTTCTGTAACCTTTTAAAGGTACACAGGTCACACAAAGACTATCGCTGGTTTTAGCTCACACAAAGACTGCCTCTCCAGTGATATTGTAAAGATTCATATAATTACACTTTTTATTTTCTATCTCTATCCACGTTGTGCGCATTCATACATCTTTCATCCAAACCGCGACATCTCTTATCTCTTATAACACACTAGGGGTTACATACATAATGAGTGATTATGGGGCAAACAATACACATCCTACTTTGAAATATATATTTTGTACAGTTTAACAGACACTTGTGAATTTTAACTTTTATAAACGCTCAACAGTTAGAAAAGACAGAATATAGTAACAATTTATGGGCATGGTTGTCTAATAGCAGCTGGAAATCCATATATGACTAATGAATTTATTTGATTTTTAATAACAATAATTGATATTTTTTTAAAATAATTTTTATTAGATTTTTATTTGAAATAGCAAGTTGTAGTACTGTCAATCATCAGACCACATGTGTTTGGTTTTATTTTTGTTTTGTTGTTTTAGTACAAAGGGATATAAATTTGTAGAGCGAATAGAAAAAAATAGAGACAGGAAAATATGCATATACTTGTTCATGTAGTGCTGTCTCTATTCGATTTTGGAGAATGATGAATGAACAAGTAAGTGCCCATTCACACCTCGAATTACAGGTCTGAATGCTGTAGAATCAGCTGACATACACAACCTAGAAAACAGATAATCTTGAGGACCAAAGCTGCAGGAATAACATTCGTCTGCGAAATGTGGCTGAATCGATCTCCACAAGCGAATTGCTGCATTATGTGAAAGCAGTGGTGCATTAAATTTTACCAAATGTTACCAATTCAGGCCTTACAATTGATGGATGCCATAGACTGCCAAATCCAAATTTGGCTTCAAACGATGCTCCTAGAGATGTAATTACTAGGGTGCATTTCTATTAAGGATGTTTTTATGGCAGCCTTTCCAGAGGAAGTTAAACATTTGAGGATTTTCCAGGATTTGTTGTTCTGGTGAAGAGGCATGAATATTTTTATTGATCAGTTTATTGATCAGTTTTTTTTATACACCTGTTTCATAAATAACATAATAACATATCACATAGCATGTATACAACCAAAACATAAAATAGGCCATGGTGTCTGTGGGTGCTATTACAAAAAATATAGCCCCTAGTACAAGTATAGATGTCTGTGTTACACTGGTCAGACAATTGTTATAATTATAGTGCCCTTCTCTTTTTTTCTACTTCACTCCGGGTTATGCCCTGCCAGAGTTAGTATCATATATATATATATATATATATATATATATATATATATCATAATATATTTCTTCTCCTAATTCCTTTAGTATTTTATTCCAGAATTGTGAACTCTTTTTTTTTTCCCATTGTTGATAAAATTAGTTAGACCTCTTTCCATCCTACATTGATATATCAGTTGTGCTTTAATAATTGACCAATTGCTTACTACTGAAGACTTCCAATTTCTTGCGATGGAAATTTTTGCCACTGTTACTAGATGTAAGACTATTCTTATCTAATTTTGATTTAAATTATTGCAAAGACATATGTAAAAGCACTCTTATTGGAGAAAAAGTCACATTTGTGCCCTAGCCAAGTTGTAAAGAATACTTTGGTCTTTGTCCATAATTGGAATTCCGTGATTTCAACAGGCAATTACAATGCAAAGGGATATAGTACCACTGGGACTTTTCCTGTCCAAGTCTTCTTTCACCATGAAGGCCAAAGTGTGGTAATTACTACACCAGAGGAGTGGGATGACTTTATTATGTCCCTGATAGCAAAGACCCCCAAGATCCTCAAACTCCAAAGCCACCAAGAAAGTCACATAGAAGAGATGTTTTTGCATGTTGATTTAATGGTATTTTATGGAATGTCATCATTTGAGATTCAGCATTGCTACCCGTGAATTTTACAAAGATTTTTTTTTTTGTAAATACGTTTTTATTGAACGTGCAATCTTTCAGATCCTCAAATAGCTATGAATGTGCGACAATTAGGACACGCAGGTCCCTTCAAAATGAAACCATAACAGTTTTAGTAGGAAGTGATGTCCGCTCAGTCATATATCGGTGACACGCAGGTCACAACATAACATGCATTATCTTACTAACAGGACTGCTAAGCACATTCCTTACAGTATCAGGTAGTAATGCGCTAACTTGTGGTGAGATTCGTAGACCTCAGTCTGCATCTGAACTACCATGGCGTGGGCACAACATGCGCAAAGAGTAACGCCAATAACATTGGCACTTTCGTAAGCCCAGTGGTCTACGACCTTGGTGAACACATAAGTCTTGCGTGCATTCTCTTACCAGTAATCTGGTGTGGGGTTAGTCCCAAGATAGTATCTACTACTGTGGGGGGTGCAGTACGAGTCAGTCTTACAGAGTACTATAGTCAAGTACCAGGCCATGGCCTCTCCCATCCGTCAGCCCTGACACTAGCGTCTCCCGCTCTGTGGTGGTTACTTAGGGTTAGTACGGAGTGTCTATTGTCAAGAGCTGGATCTTCATCTGGTTCTCATGTGCGGGGCGAAGTCCACGTGGAGTAGCTTCGTGGTGTGGCAAGTCATCTCTATTGTCTTGCTTCCTGTCTGGCGGTGTTAGGTGTAGTCCTCTAGTCTTTAGTTACTACCTGAATCTGTACTGTGT
The DNA here is from genome assembly GCA_933207985.1 of Pelobates cultripes. NCBI lineage: Eukaryota > Metazoa > Chordata > Amphibia > Anura > Pelobatidae > Pelobates > Pelobates cultripes. The sequence goes on from OW240916.1 coordinate 112,640,002, forward strand.
CATGCAAGTGCACCCCTCATAGGGCGAGTGTGCTGTGTCGACATTCCATCTGTGTGTCAACTCTCATATGTCGTCCTGAGGTCACTTCTCAGTGTAAGTATAATCTTACTAGAGGTCGTCCCTACTGCGAAATGCAGCGTCGTGTGGGCCTCTGTTTCTCTATGTAGTCTCGTTCGCCCCGTAGGGTCTCCTACAAGTGAGTCCAAGTAACGCCGGGTGGCTCCCAGATCCATCCGAAGATGGAGAGGGGAGTGAGATATGGGGGGGGAGGGGTTGAGGGGGGGGTTACTGAGTAGGGTATTTGTGTTGTGTTGTCTTAAAGTGCTAGTGTTTCTCCCAAGATGACCTGTTGGGGTTATGCGAAGTAGGAAGTGGGCCTGAGTATGTGTGTTAGTGTTGTCGTCCCGTGTCCCAGTTGTGTCCCTTACTTATCCTGTTTGTGATGTACAGGTACCAGGGCATCCACAGTTCCAAATGTTTTTTGGTTCTCCCGAGTATGTCGGCATATCTCGCTTCAGCATTATGAATCTCTTCTACTCTCTGGAGCCATTCCACTTTAGTTGGTGGTTGAGTTTGTTTCCATTTTGCTGGGATTAGTGCTTTGGCTGCATTTAGCAGGTGCCTGAGGATCGATCTTTTGTATAGTGCCAGCGGGCCTGGGGAGAAGTGTAGTAGCGCAGCCTCTATGGTAAGGTCAGATGAATCCCCCAGAATGGCAGCGATTTCACGCTTCACTTCCTCCCAAAACGGCATGATCCTAGGGCAGTCCCACCAAATGTGGCGGAGTGTACCCGGTTGCATTTCGCACCTCCAGCATGTGTCTGGGACCTCTGGGAAAACTCTATGTATCCTCGCAGGTGTCCTGTACCAGTGGGAGAGCAGCTTGTAATTCACCTCCTGGTACCTGGTGCTTATCAAGCTTTTATGCTGCAGAATAAGAATTTGTGCCCATTGGGCGTCTGTAATTTTACAAAGATGATATTACATCATTCATTTGCTTGCTTTGTTACTGACATACTTTTCAGTAATGCTCCTGTTTTGGATGTGATTTCAATTTACCTTTTGGATACAACTTATTAAAATGCACTAACTTATTATGAAGCATATTCTTCCATGATTCCTGTATGCAGATACTTGCATACAACAAGGATATAACATAACAGTGAAGAATAATTTCAAATGTTAGGTTTTATTTATTTGTATTTTATATTTGTTCATTGACATATTTGAAAATGTGAATTGCTAATGCTGTAATATTTGACTATTATAGTAATAGTCTTAACAGTTTTATTTATATTTGACAGTTTTATGATACAAATGTTAATGATTATCTTATATTATACAATTAGTTTTCTCTTCTTTTTACTAGATGATAAGCTGGTTATATACGGTTGAAGATAATATAGCGCAGCTGTCACAATCTACACTCCCCACTTTATAGGTCATTTTTTCTTTTATGGGATTTGAGATTTTGTTGTCTTTGTAGCCCCTGCCTCCCATGACCTATGTTATTTTTTTTAAATATTTTATTTTTTCTTGGCTGTATCTGTCAATCACAAGAATATTACGGACATACTATGTTCTGTTATGGCAATGATTCAATGGTGTTACTGGGGAAGTTCACAGAGTATATTTAATGTTTGCTTTTTTGTAATTGGGTTTCCTATCAGTAAATTGTTCATGTCTGATAATGTATCTTGCTTTTGGTCAATTTTCTGATTCTCTTGGGCGATTAATGTTGGAGACCTTCATTCAAAAACCACTTATGATAAGCTACAAATTGAGAACATTAAATTTGATGTCATAAAATTGTATTGAAAATATTATCATATAATTTTAGAGGCCTCAACAACCTGTATAATAGAAGATTGATCTCAGAAGTCAGAAAGATATTGTAACCACAGCTAGTTCCCCTATTTACCATTATGCAAGGCTAACCATACAAATACTTTAGCCATAATTTTATAGAGTCAGTAAGAGATAGTCTATTTAAAATATATAAATAATTCAGAATACAATATAAAATAAGATAGTCTTGGAAGCAATAAAGTTTTGTCTTTTAGATATTTTATTAAATAAAAATATAAATATAGACATATAAAATCCATTACAATAACTTATAGCAAAGTTTATAAGAGTAAACGATATGCTTGCAATATCATTAATAGAATAACATACCCTCCTGTACATGTCATCATGTCAGTCTCTCTGTCATTATAAGATGGAGCAGTGTCTGTCTCCAAATCTCTCCTCTCTGTGCTCTCTAATATTTAAAAGTACACCTATTTATACCTTATGTGTCTTCATTTTAGGGTTACTGTATTTCATATATGAAAAGGTAATACTACTTTGGTTATTGTTCATTCTAGGGACCTCACTTAACTTGGTAAAAATACAAGGCCATAACTAAAACTTAGGGGTGCACATGTCATGGGAAATTCCCTGACTTAGGACAAGATGGCATCTTAAAATCTGAACATCTTTATCTAATTAGGGTTACCGCAGTATATTATGTACTGAAAGAGTCGTAGCATAGCCTTGAAGCTTGGTTATGCATTATTGTTATTGTATTTCGTCTCGGACACGATGGCATAAACATATTATGCACTGAACGTATGTAAAAGGTTTTTGCTTCATATTATGCACTGAAAGTATGTAAAAGGTATTGCTTAACTCCTTAAGGACCGCGGATGTATGAGGTACGTCCGACAAAAAATGGTCCTTAAGGACCGCAGATGTACCTCATACGTCCGGGATAAATTTTAGCGCTGGAAGCGATCGTGATTTCTTCCAGCCGCTCTAAGGGTATTACACAATGCCTCGATATTGGCACACACTGCCGGGCACCTGAGTGATCGCTCCCCCCAGAGTTATCAATTCCGGATTGCCACACGTGGCGCCCAGCAGTGTAGAGCAGAGCATCAGAAGCCCTTAGGCAGGCTTCCGATGCTCTGCCTGTACTGAGTGCCTCGAGGGGTCGAGGCACTCAGTTAAAATAAAAAATTTAATTAATTTTTGTTTCAAAAAAATTAATACATTTTTTTAAAATGAATCCCTACCCTCCCTCCCTCTCCCTCCCCATGTACTTACCAATCACCACCGTACCCCCGCTGGCAATCGGTCTTCTTCTGAGGGGGGCTGTCTGGGCTCAGCCCAGACGATCCTCCCTCTGCAATTTAGGACCCCCAGGGGCCATGCGACCACATGGCCACAATAGGTGTCCACAGTGCTGCCAGCGGGGGGACTGCCTGAACTGACAGGCAGTCCTCCTGTTGTTGAAAAAGTAAAAAAAAGTTTCAAAATAAAAAAAATTACAAAATTATATATAAATGTAATTTTATTCTAACTGTATTTTGATACCGCGGATCGCTGGTCCAGGTAAGTCGAGGGCTTCTATTTGCCACGGACGTACTAGGTAAGTCCGCGGTCCTTAACAACCGTTTTTTGTCAGACGTACCTAGTACATCCACGGTCGTAAGGGGATATACATAGATATATATAATTTAATTCTATGTGTATTTTGATATAAATATATATATACGTGTATTTTGATATAAATATATATATATATATATATATATATATATTTATATCAAAATACACGTAGAATTAAATTATATATATCTATGTATATTCCCTTACGACCGTGGATGTACTAGGTACGTCTGACAAAAAACGGTTGTTAAGGACCGCGGACTTACCTAGTACGTCCGTGGCAAATAGGAGCCCTCGACTTACCTGGACCAGCGATCCGCGGTGATCATGGTCGCGAGGGACTGCCGGAGATCCCAGCAGTCCCCCTGCAGCAGCTTCGGCCACCCCGGCCTCCAGGGCCATGTAATCACCATGATCACATCGTCGCAATAGGACTATAGAAGCTACCTGCATGGGGACTGTCTGAGCTGTCAGGCAGTCCCCCAGGCTGCTAAAAAGTAAAAACAATATATATATATTATACATATACAGGTGATCCTCATTTAGCGACCTATCTGTTTTATGATGGCCGTCGTGGGGATTCCCTGCTCTGGTGCACATGTCTGTGCTTTGAGAAACTTCCCTGAACATAGACAAATGCACCAGAGCAGGGAATCCCTCAAATCTATGTTCGGGAAAGTTTCCACGAACATAGAGTAGAGGGATTCCCAGCTCTGGTGCGTTCGTCTATGTTCAAGGAAGTTTCCCTGAACATAGACGAATGCACCAGAGCAGTGAATCCCTTAAGTCCTCACTTACTGACCAATTTGTTCTACGACCGGGTTGTAGAAACAGAACCCAGTCGGAAAGTGAGGAGTGTCTGTATTATATATGTATAATATATTATAAAATAATTAAAGCCTTTTATAATATTTTTTTTGTTTATATTCAAGTTTTTTCATGGATGACAACAGTACTTAGAAATCAGTATTACACATTAGTATATGAGGTTACAAAGTTTCCAATAAATACATGTACATTTTGTTTTCAGGATGAAAATAAACAGGGGTGAACATAGTAGGTTAACAGATTATAGCATTTTTAAGTGCGTATGACAGATAAATAGCATTGTTTATCCCTATCCCAGATTTATGTATTGCTCTAAAAATGTTTGTGAGGTAGTATATTTAGAGCTGTCGGGCGCCATCTATTAGGGCTGTACCTTTCTCAGTATGTAGTAAGCTGTACCAGGAGTTGCGTCATTACTATGCACCAGCAGCTTATTCAGCACAATTCTTGGGTTTCTAATGTCATCCCATTCATTAGTTAGTAAGTACCTGAACATTGTGTTCCAGATCAGACATAAACATGGGTGGGTGTAAACTTTAAATAAGTAGGGGGGGATAAGGAAGGGGTTAAGAGAGAAGGTAAACTGTAACTAAAATAAAGAAAGAGAGCGTGGCAATATCAGCATAATGTGAATCAGTAACAGTGGCGTGAATACGTATCGTATCACTGTTTGTTCACTTCAAGTATTAGGGTGGCAACATTCTAGTGAGTTAGTGCTTGGCAGTGCATCATTGTGTTCTGGTGTGTATATTGGTTCATTCATGTGTGTTCTTCCCTAGTAGTGTAGCATTTGTGGTCAGGGTGTGTGGTTGTCCCATACCAGCTGAGTGTCCCTTCCTGGGAGGCTTGGTGTATTCCCCACCCGGTCTCATCCTGTCATAAGCTTTGAGTGGGAAATCCATGGTTCCCAAATCGTGGGATATGGTGTCTTTTGGCCCAATAGTGAGTAAGTGACTTCCTCCATCTATCTGATGCGTTCCACTCTAGAGTACCATTCCTCTAGAGGCAGGGGCACTTTCTGTTTCGAGTATTTGGGTATCAGCCTTAGCGGCCGTGAGCAAGTAGCATTCCAGTGATTTGTAATAATTTTTCGGTGGTTCGGGAGACAGATGGAGGAATATCTCCTCAACGGATTCTGGTTTTGGGATCTGAGACAGATTTGTTATTATTTTCAAAATCGTGGACCAGTATCCCTGTAACAACTCACAGTTCCACCATACATGCTTATATGTGCCCTTTTCCTTCTAGCACCTCCAGCATGTGTCTGGCACCAAGGGGTATATGTGGTGTAGCCTCTTGGGTGTTCTGTACCATCTTGTGAGTAGTTTATAATTTATTTCAACTAAGGTTATATTGTGTGTGTGTTGGAACATTTTCTTCCAGTCTGACGGAGAGAATGTTTTGTTCAGTTCCCTGGATCACTCCGCAACATATTTGGGGAGTGAGTCCTGGGCAGCATCTTGGATGATGGAGTGTTTTAATGTGAGTGGTTTCTGTATGGTTGGATTGTTCAAGCACCAGTCTTCGAATTTGGTTCCTTTAGTGGAAGCCGTTAAGTCTTTGTTTGACCTGATAAACTGGGATAATTGGTGGTATTCAAAAGTTTGTAGGAAGAAAGGTTGTGTGGTTTTACGGAGTTCTGAAAGAGGTTTTAATTTCCCCACCGCTATAACCTCCCAAAGTAATACATGGGAGCTGTGAGGGCTGTAGCCACCTGAGTCCAGTTATACCTGGGGGGAATGCCGGGTGTGTGAGATAGGTGTCAGTGGAGAGATGTGTCCTATCAGTCTTAGTTTGGTTGCATGCTTCTTCCACAGGTTTAGTAATGGTGGGTGTCTACGGGGACATAATCTAGGGATTGGTTCCCTTTACCATGGTAGGGAGGCCAATGGGAGTTGTATCCATTCTTGTTCCAGGGATTTCCAGTGTTGTGTGCTGTGTGGGTGGCGCCAGTCCAGGATTCTAGTAAATTGTGTTGCCAGGTAGTATTTAAATGGGTCAGGCAGGCTGAGTCCCCCATTGATTTTGGGTCTAGTGAGTGTGTCAAATGACAATCTTGGCCTATTGCCAAACCATACATAGTCTGTAAACATTTTTCTCAGGGATGTAAAGAAGAATGTGGGAACCCCCACAGGGAGAGTCTGAAATATATATAACAAGCGTGGGAGGATATTCATCTCAATTATGTTTACTCGTCTCATCCAGGAGAAGTGGAGTTTGTTCCATTTAACTAGGTCTCTGGTTAGAGTTTGTAGGAATGGGATATAGTTTGAGGCAAAAATTTCTTTAACCTCCGAGGTTAGCGTAATCCCTAGGTATTTTATGTGAGAGGTGGTCACTTTAAAAGGGAAGTGCAACTTAAGCGATTGTATTATGTGGTGTGGTGTAGCTATCGGTAGAATTTCGCTTTTGTCATAGTTGACTTTAAAATTTGAGACTTAAGAGTAAAGTGATAATTCTTTCATCAGAGCTAGGATGGAAGTAATGGGATTGGTAATGGTGAATAATAGGTTGTCCGCGTATGCAGAGACTTTGCATTGTGAGGGGTGACCTTGTATTTCGGTTATGTCGCTATTTGAAAGGTTTGCGTTTAAAAAGGGCTCTAGGGATAAAATAAATAATAGTGGGGATACACGGTAGCGCTGCCTCGTTCTGTTTTGGGTAGGTAGTGGGTCGGATTTCATTCCGTTTACCTGAACCATGGCCTGTGGGTGTGTATAGATTGCGCGTACCATGCCAGCAATTGGTCACCAAAGCCCATCTCTCCCATAACGCCAAAGAGTAGGGACCAATCCACCCTATCAAAGGCCTTTTCTGCGTCAATGCTTAATAGTAGATGTGATGGACCTGCTGGCACTCCGACCGTGTACCTCCGCCAATCAATGCTCCTAGTGCTTGTGGAGGACTCCAAGCACTCCAACCAACACCATCAGCACTGCAGGCTTATCCCATCCCCCAAGCATGAGCCAAGGCTTCAAGAAAGGGTCAAGCAGGTCTGTTTAATGAGCACACAAAAGCAACAGCACTCATGCAGCAAAACAACTCCTCCTCAGAGGAAAACAAAATGACAGTTAAAAGGACAGACTGTGTTTGAATATATCAGTTATAAGGTCAGACAGTGTTTGAATATTACAGTTATAAGGTTAGATAGTGTTTTAATATGACAGTTATTGGAAGTTGCAGAACTGTGGCAGTTTCAAACACCAATAAGTCCAAATGGTGTTTCTAACTGGCAAAATCTCCCAGGGACCATAGTCAGACGGCAAGAGGCTGGTAATTAGTCCTCTCCTGGCACAAGTGGCGAAAGGCACTTCATCACACATCTTCCCATTGGGGGGGAGACTAACCAGGTACCTGACCTTCTGTCGGTCAGTACCTGAGTTAGTCAAGTAGCCCACCCACAACAAACAGTTAAAAGAGTAGCCCACCCACAATACACCATTACTGCACCTGGTGATTCCTGGTGTCCAACTCTGGCCTGTATGTCCCAGGTTGCTGAGGGGAACTAGTGGACAGAGACCAGCGGCGCTCTGCCCTGATGCCAGCGCTTCTGCTGGGTTGGCCGGTGGGTACTCAGGCTCTGACCAAGAGGGATGCCTACTCTTCTGTTGGAAGGGGGTCAGTGGAGGCTAACATCTACTCCACTAAACCCAGTATCGGGTTAGGGGTTGGCTGTGGAGGGGAGGGGTCGCCTACCTCCTACTCCTGGTACTCCTGCTGCCGCTGGGGAGCGAGACCGGTCGTCTCCTCTCCCTGAAGCTCACACTGCCGCTGGGGAGAGAGACCAGTTGCCTCCTCTCCCTGGGGTTTCAACTGCAGTTGGGGATCTGGGCCGGTTGCCCAGCATCCCTGTAGGGCCGGTATGGAGACCTCGGTCCCATCTCCACCTGCCATTTGAGGTTCCTCCCAGTGCCAGTCTATGAGATCCCCCAGGACTTGGGAAGAAGGACCATCTGCGTCCTCTCTCTGTAGCTCAGGCTGCAACTGGGGATCTGGGCCGACTGCCCAGCTTCCCTGAAGGGCCGGTGGAGATTCGCGCCTTGGATTCCGCTGTAGACAAGGGCGCTGCACGAGTACTAGCGTTGCACTCAATTATAGCTTCGTAACGCTACCGGTGTCTCTGAGCTGCTTCTCCTCGCACTAGGATGCCATCCACCCGCTGCCACCAAATGTGTCGGACCCGCTGGCACTCTGACCGAGTACCTCTGCAAATCGATGCTCCTAGTGCTTGTGGAGGATTCCAAGCACTCCAACCAACATCATCAGCACTGCAGACTTATCTCATCCCCCAAGCATGAGCCAAGGCTTCAAGAAAGGGTCAAGCAGGTCTGTTTAATGAGCACACAAAAGCAACAGCACTCATGCAGCAAAACAACTCCTCCTCAGTGGAAAACAAAATGACAGTTAAAAGGACAGACAGTATTTGAATATATCAGTTATAAGGTCAGACAGTGTTTGAATATAACAGTTATAAGGTCAGACAGTGTTTGAATATGACAGTTATTTGAAGTTGCAGAACTGTGCCAGTACCATTTAAAACACCAATAAGTCCAAATGGTGTTTCTAACTGGCAAAATCTCCCAGGGACCATAGTCATACAGCAAGAGGCTGGTAATTAGTCCTCTCCAGGCACAAGTGGCAAACAGCACTTCGTCACAGTAGAGTAGGTGTTTTTTGTGTGTGTGATTTGTGTATGATACTTATGATTTTAATAGTGTTGTCTTTGGCCTCCCTGTGTAGAGTGAAGGGCCGCAGCTTAATAGACTGTTACTGGGTGGTCACGGCTACACCTGGCTGCCACACGATGGCGGTGTTATGGAGCTCCCTGGACAACCTGAGGTGCTCTGCCCAGCTTCAGTACACCAAGAGTGGAAACTTTTCTTCCCAAGCACTGCTGAGCTACCAGGCTTCGGGTCTTCAGCTCCGTTCGTGAACCGAACGGCGTAGCATTCGGGACTTTGTGTTTTATATTGTACTTTATGTCAGGGTACCCGGATAGCTATGCCATGGAGCCTGTTCGTGGAATTAAAGACTTTGGCTCCATCCTGATTAAACTGCATTCGTGTGGTCTGAGCGCCATTCACCTAATAGTGTGCTCTCAGATCGGAGCTATCTGGGGGCACATTACATGTCTATATTTATTGTAACATTTGTAACACTGTACATTTTAAAGTAATTCTCTACCCTGTTGCCCCCACGTGCATAATGGCGATTTGCCTTTGTCCTGGGAGATAATTGAATTACTTCTCAATTATCTCCAGGGCAGAGAGGAGGAAGCCAGGATGCATTGTGGGGATGTATTGTGACTGTATGTCCTGATCTGATACCTGTCTGTCCTTTGTTACAGTCTCCCATTTGGTCCCCATGGGAGTGCCCAAAAGGTGGGAGACCTGCATAAATACGGGCAGGTAGCCCTCATTAAAGCCAGATCTTGTTTTACCCATAATACGGAGCTTGGTCTTGTGATTGGGGGGGATTTACTATATGCGGTTAGAGACTGATTGCTGGAAGTGTAAACCGCTTGGATGCTGTGCCTGCTCGTCGGTTAACAGCTATTCGTGAGATTACCGTTCGGGAGTTTGGAGTACTACTAGGTACAACGTTCGGGAGTTAGGAGCATTCCCCTGGTTCCAGTTCGGGAGTTTGGGGTTCTACAGTAACTGTGCATATACCTCTGCAAGGGGAAGCTCTACTAAACGACGGTTTAACTCCTTTATGTCGGGAGTGCCGTTACAGTCTCCTGGGTGGAAACAGAGGTGTTAGTTGATGGCCCTTGTGAACTAGTGCCTGGCCTGAGATTGTTGGCCTGTGCCATCATGTGCCTGAATATTTCTGCCTTTCTAGTGGTAGCTGGAAAGGGGATACCCCTGAGACTGAACTCTGCTGATATTTTGGAATAGCTCAATATCTCAGGGATCTGGGGGTAGAAGGGGTGAGGGATTCTTCTGGAGACTCAGGCCTGACTGGCGTGCTGGGTATTTAGTCCAACAGCAGATCAATGATTGGGATTGATTCTTGTGACATTCTGAAAAAGGAATAATGATTTGGATAAGCAGGGTGTTATGAAGTTGGAGGATGAGACCTTCGGATAACTGGCCTGCTAACTAGTGCCGAGGTGAAGAATTTAACTAGAACCAAGTGACAGGTGAGGCCTTGCTAGTGCCAAGTGGCGGTGAGAGGCTCTACCTATGATTTTGGCCGAGGGGATTCATGGCCACTTGAATGTGGTGGCAGGATGTTGGTCTTTCAGTGACCGTAAGAGCTTCAAAACGTGAAGGGCGAGCGAGGTGGCTAACTATGATTTGGTCGTGGGGCTGAACCTCCGTGTTGAGGTGGGGTGTAGACCTCACAGGACCAGTGTATTACTTAGGATAGGTAAGGCCAGCACTTAACCCTAAATGCCAGTTCTCTAAGGGGCTTGTCTCCTTGAATGATGTACTTGAACGTATGTAGATACTAACCTTGAGTATTGGTCCTATTGCTTTGGATGAGTCACAGGAAGTCTTATATATATATATATATATATATATATATATACAGTCAGGTCCATAAATATTGGGACATTGACACAATTCTAATCGTTCTGGCTCTATACACCACCACAATGGATTTGAAATGAAATGAACACGATGTGCTTTAACTACTTTCAGCTTTAATTTGAGGGTATTTACATCCAAATCAGGTGAATGGTGTAGGAATTACAACAGTTTGTATATGTGCCTCCCACTTTCAAGGGACCAAAAGTAATGGGACAATTGGCTGCTCAACTGTTCCATGGCCAGGTGTGTGTTATTCCCTCATTATCCCATTTACAAGGAGCAGATAAAAGGTCCAGAGTTCATTACAAGTGTGCTATTTGCATTTGGAATCTGTTGCTGTCAACTCTCAATATGAGATCCAAAGAGTTGTCACTGTCAGTGAAGCAAGCCATCATAAGGCTGAAAAAAACAAAACAAACCCATCAGAGAGATAGCAAAAACATTAGGTGTGGCCAAATCAATTGTTTGGAACATCCTTAAAAAGAAAGAACGCAACACCAAAAGACCCGGAAGACCACGGAAAACAACTGTGATGGATGACCAAAGAATTCTTTCCTTGGTGAAGAAAACACCCTTCACAACAGTTGGCCAGATCAAGAACACTCTCCAGGAGTGTATGTGTGTCAAAGTCAACAATCAAGAGAAGACTTCACCAGAGTGAATACAGAGGGTTCACCACAAGATGTAAACCACTGGTGAGCCTCAAAAACAGGAAGGCCAGATTAGAGTTTGCCAAACAACATCTAAAAAAGCCTTCACAGTTCTGGAACAACATCCTATGGACAGATGAGACCAAGATCAACTTGTACCAGAGTGATGGGAAGATAAGAGTATGGAGAAGGAAAGGAACTGCTCATGATCCAAAGCATACCACCTCATCAGTGAAGCATGGTGGTGGTAGTGTCATGGCGTGGGCATGTATGGCTGCCAATGGAACTGGTTCTCTTGTATTTATTGATGATGTGACTGCTGACAAAAGCAGCAGGATGAATTCTGAAGTGCTTCAGGCAATATTATCTGCTCATATTCAGCCAAATGCTTCAGAACTCATTGGACGGTGCTTCACAGTGCAGATGGACAATGACCCGAAGCATACTGCAAAAGCAACCAAAGAGTTTTTTAAGGGAAAGAAGTGGAATGTTATGCAATGGCCAAGTCAATCACCTGACCTGAATCCGATTGAGCATGCATTTCACTTGATGAAGACAAAACTGAAGGGAAAATGCCCCAAGAACAAGCAGGAACTAAAGACAGTTGCAGTAGAGGCCTGGCAGAGCACCACCAGGGATAAAACCCAGCATCTGGTGATGTCTATGTGTTCCAGACTTCAGGCTGTAATTGACTGCAAAGGATTTGCAACCATGTATTAATAAGTGAAAGTTTGATTTATGACTGTTAATCTGTCTCATTACTTTTGGTCCCTTAAAAAGTGAGAGGCACATATACAAACTGTTGTAATTCCTACACCGTTCACCTGATTTGGATGTAAATACCCTCAAATGAAAGCTGAAAGTCTGCAGATAAAGCACATCATGTTTGTTTCATTTCAAACCCATTGTGTTGATGTATAGAGCCAAAAAGATTAGAATTGTGTCGATGTCCCTATAGTTATGGACCTGACTGTATATATACTCACTTCTGAAGGGAACAAGTCCGGCCAAGATATCCTAGGGGTAAGATAGATGCTAGTGGAGTGGCGTGCCACTGGTATGCCTGGTGTAAAAATGTCGAACGTATGGATGGGTGTATCAATGATACTGTAACCTAAGAACCTGTGTAAGATGAGGGACCTGAACGTTGGTTCGTAATTAGAGACAAGCCCCTGGGTATCCACAATTGTGAATTTAAATGGTAAGAAGGTGGAGTGAGGCCTTTACAAGAAAAGTAATCATAGTGAGTAAGATTTAACAATATCTGGTGCTGAAATATGGGATATCAGGTGGGCTGTTAGTGGTTGATGGCGTAGAACTTGGCGAGACTGCGGTATTGACGCAGGTCTAAGTAATGAAATGTAGAAACCAAAGACAAGCAATGTATTGTTACAATTAGTAGTAGCAAAGTGGTGTTGGTTTAGGAGGTGATTGTCGTAGAAATTGTAGTGCAGGGTCTTTGCTGTGGCCCGTTTAGACATTTAGAGGGGGGGGTGGTGGAGGCTGGATGAGGCCTCACGGGAAGACAAATTCTACTGGAAAACAAAAACAACTGGTAAACCTTCTTACCTGATACAGTAATACAGGATACTAGAAGGAAATGTAGTAGAGCCTAAAAACATATAAGTATAATGAACCTGTATATAAGGTTTTAGGAAACAGAGATTTGCAATCGTGCTTATGGACTGCAATGAGCCTTGTGAAAAAGAAACCGTTAGAGCTTAACCTATGGCATGCCAAAACAAAGATAAAAACGTAGTGTAACGGAGCAAACTTAGATATGCAGAAAGACTAGTTAGTGAATTAGGGAAAGGAAATGAATTTATAATATGAATGACCAAGTTCCAGCGGGAGTAAATGGTGCCGAGTGGTGTATTTAGTATACCTTACTTATTTAGTGATTAAGGCCTGACCGTGCCTTTAAGAAGATTACCTCTGTGTAAAAATTAAGGGTCCCATAAATTAATATGACCATAGCCGAGAAATGGTGAAAAACAGATTAAAAATATATTAGCCAGTAGTAACTGATGAGCCATATGCTTAACACATTAAAATATAGGATGTAGAGAAAGTGAAAGTGAACCCAGATTTCTGCAAGAAGTGGATGAATATTGTAAACAAGTGTTCCTTGGACTGGATGGTAATTGTGGTAGAAGAAGTTGGCAAAGAATTGATTACGGTGAGACATTCTATCCAAGAGTTTGAGGTCACTAATACACTGGCTTTACAATCCGCAGCAGCAACTACACAAATGCTTAAGTTACAAGACGACATCAATAAATACAAGAATGAACTTATTAGGTTCAAAAAGCAAAAATTTGCAAAAGTTAACCACGATTATCAATACCACCAGGTATATAGATGGCTCAGTGGCACACAAACTTCATATAAGGATTCAACACCCCGATACAGGTACTGGATTTAAAAACCTACATTTCAAACGGTGGATATCAGCTCAGGTGAGTCTGCCTCAGATGCCGAAACTAGAAAAGATAAATCCCGTACGGGAACAGTACCTTTTTTAGAAGAGGACACGTTTCCACAAGAATCCCCTGGGACGTCCAGGGTCGACACCAGAGGCAGAAGAAGAATGCAATCCCACGTAGAGGACAAAAGGGAAGACAGAAACACAAGTTTCAAGGGCAAACCACCTATTCGGAAGAGATAACTAATGTTTTTAATTTGTCCCAAAAATTATTGACAGTGGACCATTATTCAGTGTTATCTAAAGGGCTAACTTTTGTACCAGTGACTAAACCTGATCCATTTAAAAATGAGATTGAGCTGTACAGATTACAACATATTTTGATCAACAATGAGCACCGTAAAGATGATAAACCAGTTGGTCAGAAGAATCCATTTAAATTGAAGTATACCACTGAGAACAAGACAATGAATAATTCTATTAAAACATTTATGCAAACGCTGAGAAAGGATACTGAACAGATTATTAAAAAAACGTCGGATCACAGACAAAACTTAACGAAAACTGAGATAGCGGCACTTAAAGATCTGAAACAAGATTTGGAGATTATCATCCGACCCGTGGATAAAGGGGGAGCCATTGTCATTATGGCATACCAACAGTATAAATCGGAGATCATGCGTCAATTGACAGACAGTACCACTTATCAAAGATTAACATTTGATCCGGTCAGTAAATTCTTTTTTTAATTGGGGTAGCCCCCAAAATATTGGGACATATAAAAAAAGACAACTCTGTTTTGCAGAGTAGCTGTAGACATTACAGTTGCGCACGCACTTTGTTGAATCTAGAGAACCTCGGGCTAATCGCACATCCCCGTGGTGGTGACTTTGCATGCGGATGGCATCCATATCAACTTTCGATGCCCGTTTCTGCGCCTACCATGGTGAGCACGGGTAATGGGGAATCAGGGTTCCATTCCCTACAGGGACCCTGAGAAATGGTTAGCAAATAGCAAGGAAGGCAGTAGGCGCGCAAATGACCCACTCCCGACGCAGGAAGGTAGTGACGACAAATAACAATACAGGACTTTTAGAGTAATTGTAATGAGTCCACTTGAAATCCTTTAACTCTGATCAATTGGAGGGAAGTCTGGTGCAGAGCCACTGACCCGTGTGTGCTGCAGCTGAAATTCCACTATCGCCTTCTGCTGCTCGTACAGTCTCATGAGGCGGTGAGCGGGAAGGCCGAAGTTACGCTGCAGTGCAGACAGGCGAGCAGCAGCAGGGTGACAATGCCAAAAGTGCCAGTCGCTACAGTGAATGTCACATCCTGTTCCAAGTTGCGGATTAGTCTGGTGATGGCTTCTGGAATCCAGTACTCTTTTTACTGAAGCTGCATCAGGGTCCTGGTATGTGGCCGCACAAACGCTGGTGCTCAACACCGGGGGGCGTGAGGTTACCCTGCACCAGACCCTGCTAATCCATTCCACACTGTGACTCATAACTTCTACATCAGGCATACTGGGTCCCGGTCATCCGACCGCTGCCCAGACATTGTCTGGATCCTGGTCACCGGACTTCCCACCTGACTGTGAAACTATGAATGGATCGTTAAATCTGGTACAAACCTGAACTTTGCTGTTCGGGTTCGCTCAACTCTATTATGGATCCTTTGATCGCTACATGTATTACTCGGATAACTGGTAATTCTCAAGCTAATACATGCCAACGAGCGCTAGGGGACGGCCTCTCCGCTTTTGCACCCTACTCCATCTTATGCTGTACTGGTGCCTCTGTGCGACCAGCGCCTCTTCCTCCAAACTGCACACATCACTCGCATGACCTTGATTCCATGTGGGGTCTAGGACCTCATCATCCTCCACATCATCTTCCACCCACTCCTCAACCCTGCCCTCCTTGCCGGTATGCAC
Organism: Pelobates cultripes; assembly: GCA_933207985.1. NCBI lineage: Eukaryota > Metazoa > Chordata > Amphibia > Anura > Pelobatidae > Pelobates > Pelobates cultripes. The sequence goes on from OW240916.1 coordinate 112,655,812, forward strand.
ACTGCAGAAAGCCACAGCAATTGGCACCTGTGTTTTTCCAGCATGTAAAGTCTGACCTCTCAGTTTGACTTGTGAGGGTGTTGCCCCAGAATTACAATTTTGTTTTGTAAGTACCTCTTAGCTATTGATAACTGGTTTAAATATAGCTGCTTGTTATCTGGTAGTTTCTAGTGTAGAAAATATCAATCTGTTTTCTATCACTTAGATCTGTGTAACAAGTGTTGTAGGTGTGAACCAATATTACAAGTGACCGATGTAGTAAATTCGAATCAAAGTTACGCTTCGATTTGACTCTCAGATATGAAGTGAACACCCCAAATATACTATTTAGCACCAAAAAAAAACTTTTTAAAACTCCAATGTAAGCAGCAGATTAGCAGCAAAACAATTAGAATTTTTACAACTGTGCAGTAAGCGCACTATTAGACGCCTCTATTTGACTCTCAGATATGAAGAGCAGGCCACAAAATGTACTATTTAGCAGATTAGCACCCAGAAAATTTGAATTTTTACAACTGCGCTGTAAGCACACTATTAGACGCTTCTATTTGACTCTTAGATATGAAGAGAAGGCCACAAAATGTACTATTTAGCATATTAACACCCAGAAAATAAGAATGTTTACCACTGCGCTGTAAGCACACTATTAGACTCTTCAATTTGACTATTAGACTCTTCGATTTGACTCCACAGGCCGCAAATGTACTATTTAGCAGATTAGCAGCAAAACATTTAGAATTTTTACAACTGCGCTGTAAGCACACTATTAGACACTTCTATTTGACTCTCAGATATGAAGTGCACTCCCCAAAATTTACTATTTAGCAGATTATCACCCAGAAAATTAGAATTTTTACAACTGCGCTGTAAGCACACTATTATACGCTTCTATTTGACTCTCAGATATGAAGTGCACCCCACTAAAATACTATTTAGCAGTTTAGCACCCAAATAATTTTAAGTTTTAAAACTGCAACGTGACAGCAGTATTTGACGCTTCCATTTGACTCTCAGATATGAAGTGCACCCCACTAGTGTACTATCCCACTAATGTACTATTTAGCACCAAAAAAAATTGACTTTTTAAAACTTCGATGTAACCGGCGGTATTTGAAGATTCCATTTGACTCTCAGATATGAAGTGCACCCCACCCCACTAATGTAATAGTTTGCAGAATTCTTTCCTAAGCTGTCCCTATCAGCGGCAGCATCCTCTCCCTACACTAATAAGACCACACATTTATTAAAAGACAGAACCCCAACCAGACAACAATTAAAAGCCTCTCCTTCCCCATATAATTTAATTAAGAGAAACCGTTTCTACACACTATCTTCTGACTATGCAGATTTGGAAGAACATTTTTTAGAAGTAGAACCAAGGAGATACCAGACACATATATACCCAACAGAAGAAATAATAGAAAGAAAGAAAAAAGCCTAGCATTAGAGGCAGAAGAGCTGGTAGAAGAATCCAAGAAAGGAAGGATTGAATAAAAACCATAAGCTCTTCCAACCAAGACTCAGAAATTTTTAACCTTTCTCACAAAATTTTAACCTCTACAAAGCTAGCAGTTGTGAGTAAAGGCTTGAAATATGCCCCTACCTGAAATTTTAACAAATTCTCTGCCTATATAGACATTAATAAGATTGTAAAACAAGCCGCATTAAAGAGATTTTACACTAACAAACAAACTATCTCCAACACTATCCCACAAAATACAGACAACAGTTCGGAAATTAAGCACACACAAATAAAACCCAAGTCAACCTTCTTTCCCTATACTCACAAATCAGGATGTTTAGAAACCTTTGAAAAGCTAGTAACCTGGGATTTAAATAAAATAAAACACAGCAAAACAGATGTCAACAACTTTACTAAAAAAGAGAGGAAAGTATTGAAAGAATTTAAATTTTTCAAGTACATCAATTCTAAAAAAAAAAAAAATGAATGTGTAGGTACACTGAAAACAGAGATGGGTCTGTTAGTTAATGAAGACCAGGAAAAGGCAGAAATTTTAAATAACTATTTTTCTTCAGTATATATTAATGAGGATCCTATGGCAAGAGATAAGCAAATAATTGCTACAACAAACTTGCAGATAACGTGTGACAAGGTGCTACAGCTATTAAAGAAAATTAATGTAAATAAAGCTCCGGGGTCTGAAGGTATCCACCCACGAGTACTTAAAAAGCTAAATGGGGAAATAAGTGAACCTCTGTATTTAATTTTTCAAGAATCTTTTGTTTCAGGTATTGTACCGGAGGATTGGAAGAAGGCAGATGTTGTTCCTATATTTAAAAATGGTTCAAAATCATTGCCTGGAAATTATAGACCTGTGAGCTTAACTTCTGTGACTCGGAAATTATTTGAACGACTATTAAGGGATAATATTCAGGAATTAATTGGGAAGAACTGTGTTATTAGCAATAATCAGCATAGTTTTATGAAACATAGGTCATGTCAAACTAACCTAATTGCATTCTACGAAGAAGTAAGTAGAAGTATAGATCAGGGTGTTGCAGTGGATGTGATCTACTTGGATTTTGCCAAGGCATTTGATACAGTTCCTCACAATAGGTTAGTCTTCAAACTAAAAGAACGTGGTCCAGATGAATATTCTTGTTCTTGGGTAGAACATTGGCTTAAGGATAGAGTACAACGAGTTGTCATTAATGGTAAATTTTTAAGCTGGACAAAAGTGGTAAGTGGTGTCCCTCAGGATTCTGTTTTGGGACCGCTTGTATTTAACATATTTATAAATGATCTTGAAATGGGCATTGAAAGCAATGAATCAGTGTTTGCAGATGACACAAAACTTTGTAAAGTAATAAAATGTGAGCAGGATATTGCCTTGCTCCAGAGGGATTTGGAGAGATTGGGGGACCGGGCACTAAAATGGCAGATGAAATGCAAAGTTATGCACTTCGGGGTTAAGAATGCACAAGCAATTTACACCCTAAATGGTAGTGAACTAGGGATAACCACACACGAGAAGGATTTGGGAATTGTTATAGACAACAAATTAGGCAGCAATATGCAATGTCCATCTGCCGTTGCTAAGGCCAGTAAGGTTTTGTCATGTATAAATAGGGGCATAAATTCTCAAGATGAAAATATAATTTTGCCTCTTTATAAATCGCTGGTAAGACCACACCTTGAATATGCTGTGCAATTTTGGGCACCTGTTCTAAAGAAAGATATCATGTCACTAGAAAAAGTGCAGAGACGAGCTACAAAATTGATAAAAGGAATGGAGCATTTTAGTTATGAAGAAAGGTTAAAAAATGTAAATCTGTTTAGTTTGGAAAAACGGCGCCTGAGAGGGGATATGATAACATTATTAAAATATATTCGGGGCCAGTACAAACCATTATCTGTAAATCTATTCATAAACAGGGCTATACATAGGACACAAGGTCACACATTTAGGCTGGAAGAAAGGAGATTTCACCTAAGGCAAAGAAAAGGTTTTTTACAGTAAGAGCAATAAGGATACGGAATTCTTTGCCTGAAGATATGGTTTTGTCAGAGTCTATACAGATGTTTAAACTGCAATTGGATAAATACTTGCAAAAACATAACATACAGGGATATAATTTCTAATTAGTGGGGTAATAGCTGCTTGATCCAAGTGGACATCTGACTGCTATTTTGGGGTCAAGAAGGAATTTTTTCCTAGTTTGTTGCAAAATTGGAAGCGCTTCAGACTGGGTTTTTTGCCTTCTTTTGGATCAACAACAAAAACATATGTGAGGAAGGCTGAACTTGATGGACGCAAGTCTCTTTTCAGCTATGTAACTATGTAACTATGAAAGATGATGATAGCATAGTTATAAAACCAGCAGACAAGGGAGGCGGCCTGGTGATTATGCCTAAAGACATGTATATGACAGAAGCATATAAACACATGAAGAATACTTCCGTATATAAAACCCTCACTCAAGATCCTACCAAAATTATAAAAAAGAAATTATTACTCCTCATTGACAAAGGCAAAAGCAACAATATTTTAAATAATTCTGAGTATCCCTCCATTGATATACAATTCCCGTCTATACCAATTACCGTATATACTCGTGTATAAGTCGATCTCATGTATAAGTCGAGTGCAGTTTTGTGACCAACAATTGTGAAATATGCTATGCCTCGTGGATAAGTCAAGGGTAAAACTTGGGGCTATGAAGTTCTGTGATTTTTATAATTATATACACACACACATTCATACAAACACACACACTGCATTATACACACACACACTCATACAAACACACACACTGCATTATATACACACACTCATACAAACACACATTCTGCGTTATATACACACACACTCATACACACACACACTCTGCATTATATACACACACACTCATACAAACACTCTGCATTATACACACACACTAATATACACACACACTAATACACACACTCTGCATTATACACACACACACTCATACACACACTCTGCATTATACACACACACTCATACACACACTCTGCATTATACACATACACACACTCATACAAACAATCTGCATTATATACACACACACTCATACAAAAACACACTCTGCATTATATATACACACACACACTCATACAAACAATCTGCATTATACACACACTCATACAAACACACACTCTGCATTATATACACACACACACTCATACAAACACACACTCATGCATTATATGTAGAGGCAGAGTGTGTGTGTGTTTGTGTGAATGCAGAGTGTGTGTGTATATAATGCAGAGTGTGTGTTTGTATGAGTGTGTGTTTGTATGAGTGTGTATACAATGCAGAGTGTGTGTTTGTATGAGTGTGTGCTTGTGTGTGAACTGGGTGGGGGAGGGCATTTTTATTATTTTTAATTTTAATATTTTAATAATTTTTTTTGTAATTTTTTTGTATTTTATTATTTACTTTTTTTAATTTTAAATTTTTTTTTATTGTAATTTTTTTATTATTATTTAAAAAAAAATTTCGTCCCCCCTCCCTGCTTGTTAGCTGGCCAGAGAGGGGGGGCTCTCATTCCCTGGTGGTCCAGTGGATGGGCTGTGTAGGAGGGGGGCTGGCAGAGAGCTGTTACTTATCTTTCCGGCAGCTCCTGTCAGCTCCCTTCTCCTCTGGTCCGGTCAGCTTCACAGTAAGTCTCGCGAGAGCCGTGGGGTCAGAGCGTTGCCACGCACCGCGCGGCAGTCACACCGCGAGACTTACAGTGGAGGAGAAGGGAGCTGACCGGAGCACAGGAGAAGGGAGCTGACCGGAGCACAGGAGAAGGGAGCTGACAGGAGCTGCAGGAAAGGTAAGTAACAGCTCTCTGCCAGCCCCCAACAGGACTACCGGGCTTGTAATGAGCCCGGCGGTCCTGGTCTGTATTATGGCAATGTAAGTTGCCATAATACAGACACTGACTCGAGTATAAGTCGAGTGGGGGTTTTTCAGCACAAACAATGTGCTGAAAAACTAGACTTATACTTGAGTATATATGGTATATATTTTCTTCCTAAAATACAGAAGGACATAAAAAATCCCCCTGGTCGTCCCATAGTTTCAGGTATTAATTCAGTGCTTTTAAACCTTTCTGAACATACAGATATAATTTTGCAACCTTATGTACAAAAGACCAAATCCTACCTAAGGGATTGTATGGGTCTTCTTCAAATTCTAAAAAATATAGATTGGGACGATAATTACATTTTAGTAAGTAGTGACGTGCAGTCGCTATATACCATCATCCCGCATAATATTGGTTGTAACGCAATAAGATATATTGGAAAAAGAAAATAATATCTCAAAAATGCAAATTGATTTTATTCTGGAAGGTATCCAGTTGATTTTGGAAAACAATTATTTTTGGTTTTATGATACTTTTCATCTGCAAACAACTGGTACGGCGATGGGGACTAGGTTCGCCCCTAGCTATGCCAACCTCTTTATGGTGGAAGACTCCTCTGTATGGGGGGGGCATGCCTGGTTCTCTATCGCTGCTACATTGATGATTTGTTTTTATCTGGAAGGGGCCTAAATTCCTGAAATTTTACGCTATAGATGTCTGCACTATTACAAAAATCCTTGGGCAGTGTGAAATGAAATGGGTCTTTTACCTCAAAACTTTAATTCCCACCGGGCTTAATTCAGACTTTGATCTGTACAATTTTTTATAACCCCTTTTTTTATAACCCCCATTTTTAATTATATATATATATATTGTAACATACCACCTCTTTTACAGGTACGATATTGTCACAGATCTTACTGTAAATCACAGCCTTCTAGGGTATAGAAAGTCCAGGACACATTCAGTTCGGTTTTCTTTTTTTTATTTGATAGGAAAAACACGTGCTTTAAATAATAATAAACAAAACAAAACTCCTTGCTCTTACTTGAGCTCTTACTAGACAGAAATCACTATCTGTAATTGGGTGGCTTTCCCACTTACCAATTTTCCAAAAAAACGAAATAGTATTTGCAATAAACACAATTGTTGTTGTTGTTGTTGTTGTTGTTGTTGTCTCCTTCAGCTCTCCTAGCTGGCTTTTTCTCCCTCACTCTGCAGCAGGCTGATCTCTTCTTTTAAAGGCCCTGTCTGCTAATTGACCAGCTACAGGTGAGTGCCAATTAGTTAACTCTTAAGTTAAATCCAAATTCTGGTCTGTTACACAGCAACTAGTGCTGTTGGAGCATTGGCCCACCCTGCTCTCCAAATGCTCGACCCCAGGGACCCATACCGTGTTTTGCAGAGCATCAGCAATGTATATTGCAAACTTTAACATCCCTCCCTGGGGCATTTAAAAGCAAATTCTCTGGCTGTTGTTTAGCAAATCAGGCCTGATGTATCTTCCATCAACCACTATTCCACTTTTTCGCTAACAATATATATATGTATTTATCATCATTTCATTTCCTCTTCCATTGATTTTTACTTTTTTTATGCCTATATCTCTGTATTCATTTGTACCTTGTGATTAACACTCATTGTTAATATGATTTATGTGTTGTTTTTAAATTTTATTTTATTTTTAATTTTATATTTTTTTATGTGAATTACACTTTTATTAGTTTTCATTATTTAATTTGCTTAAGACTGTATCATCTAGGTTTGTTAATATATGAAGTATATTTTTAAACTTGCCTTGGTATTTACAAAGATGCTCTTAGATTCAGTTATAACCATTTACTCAATTTTTTTGTATTATTTCGGTCCTTTTTACGCTGTTATTTTTCCCTAACTTATACTTACTATTTTTAACTAATATTGTCTATGCATAGATAATATTATTATTATTAATAGAAGTTCTTTTAGTGTCTTAGCTCAAAAATAAATTATTTTTATTTTATGTCTATAGAGGGAGCTAATGCTCCTCTTATTTCTTTTAATATGTGTTATTCCAGTTTTTTGCCTGTAGATGGAGCTACTGCCCCTTTTATCTCTGATATACAAATTACCTGACCACCATTTTTTTGGATCCCAAGCTTATCCAGGCAGATGCCCTTTTGTTGGAGCCAAATAAAGATAATAAATAAATAAATATATAAATAATTGGTCTTTTTTAATGTGACTTATCTTTGCTGCTGTTGGCTTGTTTGGAGCTATATCCCTAGTGGGGATCATACCACCCAAGCACTTTGGATTGAGCAAACCGGAACTTGCTCTTTAGCATGTGAGTAGGTTTAACTTATTTATTTCTGCTTGCACTCCTTTTTATGGTTCACACTATTGTGTATTGTGTACACTATTGTGGTTCTGTTTGTTTATCTCCACATATACACGGAATGGAAAAATGTATGTTTACACCTGTATCCTTTAGTGGGGATCATACCACTTCAAGCGCTATCAGAGGAGCCAGGTTTTACATCTCCATTACACGTGAGTGTTCATTTTATAGTTTTTACTTACCCTTGCTTCATAGCTCTACATACTTCACCATATACGATTTTTATTTGTTTGTTTTTATGAGGATACCCCCTACCACACCTATAACTCAAAGAATTGCTTCTGCATTTGATCCATAGGTGGAGATTTTTCTGCCCAGGCACATACACTGGAGCTGTATTGAAGCCCCAGGAAAGTGTTAGTGCACATCTTTTATTTTACTTATCACCACTACAGTTTTAAATACTACACTATTATTTCTTCTCTGGTTCTCTTCACATATAACTTGTCAAAGATTACTGAAGCGTTGCACCTACCCCCCTGTTTTTATCCAGTTTTCTAATCGGAAAAGAGAGACTGGTGTTCAAGCTGCTTTTGGACTACTATCACTTTGCTTCCGCGCTGAATTTATTTTTGTGTGATTGTGAAGCCCTATATTGACCCTGTAACTTTCCAAAACACCATAAAACCTGTACACTGAGGGTATTGTTATACTCGGGAGACTTCGCTGAACACAAATATCAGTGTATAAAACAGTAAAATTTATCACGACAATTAAATCACCAGTAAAAGTGCAGTTTTTCTGTAATAAAAAATGCAAAAAACAACTATGAACGCTAACTTTGCCCCATTTTGAATATCGTGGGTTGTCCACTTTTACAAATGGTATGCCATGATGTGGTTAATTTTCATTCCTGGGCTGCTATACGGTCTCAAAGGCAACATAGGCCCAGCAAACCAACCTGGCAAATTTCAATGTGCAAACATGAAAAAGAAGAAAGCCCTACATTTGACCCCTGTAAGTTTGCAAAAAAACATAAAACCTGTACATTGGGGGCACTGTTGTACTCAGGAGATAATGCTGAACATATATTGGGGTGTTCTTTGTCAGTAACACATAACAGGAACTGAGAATCCATGTCTAAAGTACAGTGTACCCTAGGATGTCTACTTTTCAAAAATATATGGTTTGATGGGGGTAAATGACATTGGCTGTCTTCAAAAATGCCCCAAATAGGAAATGGGTGCATGATGACCAGTTGTGAAAATTCCAAGTTGGAAAACTGGAATGCACACCCTACAAATAAGATATTTTAGCCCCCAGAGAACCCAACACACCTATACATGGGTGGTATCACTGTACTCAGGAAATGTTGCTGAACACATATTGGGGTGTTCTTTGGCAGTAATACATAACAAGAGCTGAGAAACCATGTCTAAAGTACAATGTGTGTGAAAAATAACACAAAAAATGACTAACCAAAAGGTTGACAAAGACTGGTGGTAGAATTAGTGCATGGAAAGTGTTAAAAATACCACCATCTGAAATACCCAAGGGTGTCTACTTTTCAGAAATATATGGTTTGAGAGGGTACATTACATTGCCCGGCTTAAAAAATGTCCCAAATTCCCAAATAGGACATGGGTGCATGATGACCAGCTGCAAAAATTCCAAGTTGGAAAACTGGAATGCGCACCCTCCAAATAAGATCTTTTAGCCCCCAGAAAACCCAACACACCTATACATGGGGGGAATCACTGTACTCAGGAGATGTTGCTGAACACATATTGGGGTGTTCTTTGGCAGTAACCCTTAAAGTTCTCCGTACATGTATTCTTAAATTGCTATGTGTGTCAAAAAAATTACAGATTTTTTGTTTATTTTTTAATTTGGCATAGATCGGTGGTAAAATGGTTGCATGAAAAGAATCAAAATATAGTTTAATACCTTAGGTTGTCTTCTTTTAAAATATATATATGTGAAGGGTTATTCAGGGATTCCTGACAGATATCAGTGTTACAATGTTACTTGCATTAATTTTGAAAAAACATGGTTTGGAAATAGCAAAGTGCTACTTATTGCCCTATAACTTTCCAAAAAGCTAAGAACATGTTAACATTGGGTATTTCTAAACTCAGGACAAAATTTAGAAACTATTTAGCATGGGTGTTTTTTGGTGGTTGTAAATGCTTAACAGATTTTGGGTGTTAAAGTTAGAAAAGGTGTGTTTTTTAAAAAACTTAAAACTTAAAAATCAAACTAAAGTGAGAGGAATTTCCATATTTTCTCATTTGAATGTGGTCCACTCAACTGAGAAAATAGTAATTGATGAGGAGGAAAGATCTATTATTTGGGTTGGTATGGTAAATAATGTCACTTACCTACTGTAAATGTATATTTCCCAAATTCAAACCAATTGAAATACTTAAGGAGACTTTGGAGTAGGATTTTGAAATTAACCTAAGCATAATTTAGTGATTTGTGGAGACAATAATTTTGTTAACGACCAGAAAATAGACATAGTGAGAGAACACTCTAGTTTGGTTGATGGTTGCTCTACAGATAGATGAGCCAAAGCTTGCTTTGAGTTTCTGCATACTAATGGATTGTATAATGCTTAGAATGTATTGTACGAGGGAGAGAGAAACTATACTTACCATCAGGCATCAGGACATATGTGTATATATTTATTTTTTTATTATTATTATTTTTATGTGTTTTAGTATAAATTACTAAATTATCTGGGGTGGCAAGACATACATACATATTATTGTTATATTTACTTTTTAAAATATTACAGACAAGCTCTGACACACACACACAAGCTTATTACTGACACGCTCACTGTCACACACACACACATGTTCACTACAGACAAGCTCACTGACACACACATGCTCACTACAGACAAGCACACTGACACACACATGCTCACTGACACACACTCGCTCCCTACAGAAAGGCTCACTGACACAGGCTGTCTGGGTCTGACCGAGGGGAAAATCATTTAAAGGAAATTGGCCTAATTTAGGGCTGTCTAATCGGCCCAGGTGCTGTGGTCTACTGGGAAATTTCCCGGTATCCCGGTGGGCCAGTCCGGCCCTGCTTACCATTCTGTCTCCTGCAACATACTCACAAACTGACCGTTTTATAGCGGATGAGAAAACATTGCTATTGGTACTAAAATAGAAATTCTTTATATTTCATATTACAGACCAGGCACCAATTGTACTTCATTTGTCTGAGTCTCTCCAGTCGACACCAGATCATGCCTGGAAACTTAGTGATTACGTTGTATACTTCCAAGCGACAAATGCAACAGCAACCTTAAAATTTAATTCCTAGTTGCTAACCCCAAAATGGTTAGAAATGAAAAGGGATAGGCTGATAGATGTTTCCCATCCCCAAAACAACTATTAGAACTTCGGACACTCTGTTCAATGTTATTGGACCTTCCTATGGGTGGCCGCGGGCAATGCCATTGTCTATTTTAAAACTAAATGACCCCGCTTTAAATTTGGAACATTGTCAATCAAAACTAATTAAAAATGTATATCATTTTTTTCATTGGCAATTCTTTGATAAATTAAAAGAGAAGTTCGGCCTACAAAATGATCTTAAACTAGAACATGACTTAGAAGAAACTCTATAGGATCAGGAACACAAACATGTATTCTATAGTGTCACTTTAATTGCTGACAGATTAAAAGATACATTTTCCATTTCAAATTTGGACAAAAATATTGCAAAATATCATTAACTAATTTAGAAAATACTTATTTGTTTGATGGCAATAGACGCGGCACAGTATCACAATGTTATTCTTACCAGCTGCCTAAGCCTACACGAAAAAAGGACTATATGGTTGCTTTGGAAAGGATACAGGGGCTCGCTATGACCTAGAGGAATTGCTCAATTTTACATCTACCTTAAAAGGAATAACACAGAGTTCAAATCATTAGGAAAATCATCTTAAAATTATTTATAGATGGTATCTAGCTCTGTACAGAATGAACAAAATGAACATCTGATTCTCTGATAAGTGTTGGAGAAATTGCGGATTAGTAGGTTCTTTGTCACACATCCTATGGTACAACCCAAACTTAACTCAATATTGGAAGGACATACACAAGTTAATTAAAAAAGTTAACCCTACATTTTAGTGCTCACCTCAGAATTGGCGGTCATCAGCTATTCCAGCTGTTAAAGATGTATTACATCCTGTACTAGAAAACAAATGCTACGAATTGGTTGCAAGACAATCTTCGCTGACACTAATGAATCTTGTTATTAGGATACATGGGAAAAAGACATCAAGAAAATGTATAGGCAGTAGTTCCCAAACTTTTTAAGTTCAAGGCCCCCTAGTATTTCAGTATTTTCCCAAGGCACACCAAGTCAAAATTTCTAGGTTGTATATCTGTACAGCACTGCGGCACTTACTGGCGCTATAGTGGAATGTACAGTGTTGGTGTTTGAAAGTGTGCTTGTATATAGTTAGTGTTTTAATACAGGGGTGTGTTTGTATGTAATGTTTGTGTTTGATTGCAGGGGTGTGTCTATATGTTCACTTTTATATGCAGATGTACATTTGTGTGAAGTATTGAGTGAAGGGGTGTGTTTGTATATATATCTATTTTTTTTATTTAAATGCAGGGGTGTGTTTGTATGTAATATTTGTGTTTGATTGCAGGAGTGTGCTTGTATGTTGTGCTAGTGTTTGGCTGCTTGGATGTATGCACATACACTACCACATACACACACACATACATACTTATTCAGATATTCATGCACATAAATACACTGACACAAACACACTAATTCATATAGACACCAACACATACACACATATAGATACACACATACACACACATAAATACACATCGACATATACACACATGCACCCTGACACACACAAACATTGATACATGCCCACACCATAACACAGATACACACACTAACATAAAAACACACACCCTGACACACAGATGCACATACACAGATGTGTGCGCAGACACAGAAGCACACTGACACACACATATACATATATATACACATATATATGTGTGTATATATATATATACAGATGCACACTCTGACACACACACACACTCATGCACACGCATACACATATACACACACTCATACTCACACACACATACACACACTCATACAAATACACACACAGACTCACACACACACTCATACACTCATATATACAAACAATACTCACACACACTCAAACTCATACACACACTCATACTCACACACTCATACTCATACACACACTCAAACTCATAGACATACATACATTCATACACATACATGCTCATACTCACACTCAAACTCATACACACACTCATACTCACACACACACTCATACACACACTCAAACTCACACTTATACACATACACACACTCATACTCACACACATATACACACACATTCATACTCACACACACACATACTCACACACACTCAAACTCATACACACACTCATACTCACACATACTCAAAATCATACACACACACACTCATACACACACACACTCATACTCACACACACACACACTCACACACAAGTGATTTTTTTAAAATATTGTCAGCCACCCTCCTGTTCCTTCCAGCTTACCTTATGTGCCAGGAGGGTGGCTTGGAGTCCTGCTGCTGTGGGAGTGAGGGGTCTGGAGCGCTTCGTGCTCCTCTCCCATCAAGCTGAGGCTTCCTACTCCTGCGCTGTCTCCCTACTGGGAGGAAGTGACAGGCTGTCGCTTCCTCACAGCCGGCCGAAATCACAGGTGGCCGGTTGCAGCCTTAAAGGACCGTGGCACCCGAACGGCCCCTGTTCAGTAGTAATATTTACCTATAATCATAATCAGCTATAATCATAGCACCTGGGAAACATTCTGTGGCACCCCTGTGTGCACGCCGCAGCACACAGTTTGGGAACCGCTGGTATAGCTTATAATTGTTTACTATATAATGTGAAAACATATTGTACACTTTAAACAGATACAATCACCATGATATGTTACTCTGATAAATTATATATAATAGTATCATTAAAGTACTAAAGAAAACAATGTTAAGATATATGTGCTCAGAATTTGAGTTGTAATTTTAGATATCCTGCCCCCTCCTTTTTTTTTATCTCCTCCAAGGTTTTATATTATGTTACTTTTTATAAGTGAATACGTTTATTTTTTTCTTATGTAAAAATTTTAAAACTTCGACTCAATAAAAATTATTTGAAGAGGAAAATATGCATAGGTAGATAAGAACAAAGTGGAAAAATTTATTTGTTTCGCGTTTAAACACCATAAAGTAACAAATGTATAATGCCGAATGGAGGCTGGTGGCAGGGAAAGTGAAAATAATAAGTAAAGTTCTTACTGAGAAAATAACTAATCATTACTATTATAAATCAATTAAGCCAAATGATTAAAGGATGTATATATGTGCTACAAACACTTTCTGTGAGAAGGTGGTAAATATACAGTTTACCAGTCTGCCTTTAAGTCTCCACTCAATTTTAGTTTATCCGCAAAGTATTGACTGTCACTGTACTCTCTGGCAGGAGTGCCACTCATCCTGTCTTCTAAGGCCAATCTCGCCCCACCAGTTTTCCATTCACGTAGCCCATAGCCACATACAAAATCTTATTGGGTTGTGCGATGACACTGTGTGTCATTGTACATGCTGAAATTCCACAACTGATGCATGGCATTATTTTGTATAACACTTAAGGTATAGTCGCACATAACTAAAAGAGACATATCTTTATGATGTTGACAGGGTTGGTAAGACTTCAGGAGATACAGTAAAGCCCCAAAATGCCCCAGGCTTGCAACAGCAACAAGTATAGCCCCAACTACCTATGGTATATACCAGTCACCTGGGGTCAGAGTGATACACTTCAGAATGTTATCAAAACAAAGATACACCTAAAATACAAAATGTTAAGAAACAACTCATAGGGTAGTATTGTAAAAACCTCTTAAAAATTCCCAATTTTCAAGATCACACTCACATATTTCAAGTAAGTTAAGGCTTGTCAATAAAGTGTAGATTTCGGGTATTCAGCATAGTGGGAATAGTCAGAAGACTCATGTAAAGAAAAAATGAAAACAAATATAGTGCAACACTTTAAGCTAAATTATCAAAACACGCTTTAATATGTTACACTCACAAGATACAAATGGATAAAAAGACCATCAATCAAGTCCTGTAGTCCTCAATCTCGGTCCTTACGGTAACCCTATGAGTTGTTTCTTAACATTTTGTATTTTAGGTATATCTTTGTTTTGTTTATATTGATTGAGGAAAAAGAGGAATCCTTTTGTCCTAAATGTAAAAGGGTAAATACCTCTTTACTTTGATTGTCATTATATAACACCTTGGGTGGTTTTAATTTTAATTTTATTTGGTACATCAGAATGTTAGTGGGTATTTGCAACATTACCGTCTGAGTTTGGTGCTTTGCGGCTGGATAGCGCTATTGCCAAAGCCATTGTAAAGCTCCAGGAATTTTATCGTCATGTGCCAGGAGATTTTGCAGAGACAGGTACATTCACAGTTGACCAGGTTAATGCGGTCAGAGAAGAATGAGATGCAGAATTCCATTTTCAACTGTAAAACAATCACACAATAAACACTTTCAGTCCTGCCGGTGCTACAGGGCTCATTCATAAACTGCACCAGTTCCACACAATATTAACCCTTTCGTGTCCACATACTTTACCCTTCAGATGTCAGTAGAGATTAGTCCTTAAAGTACCAATGTCAATCTGGTGTTTTTCTGTGTCCTTGGTGATTAACCTGTTAAATAAACATTTCCAGATTTTGGTTCAATTGTGATTCTTGTCTTTGGTCACATCGTCCACAGTCTCTGGCTAATATGCTAGCCTGTGAGCCTCTCTCCAAGTTTCTGACACAAGTCTGTCCAGCAGGTATTCAGCTTTAGCTTTTTGTATTTTCTGATAAAGCCTTTTCCACCCCTGGCCCAATCCTTTGACTGTGTCAGGATAGTCTAATACTCAACATTTAGAACTGAAGTTAACAAACATACATAATGCCAAAATACCAGAGTATAGCAGCATGCAATTATACATTACGTATTACCAGAGACGAATTACCAGAGATGTATTACCAGACATTAGAATTGTCAGATTTAACATTCAAGTACAGGAGAAGCCAAGGTCAGGGAAATAGAAGGTAAGTAAATGGTAGACAAGTCAAAGATCAAGGGATACAGAACTCAGAATAGTCAAAGAACAAGACAAGGTCAAAATACACAAGAATCAATAGAAATAACGTGCTGCAGACAAAAAAACAGGAAACCACAACAGGGCACTGAAAAAAATAAAAAAGTAGTTTAAATACCCTAAGCACTGCTTTGAGTGGTTACTGCTTGAGTCGGTGTGACTACATACGCACATTTGAATGTGATATTTGGGCAAAACCTAAGGAGCCCTAAAAGGCTCTAGCGTGCATCTGCCGTCATCTGTGCTACTTCCAGATGCGGCTACTGCGGAGGTAAGACATACTTGGCGCCATTCCCATGGACCTCATGGGAAAGCATTGCATCATAGCATGCCTGACAAGTCTGCGCTAGGATGGGCACTGTGACTAACTGTTTATTTGAGCTAGATTTTGGAACATCCCATTGACACAGTTACTGTCAGGTATAGCATGGCATGTATTTCGTCGCCGGAACCCACTTCCGGGTTCACGGCGCTCAGCCCCGCCCCTTTTTTCTGACGCGGTCCCTCCACGATACTTAGGAAGACCGCGCCAGATTCAAAGGGCTGGATTATTCGCACAGGTGCTGCAGAAAGATCAGCTGCTCTACTTTTGATCCTACCTGCTCCACTTCTAGACCTCGGCTAGTAAAACGGATTTCTACCTTCTCCACTTCTCGACCTCGGCTTGTAAACGGATTTCTACCTTCTCCACTCCTAGACCTCGGCTTGTAACACTGAATTATACCTTCTCCACTCCCAGACCTCGGCTTGTTAAAACGGACTTCCCCACTCTCCACTCCTAGTTCTCAGCTTGTTGAAACGGACTTCTAATTTCTCCTTCATTGGGTGAATTAACCCTTCCAGTGCCAGAACTGCCTTTTAGTTAAGTAATACTTTTACCAAACAAGCCAATTTCTATTATTTATGTTACACAGTATCTAAAGCTCACTAAAGTGTCACTTTGTCTAATTATTCCTCTTATTCATAAGGGATTGCTACAAAGCCTAATTTTTCCTTCATGTGTATTTAAAGGTACAGTGACCATTGTTTCATATCAATATAAAAGGAGGTGAAACTTATTGTTGCTGCAATCAGGAAATTCTGCAGTTGAGTTCCAATTAAAGAAGTATTACAAAATAAATATTACAGTTACTTGCATTTTGGTCTCAATCCAAGGTTTCTCAGAAAGTCTTGTTTCTCATTAAGTTTTGTCTCTCAATTATTGAGAGTGGCACACTTGAAGTTGCGCTTGCTGTAATAAGTTTACAACATCTGGTGTGCACAAGGTTTCCTATCCCTGTCCTAAGTCTTCTCGCCAATTGGAAAAAAAAACAATTCTAGATCCACCAAAAAAAGTCTATCCACAATAGTAGACATGCAATATTGTGATGGGATTCCAGCATGGTCAAAATTTAGTAGGCCAAAATCTCCACATGGCATATGCTAATTAGTATCTGATTACAAACAGTTGGATGAGTCATCAGTATACTGAGCATGTGTGGAAGTGGATAGTACATTCCTTTGTCTGTAAAGGCCATGTGGTCTGCCCATATAAGGTGATCCTGAATATCCTGTGTGCTGATTGTTCTGAGGAATATAGAAGGGGTTTTACTGTATGGGAGGGGATATGCTGCTAACAAAAGGCCTCTGCACCATGCTTTCCCTCTCTCAGATATTTTTGGAACAGGAGTTCATCTGAGACCCGATCGGTGTGTAAATAAAAGACCTGTTACTTCCTGAAGACTTGTGTACATATCTCTATGTGTGGCTTCTGCGGTTTGTTACTGTTATTCCTCCGGTAACAATATGCTCCAAATATTTTTCATGGCTCTCTCTACTACAGAACATTTCAACAACTAAAAGTGCAACACCTTTGAAAACTCTAGCCTATAGTGTCTCAAATATATGACACATCTAAACTGCTGTCTGAAACACATGACAATTTAAATAGTAGTAGTATTTGTGGAATGTCACCAAAATTAGTGAATCACACACCTGTATTTTAGGTTGGGGCACAACAGGTGCAAGTGACATCGTAAGTGGAGACATTCAGATCGCAGAACCAGCTTGCACATCAATTGCTTATAACTCTTAGGAGGAACTGGCAAAATATATTTTTTTCAAGTATTATGTATGTATGAGTTATAAAATTGGATGCACATCTTAAAATAGTGTAAATTTTTATTTCAGCAGATTTAACTGAATTATCTTCTTAGCTGACAAAAGTAGAATCTGATATGGTCTTCTGCGAGAGCTCATCAGGTTCAAGGATTCATCTGATTTGCACCCAGAGATACTTTTCTGCATGGCACTGTTGTAATGCATAATTATTTCATTTTGGGTTTTTTTTGCTGTCCTGTCAGTTTGAACTGTAGTCTGACATCTTTTATTACAGCTTTGACAATAATTTTGCTGCTCTCTAGATGTTCTCTGTTTTTTCTGCCACTCTGTAAAATGATGCAAACAGTTCTGGGTGAAAACCACAGGAGATCAGTCTTCACATTTCTTCCTCATGCTAATCTTTAATTAGAACAGCTGGATCCCTTGACCATATCTGCATGCATTGAGTTTTTGCTACATTATTGGCTGATATGATATTTACATTAAAGGACCACTATAGTGCCAGGAAAACAAACTCGTTTTCCTGGCTCTATAGAGTCTTTGGGTGTCCCCCACCCTCTGGGTCCCCCTCCCGCCGGGTTAAACACTCACCTTTCTCCTGCGCTCCCTCGGCGCTAGGGACTCTCTTCCTCCTTTGGATATCATCAGCTGATATCCTCAGTCAGTCCATAGGAAAGCATTATCAATGCTTTCCTATGGACGTTGGTGTCTTCCCACCGTGAAAATCACAGTGAGAAGCGCGGAAGCGTCTCTAGCAGCTGTCAATGAGACAGAGGCTGGATTAACCCTAATGTAAACATAGCAGTTTCTCTGAAACTGCTATGTTTACAGCAGGCAGGGTTAACCCTAGATGGACCTGGCACCCAGATCACTTCATTAAGCTGAAGTGGTCTGGGTCCCTATAGTGGTCCTTTAACATCAGGTATGTACCCAGTGGGCCAAAGAGTGTACCAAAGAGGCCACTGATATAAGTATACAATATGTGTACATTGTGTTAGTATACAGTTTGCAGCTTGTGCCTTCCTAAAGATATACAGTACTAAGTGTATTGTTCTAAACATTTAGGGAACTTAAACATATATATTAAAGCACCTTTTTGGCACGCAGATAGTTTAATGTTCATAAAATAAAAGCCTATTTTAGCAGTGTAGGTTAACAGATAAAGAACGCTGAAAATAACATTTCTCATTCCCTTTACTGTCCAGTTAATGTTTCTTTCTGTTATACTGGTGTGAAGAAAAAACATAAATTTCATCTGTGTCTAGATTCCTGATACATTGCTGCAACACAGTGAAAGGTGCAGTCACAGATAACTAATAATGAGCTTAGAAAGTGCATATTTTACACAGATCTGTTGCACTGCTTCAACAGTCTTTATAGCAGTCCATTTCTTCTACATCTTAAAACGATTGCCCCAAGGTCTGTAATAATTTAGAGCATCATTTCCACTTGAGTTACCAAGCCCTTTCCTGACAAAGTGGCTCTGGGTGTTTATGCTGACTGAATTAATGGATTTACTCAATGCTATCTTTTTTTTTTTTTTTTTTTTTAAGGCACCAACTATGCTGGGCTATTTATAAGTCATCAAGTTATAATTATTGTGGTAATATCAGAATAATAGGCAGGTCAATGGGTTAGTTCGAATTGTCTCTATTATTCAGATTCTGTTTTTATTATACCAATTCCATTTGAGATCTTAGATTGCAAGCTCTAGGGCAGTTATTTGCATTGTGAATCTTTGAATCTTTAATGTACTTGTATAACTCTGTATTTTCTGGATTGGCATAGTTTGAGAATAAAATTTATCTGTTCTATGTCCTAGGGCCAGTTTTCTTTGGATGACTACTTTCTGACACTATAAAGTTTAAATATATTTTGGTGAAAGAACCAGCCTTTATCAGATAGCACTGTAAGGGTACCTGTTAATAATGTTCTACAACAAGAGGTCCAGGTCCAGGTGCATACATCTTTTCTGTGACAACTTGCCATCAAGGAGATTCCTCCTTTTTTACCTAGGAATAAATTACACAATGGACTGCTAAGAGGGAAAGGCTTTGGAGTTTATTACTCCTATTAACAAATCCTTCTAGAAATATACTCCAACAAACCCACTATTTTAATGTCCCTACTTTCTTTATACACGCTTGCTATACATACAAATTCCTTCCAGACACAAACCACTTACATTTCTCTTAAGTCCTATATGCCTATCCAAAATGCTTTCTGACTTGTACTCCCTATTTAACCTCTTGGTGACTAGACTGTTTTTTCACCGTTCTTACCATTAAGGACCAGGGCTGCTTTACATTTTTGTGGTGTTTGTGTTTAGCTGTAATTTTCCTCTTTCTCATTTACTGTACCCACACATATTATATATACTGTTTTTCTCGCCATTAAATGGTTTTTCTAAGATACTATTATTTTCATCATATCATATAATTTACTATAAAAAAAAATATAAAATATGATGTAATAATGTAAAAAAACACACATTTTATAATTTTTACCCCCAAAATCTGTTACGCATCTACAACCACCCAAAAACACACGTGCAAAATTGTTTCTACATTTTTCCTGAGTTTAGAAATAACCAGAGTTCTTAGCTTTTTTTTTTTTTTGCAAGTTATAGGGCTATAAGTACAAGTAGGACATTGCTGTTTCAAAATATATATTTTTGAAAATGTATCAATAGTGACATTGTAACACTGTTTTCAGTAATAAATCTCTGAATCACACCTCACATGTACATATTTTTTTAAAGTAAACAATCCAGGGTATTCAATATGGGGAAGGTACATTCTTTATTAGTAGCCACTTAGTCACAAACACTGGCCAAAGTTAGCATTTATATTTGTTTGTGTGTTAAAAATGCAAAAAACAATTATGAACGCTAACTTTGGTCAGTGTTTGTGACTAAGTGGCTACTAAAAAAGACTGAACATACCCGATTTGCAATACCTTGGGTCGTCTTCCTTTGCAAATGGTATGCCATCATGGGGGTAATTCTCATTCCTGAGTAAAAATGGAAAATCTAGACTTATAATTGACCCTGTAACTTTCAAAAACACTATAAAACCTGTAAATGGGGGGTACTGTTATACTCGGGGGACTTCTTTGAACACAAATATTAGACATGTGCAATTCGTTTCGTTCCAAATGTAAATTCAGACGAATTTTGACAATTCAGACATCTGGATGCTTCCGAATGTCCGAATTGCCGAATTACCTAATTTCGGAAGTGCCAAACCGAACCGAATTGCTGAAGTGCCAAATTGCTGAGTTACCAAATTGCCGAATTTTGGAAGGGCCAAAGTGCTTCGGATTTCTGAAAAGTTGCAAAACAAGAGAGGGAGTGAAAATTACTTGAATTATGACAGGAATCTAGACCAATAAGCTAATTCCTGGCACTGGGAGCCCTATAGATGTATAAGTGGTTGTGGTGGCAGTTCGGGCACCTAACCCTAACCCTACCACCAACCCTAACCCTAGTGCAAGTGTAAGTGGTTGTGGTGGTTAGGGGTTAGGGTTAAGGGTAGGGTTTGCTGGGTCTATGTTGCCGTTGGAGACCATATGGTAGTCCAGAAATGTGCAATAACTCCATCATGGCATACCATTTTCAAATGTTGACAACCCAAGGTATTCAAAATGGGGTATTTCTGATCTTTTGTAGTAGTCACTTAGTCACAAACGCTGGCCAAAGTTAGCATTTTTATTCTTTTTTTGCGTTTTTTTCAACAAAAACTGCACTTTTACTGGTGATATCATCGTTGTGATAAGTTTTACTGTTTTATATATTACTCATATTTGTGTTCAGCGAAGTCTCCCGAGTATAACAATACCCTCCATATAAAGAATTTACGGTGTTTTGGGAAGTTACAGGGTTAAATATAGGGCTTGCAAATAACATTCTCTGGACTGTCTGTCTGGGTTGTCAGACTTACCTATTATTAGGTGGACTTAACTGTTTTACTTTTTATAAGGACATACCTAGACCCTAAGCTAGGTTGTGCAGCCACACATTTGTGCTTTAGAGTTTTTGTTTTAGTTGTGAAAAAAAATTTTTTTTTTTTTTCCTTCATTGGTGTAGTATGTTCTTGTATTTTTTGTAATATACAGTTGCAATCAAACTTCTTCAACGTCCATTGAAAATCAGGTTTATTTTCAAATTGCTCAGACTTTCAGCTGTTTGCAATGAACAAATCAAACAAATGCAATAAAAAATAGCTCAACACAATGGATGCAAATGTTTTACCCAAATGCAACTGAAAATGCAACTTATAATAACTTCTCCAGTCTCAAAATTATTCAACCCCTTCATGGCAAGCATCTTTAGTACTTAGTAGAGCACTTTTTTGCTGCTATGACCTGCTGCAAACAAGATGCATAGCCACAACCAGCTTCTGGCAGCATTCCTGAGGAATTTTAGCCCATTGCTCATAAGCAAAGTGTCACGCCGCCCGCCGGCGCTGCTCCTGTCAGAGGGCAGCATGGGTCCCGGCGGGCTTGTATCGCTACAGCGGTATTCCCAGAAACTAAGGGGAATACTGCCAAACACTCACCAGAGGTTACCGCTCCTCTCTCAGCAGCCGGCTCTGTATTATTAAGGGCGACACCCACTGCTGCTGTGAAAAATAAAGGGTTTCCTGTTTAACCCTTAAAGGGCCAGATTAATTAATTTAATATGGGTGTGTTACACACATAAACTTGATCACATGTTTCCCTACAGCCTATCAGGAAATGCCTTTAGCTATTTAAACCTAGTTTGTCCATTTCTCTGTGCCCTGTCATGGTTTCCAGTTGGTTATCCGAGAGCACGTTCCTTGCATTGATTTCATGTGTATCTGACCTTATTGACTATCCGATCTCTGTATTCCTTTACTTTTGGCTTCGCTCCTGACTATTCTGATATCTCCATTTCTTGACCATTGGCTTGTTTATCGTTTGCGTTATACCTTTGTCTTGGCTTTTCCCTATCTTGTGTCTTTTGCCTTTTTACGTTAAATCCGGCCATTCTAAGGTCCGGTAATAAGTTTTAGGTATTTGCTTTATATCTACTTAAGTTCTGCGTGTTGGGCATCTACAGAAATCCTGACACAAATTCATCCAGTTTAGTAATATTTTTGCATGCTGCAACCACCTTCTTCCAATCCCACCAGATATTTTCTATATGTATGATATATGAGTGTAAATTTGGTCCTATAACGACAATACATTAATTATGTATTCTTAATTTGGGATGGGGAAGAGGAACTTCAACAAGTTTTGAAGCATTTGAATTATGATGATTGGGGTATAAAAATAGTAAGCAATTTTTAGTAAAGAAACTGAGATTTCTTTAATTTGTACTTTTTCATTAAAAATAAGAATTGTACAAAAATGCATTTTAAGAAAATAGACAAACAGTTTTGCCTTACATATAAAGTAAAACCATAAACAAAAAGCTACATTTAAACAACAATGTGAGATTAAAAAAAACACAGTTCTATCAAAAAGGGTACAATTAAAAAAGATATAGAGTCACAATATACAGTAGTAGAACAAAGTAGAACAGTAGACATTTTAAAGTATAAAAACAACAACAACAAAGGAAAGTGATCAAATACCCTTTATAGGTGATTATAATTCTCAGAATAGTATCCTTAAACGAATAACAATAATAAGAATTAAAAAGATCAATTTACTAAATGCTAAATAAACCCAAAACTTTTTTTTTATAATAACCGTGTGGATATAAGAACACCCAAATTACTAGGAGAAAAATTTTAGCATTTGGGATACGTAAAAACAACAATAGAACGTAAAAAATTAACTCGGCAATCAGCTGTAAAGAAAAAAAGAAAACTTGAACTTTTATTAAACTCTATAATAGTGAACCAGGATTACTTACCTTCATTGATAGAACAGGTTCAGTACCATTGGAGGGGGGTATTTGCTCGAGACATCTAAGCAAAAGAAAGATGAAATGGATGTTCGAGTTGAACATTCTAAAGTTTTTTATAATTGTCATTTTATATTCCTGGGTTCTATCAATTTAAAGCACTCAGTATTTTTGTCCTTATTCTTTTCCTTTGCTAAAAAGTATATACAGTCGGAAATATGTTGGGCTGCTATTTATTTATTATTGGTATTTATATAGCACCAACATAGTGCTGTGCAATATTATAAGAGGGGAAATTTTAACAATAAATGAGGCAATTACAAAATGTTAAAGGAACAATAGGTTGATGAGGACCCTGCTCAAATAAGTTTACATTCTAGAGGAGGTGGGATATAAAATGCAGTAGAACAGGGGTAGCAATCAAACAAGCTGGGTGCCATGCTGAATTGTTTCATGAGAGCAGCTCCTGGAATCTTTTGACTTTTTAAGTTCACAAAAGCTGACCTTGTGTCTATCTGACAACTAGAAACTGCAGCCCTTTAAATAAAGGGGTGCTAGTTCCGAGGCGAGGCTTGCACATATTGTGTTTTAGTCCCTGGGAAAGACATTCTTTATAGATGAGGCCTACTCAGGTGGTGGGTAGGGTGGACGGCCACTATCCTGCCCAACTGTATCAAGCTGGATGACTGAGGCTATGTGAAACTGGCCCTGCCCTCCCCCCATTCTAGATCGGTGGGGGTGATCCCAGTCCTCACCTTTTGGCCCCTACTCCTACTGTGACTCCAAGACTCCATGGCACTGTCATACTGACACTTGGGATGTATGAATATATGAGGTAATTTTCACAGACAGAACAACAAACACATTTTTTCACAATTTTGCTTATCATTTTTATACATCCAGTGCAAGTAAATACAAATAACTCAATATAGATTCATATATCAGTCCTGATTGTTAAATGCCTAATCAAATTCCACACTAATGCTATAGTAACCATATCCCTAATCTAATGCTTACACTAACTCATGTATCTACCCAAACATTAACTTTAACCCTATACTATTCATATCCCTAAACAACATTAACCCAAACTCAGCATTAACCCTTACTTTACCATAACGCAAACCCTACACTAACCCTACAGCAAACCCTAACCGTACCCTAACACTAACTTTAACCCTATCCTTACCCCTACATTTAAACCTTACCCCACCAGGAACCAGACACCGGCCAATAAGGAACTTTCTAAACGTATTTAAATTACCCTTTCAATTGCTGCAACACTTTTTTGTTTTTTGTGCCCAAGAGTGCATTTTTTATTATTAGTGTTCATTCTTGTTATTGACTAGTAGCGTGATTATTCTGATTTACATACTCCTTACCAAGGATCTGTTAACAGTTTTGCACTTTCTGGAATTCAGACCTTTGCTTGCCTCTGACTCCGAGTTACCCGCTTGCAAGTTTTTTACAATCTTTCTGTCTTAAGCCTAACTATTCTCAGGATTCATTTTTCGGGGGGGGGGGGGGCACATGGAGGGCCAGGGACAAAAGTAGGGGGGCACATTTAACCATGGCCTCGCCGCAGTTTGACCCCGCCCCTGTCGCATGTTAAGCCACACCCCCGACACAATGTGTTTTGTTTTTTTAATAATACCTGGTGGAGGATTCATTATTTTCCACCAGGGATTATTAAAAAAACAAACACATTATCCTTGATACAGTGCCATAGTTGCCAACATTTTAAAAAAAATTTCCAAGGACATTTTGTAGCACAGCTATCAATTACTGTCTGGGTATAATATCCCTGGACAGTCAGTGCTCTCTGTGTAATACAGGGTTGTGTGTATAATAAACTGGGACACTCAGTGCTCCCTGCATAGTGCTGCTCTCTGTATAATACAGGTCTGTTTATGTATAATATCCCAAGACAGAGAGCAGCACTATACAGGGAGCACTGACTATCCCGGGATATTATATACACACAGATCTGTATTACAAAGATAGCTGAGCATATACCCCATGTCCCAATCTCTAGACTACTAGTACCTGTCAACAGCAGCTCCCAGACACGTGTAACAGGGAGTGTGCGGCAGCTCACACAGATGATTCAGCGGTAAAGTGCACTCGCTGGCAGAGCCAAACTGGGAATCGCTGTGAATCCAAAGCAGCCCTGGAAAAAAAATGTATGCCATTCCTACAAGTCAAAATATATTATATATATATATATATATATATATATATATATAATTACAGTAAGCACACAAGCTCACTGACATGCGCAAATAGGCTTACTGACAGACAAAACTCTCTGACTCACACACAAGCTTACTACAGACACTCACTTGTATAAACAGAAGGCTCACTAAAAGAAGTTCAGGGACACACACAAGCTCACTAAAGACAAGCTCACTGACACACACATGCTCACTAAAGACAAGCTCACTGACACACAAAAGCAGTACCATTTT
Source organism: Pelobates cultripes (assembly GCA_933207985.1). Classification (NCBI taxonomy): domain Eukaryota; kingdom Metazoa; phylum Chordata; class Amphibia; order Anura; family Pelobatidae; genus Pelobates; species Pelobates cultripes. Next base: position 112,682,183 of record OW240916.1, read on the forward strand.
AACAGAGTTAAGGGCCCCTGGGCAAAGCAATGCACTGGGGCCCTTCCTACACAACAACTCACAGGAATTTTAATTATTGATAGACTGCGGAGTCCATACACAGA
>OW240916.1:112682386-112948596 GCA_933207985.1 Pelobates cultripes
GTGTATGTGTGTGTGTGGGGCAGTGTGTCTATGGGGGCTGTGTGTGTGGGCAATGTATGTGTGTGTATGGGTGGCAGTGTATGTGTGTGTGGGTAGTTTGTGTATGGGGAGGCAGTGTATGTGTGTGTGGCTGTGTATGTGTGTGTATGGGGGGCAGTGTATGTGGGGTGGGCGTATGGGGGCAGTGTGTATGGGGGGCAGGTGTATGGGGCAGTGTATGTGCTGGGGGTCGCATGGGGAAAGTGTGTGTGTATGGGGGCAGTGTGTATGGGGGCAGTGTGTGTGTATGGGGGGCTGTATCGGGGGCAGGGTTTGTGTATGGGGGGGCAGTGTGTGTAGAGTGTGTGATCCCCCAGCCTACCTGTCACTGGAGGATGATGCTGGGGGTCAGGCAGCCATCTTCTGCAGCAGCATGGTCTGCTGCTGTACGGTGGAGGCGGGGCTTATCTGCAGGAGGTGGGGCTTCATTTAGGGGCTGGCCTGTGCCGGGGAGCCAATCAGTGCTCCCTCCAGCCACAGACAGCCCCCAGCACCTCAGCACTGCATTACTCCTGCATTCCCTCGGGCTGTTACAGTCCGAGGGAAGCCCATGGCCAGCAAGTTGCCGGCATTTGGGGGGGCCCAAGGGGGGGAACAGCATGATGTAGGGGGGGCCATGGTCCCTCAGGCCCCCCCCCAGCGACGCCATTGACTATTCTACTATTCTAAGGACCATTAATACACCCCATGTCCTGTTTTTCTGTTATCTTTCCTCAAGTTTGCGTGTTGAATTATTCCTGACTGAGACAAGTGAACGCGAAAAATTGCCAGAGGGAATTTAGAAATTGGTTTCACTTATCTGACTAACTTAATAAATAACTGAATTACTCATTTTACTTGGATAGCGTATTCAGCCAACTGGCAGAACTGTCTTGCTTTGTTACCCAGGAGGTTAAGAAATACAGGATATAGCACAAGTTAGCAAGAATATATTTCCTAATGCTAATGGCATTAAGTCAGTATTCAAATAATTTGCAGTTACTCAGATATTAAAGGGTTGCAAATGAGTTCAGCATCTTAAAGACATAAAGTATTATCTCTCATTATACAGTTTTCACCAGCGTACAAAAAAGGCATCTCTGTGGTCGCAACTGTGACCAGGCCTGTCACTCCAGGGAGCCCGCAGCCCTGTTGACCCCTGTGATCTGTATAACTTCAGGGCTGGTGCACAGCCACACCGGCCTGGAACGCACAGTTTCCGGGTAATCAGCAGTAGTGGAGCATATAGCACAGTGCTCCCATTCTGCTGAGTGAGAGAGAACTTCCTGTCAGACCAGGTATCATGATCAGTTTGGCCATACTACAAGTCTTTTTTTGAGAGGGATGGGGGAGGAGACACATGGAGGGCCTGCAGGAGGAAAGAAGACACATAGACGGGCTGATGGGAAGGAGACATGTGGAGGGGCTGGGGGATAAAAGGAGACACATGGGGGAGCAGGGTGAAGGAGACACATGGAAGGGGCTGGGGGCAAGGAGACACATGGAGGGGCTGAAGGGAAGGAGACACGTGAAGGGGCTGGGAGAAAGTACCCTGTACCAGGTGGCTGGGGTGAGCTTGGGAGGCCTTGCCTTTCTTGAGTCTCCATCGGGTGCAGACGCTAGCTACCTGACCTATTATGTCTCAAGAGTTGAAACGGTTGAACTCAGACATAGCCTTTCTCCAAGAGATACACCTCCCCATGCATCATAGAATCCCGCTGAGAGATCACTCATATCGAGTATCTTATGAAGGTAAATCCATTCATAAAATTAACGGGGTTGCTACCCTAATTTACAACAGATGTCTATTTCACCTTACTAGCTCTGATTTGAACCACAGGGTAGATATGCAATGTTGTCTGGCACCCTATACTCCCACGTGATCTATTTAGTCAATATTTATTCTCTAAATGCTCCCGAGGTACACTTTTGGGATGGCCTGATCGCTAGAATTCGAGCTTTACCAAATGGTATGATTCTGATGGGAGGCGATTTCAAAGCTGTGCCGTATCCTGCTGTCGACAGAAGCTCTCATAGGGGAATCTTACACTCAATGGACACTTGAACACTCTTCTTGAGGAAGACGGTTCCACTAGCTCTTTTCTCTCCAAATTAAACTTACCTAAACTACACCCAGAGGCAGTAGTAGTACTTAATAATAGGATTACTAGCGAGGAGATAGAAAATGCATTTTCGAACCTACCAAAGGAACAAGGCTCTGGAAACGGATGGTTTCGATGGGGGCTACTATAAAGTGTTTCGCGAAGATCTGATCCCAAAGCTCGAACTGGTTTTTAACGATTTTGGGGAAGGGAGGATAGGTAAAATGTCCTTAGCTGCGATAGTCCTGATACGGAAGCCAGACAAAGACCCTTATTACCGGAGAACTATCACCCCATCTCCCTTATCATTCATGACTCTAAGATACTGGCTAAGGTTCTAGCAGACAGGCTGAACCCTTTGTTAACCAAACTAATAGATGCTGACCAAGTGGGATTCATATCTGGCCGCCAATTATTTGAGAACACACGCAGAAACATAGTATGTGAAATGGTATGCGTCAGGGATGCCTGCTCTCCCTGCTGCTCTTTGTTTTATCACTGGAACCCCTTCTACAAGCTCTCCACGAGCACCCAAATATCCACGGAGTCACGGTAGAGGGCAAACAGTTTTTAGTTTCTGCATACGCAGATGATGTACTATTATCAATTACCAACCCCGTAGCATCCATGGCAGCACTCCAGGACATACTGACAATGTATGGCACCATGTCATGCTATAAGGCAAACATGAATGAATCTAGCGCCCTCTCCTTGGGTCTGTCGGCGGCAGGCACGGCACTCATACAAACAACCTACACTATTCAAATGTCACAACGCTCTATCAAATACCTGGGGATTCAATTAACAGTTGACCCCACTACATTGTACGAAATGAAATATAGTCCTTTAATGAAAACGTTGATTAGAGATATGGAAAACTGAAATGGACAGACCAATATCTTGGATCGGCCCTATCCATTCCGTTAAGATGAACATATTGCCCCGTATTGTATTCCTGTTCCAGGCCCTCTTGGTTACGATTACAAATCAGGATCTAGCACCCCTACAAAGAGCAATAGGGTTGTTCATTTGGCAGAACAAGAGACATAGGGTATCCAGAAATCGCCATGTTTCGTTAGTATACTATCCCAGTAAAACTTTTTTGCATGAAACAGATTCCAACCGATTTGTGCTAGAGCTTCAATGGCACATACATCCACATGTGGTGAGACTGCCCCCAGATATGACCCCTCTGGACCAAGGTAGGGGACGTTTTATAAAAACCTTTTTTTATAGGAGACCGGACCTGACTCCTTGGGTGTGCCTCCTGAATAGATCTCCATATTTTGCTACAGCCTACTATTCCTTCCATCTCTCAACTCCTTGACAAAATTAAGGACAACTGTCTGATGGATAAAACGATGGTGCAGGTGAGAAACATGCTACATAAGTTTGAGAAAATCTGGGACTTTATTGACTAATGTAGAACGATGTTCAGGGAATCGCAGGGAATAGAGTGATGGGGTCTCATCCTTCCCACTAGTCCATCCCCTCCCTTCCCACCCTTCTTCCTCCCCATAAGGCAACCACTATTTACTATACTACATCCTTCTTAATCTTCATCACTGTATCTCACTATCATACTTTTTTCTGGTACCTCCTTCCCCCAGATATACTTATGGTATTGTGCATTTGTATTTCTATGTAGCTACTCAAGAATAGAGTACATGCCAATTATCTGGGTTTGGGCACTATTTGCCTACTACCTAAAAGTAATTAAACAATTTTGTATTAAGTGCACATTTAACAGAGTGGATGAAACAGCTCACGTCAAGGATTGATGGAATACTACTAAATTTCTTATTTTAGATGAGATGCTGCAAATGGTGTCATGTAACATTACCTTCTCATTACTGTTCCATCTGATTATTGGAATTCTGTATTCTGTATCACTTGATTATGCTATTTCTTTTTTTATTATCTTGATCTTTATTAGAAAAATATTTACAAATAAACTAACATACAAATGCATTGTCTCTCTTGATTGTTCATATAATATTATAACATAGAGAAAAAACATCATTCATATTACAAATATAACATAACAAATAAATGCATATGCCAATGTATAAAGGAGGGAGAGAGGAGGAGGAGGAGATATATAATGCTCCTGTCTTCTTGCCAGCCATTTCATATGGGTTGTCCAGGAGGGCGAGAGTGTTGGTTTTAATAAAGGCAAAACACAATTTATGTTCTATTGAGTATCTTATAATAGATTATTAATAATATTTATTTTGGAACAATAATTTTTAGCCAATCATTCCATAATGAGAATTTTTTTTGTGAATTTAGTAGATTTTTGCTTATATCTTTTTCCATTTGGATTTGGGAAATAACTGTTTTTTTGCCTTATACAAATTAGGTTTATTAGTTTATTTCTAATTATGTGCAATGGTCAATTTGACTGCCAGTATGGTATGTAATATTATCATTTTGTCAGACTGAGATATTTTTGACCAGAACAAATGAAGGAGTATTTCCTTTGGAGACCAGTTTATTTTTACTTTGGTTATATTAAGTATCCATTTATGGGAGTCAGTCCAAATCTCATTAATTTGTCGACAGTCCCACTAAATGTGCAAGTATGTCCCTTTCATCTTATTGTATCTCCAACATATATCTGAACAAGATGGGGAAATCTTTGCACTTTTAGTTGGAACCCAATACCATCCATTGGCAATCTTATATTGCATTTCTAATAAGTTTAAACAGTGAACATCTGATGAAGCATTATCTAGAGTTTTGTTCCAATCATCTTTATCTATATAGACTCTCAAATATTTTTCCCACTTAAGTATTGGTGGAGTTTTGACTATTGAGTCTATAGATCAGAATTCTAGCCTTAGAAAGTACTTTTTCCACTTTAAAAAAAATAAATATCATTTGTAATTAAGAAATAAAATTCAAGTTGTTAAATAAAATATATTTATCCAAAATATTTTTCACTCTTAAATAGTTGAAGACATAGGAATTAGTTAGATTAAATTGTTCTTTCAGATCTGGGAAAGGTTTTATTTTGTCACTATTAATCAATTGCTTAACAAAGAAGATGCCATTTTGTTTCCAAAAACTTAAATCTAGATCTATTGTTAATAATTCTATCATTTCTTGCCTCCCTTCAAGTTTAGGAGATTGTATTTGTAGCTGGTATATGTGCATAATTATACGTGATTGGTATTTTTTTTTTTACGAGATAAACATTTTCTACTTAACCTAAGTGGTTTCCCTTTCCAAATAAAGTTTGTATGGCTTAATTGTATCATAGTAAGCCATGGATTAGATATATGTAGGGGCAACATTGGAAACACATATGACCATCTCGGGAAAATGTAGAAATTAATTAGATTAATACGGCCCCACCACGATAATTCTATAATGCTCCATTTTAATAGGTGGTTTGTTGATGTTAGTAATTCCATAAAATTTACTTCCATTAAACCTTTTAGATCTTTTGTAATTTTGACTCCCTAATAAGATAAATTTTGTTTTACCCAGCAAAATCTATATTTTCTCTAAATTTCTTTTATGACTTCTTGTTTTATATTTAAAGATAAGATTTTAGATTTTACTTAATTTATTTTATAGTTTGATTTTTTACTATAATGTTGTAATTCTTGGATAAGTTCTGTGAGACAATCTTTTGGATTTAGAAGAGTCAATAGGACATGCTCCGCATATAGATTTATCTTTTAGCTGTGTGTAGCCCATTAAAGTTGGCTCTGGACTTATAGAGCATATATGTCTCCTTTTGGACACAGGGTAGCTTTCTCTGGTAAAGTGGGTCCCACAAAGTGCAAGATGCTGAAATCAGGAGCTCCAGGAAGAGGTTGAATAGCTTCGAATTAAGCAACTCTGTATACAGAGCCAACATTAATGGGCTCAGAAAATTGTGAGTGTTCTGATTTCTGACACCTACCTATAAAGTATATATACAGATTACACTATGTTGTGTTTTATTTTTATCTCTGTGTAGGAAATATTGTTTTGTTATTCAAAAACAAGAGGAATGTGTATATGAGGTAACAATCACTCTATTTGTGTGCACTTACCACCTTTTTCAGTTTTACATCGTACAAATCATATCTATTAAGGGTATTTGTTAACATCATAGATAGCTTTTTCATTATTTTTTTTTATCTCTTGAAGTATTTTCCCAAAAACTTTTGTCCATGTCTCCATCTGAAACACAATTAAAATTGCCAGCTATTTTAATCTGTCCTTTTTTAATTCTTTCAACCTTCTCTAATATTTTCTTTTAGGAGAGACACTGGAGACAGATTAGGCAAATATATATTTACAAAAATATATATATCTTCATCTTTCTTGCATACTATTATCATATATTGACCCATTTGATACAAAATGTGATGAATATTTTGGAATTATTTAGTTTTTGATATAGCTAGAACAACCCCTCTTTGCTTTTTACCGTGATTTGAAGCATTTAGAAGCACTGGGAAGTCTTTTCCTTTGAATGTAATTTTATCGTCATGTCTCCAGTATGTCTCCTGCAAAACAGCAATATTCACTCTTTGTTTTTTCGTACTTTGTTTTTATTTATTTTTCCTCTGTGACTAATTATACATCTTGTTAGTCGCTTGAACAGAAACACTGAAATACCATCTAATTGCTTCAATGAACTTAAATAGGGTTTATAGCAGTCATTCGAAAGAATTGGGACATGGGAATATTATGGTTAAGATATGATATGATGCAAATATAAGTATATTTAATGTACAATTCTGAACATAAAATGAGTCTGCAGAGATATAAAGTAAAGCTGGCTAGTTAGTTAAGTTTCCAGTTGAAGAACCTATTCAAACGTCAGGATTGCAGGTTGTATTCCTAACAATAGGAATAGTATTTAAGGCTGAGCATAGCCCCTAATGAGGAGGGCTACAATTCTCTAGCCATTTAACCTGGGTTCATGGGAATGTGAAAGATATATAACCCTTCCTTTTTTGCTGCTCAACAGCGTTTCCTTTTAATTGTGTATATTAATAAAGTATTGATTTTGTAGATACCATGGACACAGATAGCTGAGTATTTGGTTATTCCTTCCCCACTTACCTGTGCTCTAAGTTAGTTATTATATGTTGCAGTTTTTTCTCCTTTACACTCCTCCCTTTTTCTATTAAAAACCAGCAGTGAGTCTCTCCCTATATTGGGGTGCACTCACATTCTATTTTACATTTAGTGCTTTGGGTTCAAGCCCATTTGGTGGATCTGGTACCACTATACTGACCGCTGTGTTCCTATTCCAACTTTGGAATTGGGTGTACACAGATTTTCTCTTTTTGCATTTAATTCCTAACAAAGTTGACTCAGCCATTAATCTCTCTTATGTTGATAAATAAAATACTATTAATTATGACCACACCTATACCCAAGGATGTGCATGGAAATTAGATTAATTTCAGTGTATTTTTATTTCATTCTTAATAGAAAATGTTATGGTTTTCAATTTCTTATTGCTTTTACTTCCAAAAACAATTTCACAATTCAAATAGATATATCTAAAAGTATACAATATAGTATCCGAAGCACAATTATTTATCATATTTATATCTTGTGGCAAACATAGCCACTTGGACAATATCAAGAGACTGTACCTTTAAGGGTTGCCTGTATGTCGGTGGGGATATGTGTTTAACTATGTATAATGTATGCTGGCTGTAATGACGTGTATTTACTGTATTGGCTATCTGCCGAATGCAGATAGCTGTATGTGCTGTATTTTCTTTCGTTTCACGAACGGCACTTTTGCGGGCCGATCGTGAAACGAAATAACCACCATGTAGTAGCCCACACACTTAGAGGCGTGTGGCGCTTGTTAACAAATTGCAACAATGCTCTCCTAGGTGGCCGCCGTTCGACTACCGACCATGCAGTGGTCGGCCATCTTGGATCCTTTGTTCCCTCAGCGATGTTTGGTCGTCGAGCGCATGGTACTAAAAATGGCTACTCGACGGCGTGAACACTGCTGAGCTTCCAGGCCGTTCGGGAGCTCCGGGCCGTTCGGTATTATGTTCCCTAGTTGTCAATCGGTCGTTTGAATATACATTTTAATGAATGTGTTTTTCGTGCGGCGTTCGGTTGTTTTAGCTGGGTTCTGAGCAGTAATCTCACAAATGATGCGCTCAGACCCCAGCTATCTACCGAACGTCCATTCGTACAAATAGGCTGCATATTCGAAAAGTTCTCTATTTTAATATAAATTGTCAGTTCGGCTGCACGGAGGGATAATCCACTTAACGATACATTCCTGTGAGAGGATCCCTCTCGTGCAGTAAGTTCCCCATGAAGTCCACTCTGGGAATGCCCCTGGGATGTGACTCAGGAAACCCCTTGCATGGGGAATTGTATAAATTGTGGAGCTGAAAATAAAGACCTCAGTTGACTCTCAGAACTGTGTTTCGTCCGGTTACTGGGAGATTTGGGATATTGCCTTGCTTTTTCCAGCGCTTGACTGTGGATTACTTCCTGAACCAGCGGAATTCGTGGATTTGATATTGCCGTTCCGCTACATATCTGAAGTATACAAATGTAAAAAACATTCATTCTTACATCCCAAACATACAAAAAAAAAAGTATTGAGCCATTGAGGGAAAGAGGTGGGTCTAACCAATAAAACGGTTGATATAGATCCAATGTGATCTTTGGTATTGTTACGGCTCCCCCGGTATGCGAGGGGTTACCGCCGTATGAGACGTTCCCTTACCGAATGCGAAGGCAGCCACTGCGTGTTACAAAGCACTGAACAGTAGCCGTACGGATGCAGCAGTTCCCCAGTAACCGAACAGCCAGTATACGAATGCAATATTCCTCCCAAACAGCCGAACAGCCACCATACGAATCAAGTATTCCTCCAACAGCCGAACACGCTTACTCCATACGAATAATCCCCCCAAAGACGAGACACAGCTCCGTATTGAGGGTCAGCAGGAATCTGTTTAATGAGGGCCACATGCCCAGCTTTTATGCAAGTCCCTCACCCGGTGGACACTCCCCTCGGGGACCGAATGTGGGACTGTGACAAGGACAATACATTAGCCAATCACAGAAGACACAATAAGCCATTCCTCTTTTCTTGCCCAGAACCCCCTGCTCTGCCCGGGAAGATAATTGTGAAGTAATTTAATTATCTCCCCGGACAGAGCCTAAACGCCATCTTGAGTACAAAAAACACAAGTACATAAAAATACATAAAATTCTATAACTGTTAAATTTTACACATTTTTATAGGCATTCCATAGGTCCCCAGATAGCTAGGATCTGAGTTCACCAAAGTACCGAATAGCGCTCAGATCCTATACAAACATTCTAATCGCCTTGTAGCCAAAGTGTTCACACAGTCAGTTTTCATACGAATGGGCTCCACGGGATTCCTATCTGGGGTACGGTGTATTCTGTTTAAATCCACCGAATATAGAATCATTCATGTCAATCTACCGAACAAGAAGGGAGGTCGGCAGCTTCAGCGGTGTTCGTGCCAAAATGTGTCCGTTTTTAGTTCCATGAGATAGGCGTCGAACACCGCTGTGCGTTCGTGTGTTTTAAAATGGCCGCGACCTCGTGTTCGACATTCGAATGGCGGACACCCAACTGCTGTATCAATTACGAGGTGTCTGCGGTTAATCCTCAACGTTCAAGCTGGGGCCAAGAGGTTAGTCAGCAGAACACTCCTCTACTGGGTGGACAGCCGTTCGGTAGTTTGTTCGGTTATAAACAGGGGAATGCCATAGAGTCCACAGGAATGAGAAAAACAAATTAAATAAACGAACAAGCCATACGGTTATTTTAGCCTAAGATAGAGGGATCTGTCACAGGTATATTCAAGGGTGCCCAAATTATTTCAAGTGCACTTAGAGGAGCATGAATTCAGACACCAGACCCCTGTCGGTATTCAAAATAAGCCTCTGACCTTTATTTTGTCAGTTTTGTTTTTATACATTAAAAAGTAAGTGCTTACATGCAAATACTTATAGGACTGTAGAAGGAAGGGAGTGAAAGGGTGAAAGGAGTACAGATAATACATAGGGATGAACGTCAAGTACATATAACAGATAAGTTCAGAGAAAGAACAGCAAACAATACAAACTGATCACCCGTAAAAATATGTGGAACAAGCACACAGACAAATGTCAAAAGATAATATACCTAAGAGGTTCTAAACTGTAGAAAACAGGACTCCTCCCAGTCCTCACAGTACAATGTATACAGAAAAAATCTACAGAAAACAAAAGTAAAAACTCATAGAGTAGTACAATCAATATACATAAATCCACCAATTTTATAGGTTGCACTCACAAACGTATATTGATAGTAGGCATATCTCAATAGTAAGAAGGCGATATGAGGTCCTCAACACGAGAGCGTGGGCATGTAGGAGAAAAATAAGATAAACCAAAATAAGTGTAGATGGTATATACTTATAGCCTGCACTGTAATAAATTGCACATACAAGCTTGTAATGATATATAAGCATATCATAAGTTGAGTTCCACAGCCATCCTCCTCCAATTGGCATAGATAACGAATGTGAGGGATACTGCTTTAAATGTAAAACTATTTATTGGTACAGGTATAAAATATAACAAAATAGTATAAAACACTCTCACTAAAATGGCCCAACCTTACGCGTTTCGCCTGTTACCGACCGGACTTCCTCAGGGGTAATAACTTCAATGATCTCCCGTGCAGTGTCATTCTTTCTTCCTCCGGTGTTGTTTTAAGTGACCGGGTGAGGCTCCTGCCTTTGCCGTCCACCTATCATCAGCAGGTGGCTCCAGCTGCAAATCATCTGTGCCGATAGCGTTCCAAGCCTCATTCTCATGTGCCATATTTCCTTGTGCGCATGTGCACGAACGGCATCCTCTTATGATGATCGGGAGATCATAGCGTCTCTTCATATGCTCCGTGCAAAGTCCTCACATCCTCCCATACACAGTCCCAATGTAGCTCGCAAAAAAAAACCTACATAAAAAGAAGATGAATGGCACACATTAAAGAGAAAATTACATAAAAAATAAAATGTTGCATAAAAACTATATACATTGTAAACCACAAATGTCACGAAGTGAACTGATCTTTTAACATTCATATAGCTATTAATATGTATCTAGGAAACTATCCAAGTGGTATCTATCAACATATACCCAAAAGGCCCTTAAAAAGGAGACATGAACCTAATCTTACAGTTGCAAGAAAAAGTATGTGAACCCTTTGGAATGATATGGATTTCTGCACAAATTGGTCATAAAATGTGATCTGATCATCATCTAAGTCACAACAATAGACAATCACAGTCTGCTTAAACTAATAACACACAAAGAATGAAATGTTGCCATGTTTTTATTGAACACACCATGTAAACATTCACAGTGCAGGTGGAAAAAGTATGTGAACCCCTAGACTAATGACATCTCCAAGAGCTAATTGGAGTGAGATGTCAGCCAACTGGAGTCCAATCAATGAGATGAGATTGGAGGTGTTGGTTACAGCTGCCCTGCCCTATAAAAAACACACACCAGTTCTGGGTTTGTTTTTCACAAGAAGCATTGCCTGATGTGAATGATGCCTCGCACAAAAGAGCTCTCAGAAGACCTACGATTAAGAATTGTTGACTTGCATAAAGCTGGAAAGGATTATAAAAGTATCTCCAAAAGCCTTGCTGTTCATCAGTCCACAGTAAGACAAATTGTCTATAAATGTAGAAAGTTCAGCACTGCTGCTACTCTCCCTAGGAGTGGCCGTCCTGTAAAGATGACTGCAAGAGCACAGCGCAGACTGCTCAATGAGGTGAAGAAGAATCCTAGAGTGTCATCTAAAGACTTACAAAAGTCACTGGCAAATGCTAACATCCCTGTTAGTGAATCTACAATACGTAAAACACTAAACAAGAATGGATTTCATGGGAGGATACCACAGAGGAAGCCACTGCTGTCCAAACAAAACATTGCTGCACGTTTACAGTTTGCACAAGAGCACCTGGATGTTCCACAGCAGTACTGGCAAAATATTCTGTGGACAGATGAAACCAAAGTTGAGTTGTTTGGAAGAAACACACAACATTATGTGTGGCGAAAAAAAGGCACAGCACACCAACATCAAAACCTCATCCCAACTGTGAAGTATGGTGGTGGGGACATCATGGTTTGGGGCTGCTTTGCTGCGTCAGGGCCTGGACGGATTGCTATCATCGAAGGAAAAATGAATTCCCAAGTTTATCAAGACATTTTGCAGGAGAACTTAAGGCCATCTGTCTACCAGCTGAAGCTCAACAGAAGATGGGTGTTGCAACAGGACAATGACCCAAAGCATAGAAGTAAATCAACAACAGAATGGCTTAAACAGAAGAAAATACGCCTTCTGAAGTGGCCCAGTCAGAGTCCTGACCTCAACCCGATTGAGATGCTGTGGCATGACCTCAAGAAAGCGATTCACACCAGACATCCCAAGAATATTGCTGAACTGAAACAGTTCTGTAAAGAGGAATGGTCAAGAATTACTCCTGACCGTTGTGCACTTCTGATCTGCAACTACAGGAAATGTTTGGTTGAAGTTATTGCTGCCAAAGGAGGTTCAACCAGTTATTAAATCCAAGGATTCACATACTTTTTCCACCTGCACTGTGAATGTTTACATGGTGTGTTCAATAAAAAATGGCAACATTTCATTCTTTGTGTGTTATTAGTTTAAGCAGACTGTGATTATATAGTTGAGACTTAGATGATGATCAGATCACATTTTATGACCAATTTGTGCAGAAATCCATATCATTCCAAAGGGTTCACATACTTTTTCTTGCAACTTTATATCGTATAAAATGAACCCAGAAAAAGAAAAACAATGTGTCTTAAACCATCTAGATGGAAGGGGTGCATCTCTTAAAATATACTATTAATAAATACATTATGAATAGAAATTCTAAAAAAAACTAAAAAAGACTATGATAATCTAAACATAAAAAGGAGTTAAACTATTTTAAAAAACACACTAAATCGAAATCAACATTTAAGCCTTGAGGTTGCAACGTTTTTAATTTATGTATCCACAAGCCTTCTCTTTTTCTTAATTTAAGCATTAGGTCACCTCCTCTCTCATCTAACCGCACTTGTTCTATTGCTATAAAATTTACGTTATTCTTGAAAAAGGGGCATTTATTGCAATGTTCTGGAACTGAATGTGTAGTAATTTTCTTTTGTATATTATTGTAGTGTTCCAGACATCTGACTTTCGCTTTCCTTCCAGTCCTCCCCACTTATTGTGCACCACACCCACAAGTGATGAGGTACACAACATATGTGGAGGAACACAAAATCCGGCTTTGGATCTTAAACACCTCCTCAGTCTGTGTACTCTAAAATTCACTGCAAGATGCGAATGTATGTCTACACACCTTGCATTTTCCACACGTGTAGCAACCAGTGTGAGATTTAATTTCCTCTGTCTTCCCCTAAAATGTACTCTGAGCCAAGATATTCTTCAAATTATTCCCCCTCTTAAATATCATTCTGGGGTTGTTAGGAATTTTTGTCCTGAGAAAATCATCTTCTAAAAGCAATGACCAGTGTCTTTTCACAATACTTTGAATATCAAATGCTTTGGAATTGTATTGTATATTAAAAGCATATTCGTAGCATGAGTCTCTCCTAGTATGATTATTATCTTTTAATAAGCTCCCTCTCTCCTTATGTCCTATTCTAACAATCTGCACATCCAAAGAGTCTTGAGAGTAATCCTTTTCTAAAAATCTATCCCTAAGAATTCCACTTTGAGTGAAAAATCTGTACAATTCCTTCGGATCCGAGTAAATTGACTCTTAGGCACTCCGGTCAACCATTTTGAATGGTGACTACTATTCTTCTCTATATAACTATTTGTGTCAGTTTTTTTAAAGAAGGTTTTTATTTTGATTTGGTTATTCTCTACATAAAGAGTGAGATCCAAAAAGCAAATTCTATGTTTGTCAAAATTCAGAGTGAATTTAAGGGATCAATCACTGTTATAAATAAAACTAATAAAATCCAACAAAGTTGCTTCAGGACCCTTCCAAATTATTAAAATATCGTCAATGCACCTCTTCCAGAGGGAGGACTAGAAGGAAAGCGAAAGTCAGATGTCTGGAACATTACAATAATATACGAAAAAAAATTACTACACATTCAGTTCTGGAACATTGCAATAAATGCCCCTTTTTCAAGAATAACATACATTTTATAGCAGTAGAACAGGTGTGGTTAGATGACAGAGGAGGTGACCTATGCTTAAATTAAGAAAAAGAGAAGGCTTTTGGATACATAAATTAAAAACATTGCAACCTCGAGGCTTAAATGTTGATTTCGATTTAGTGTGTTTTTTATAATTGTTTTTTTTAAATAGTTTAACTCCTTTTTATGTTTAGATTATCATAGTCTTTTTTAGTTTTTTCAGAATTTCTATTCGTAATGTATTTATTAATAGAATATTTTAAGAGATGCACCCCTTCCATCTAGATGGTTTAAGACATATTGTTTTTCTTTTTTTTGGTTCATTTTATACTATATAAGATTAGGTTCATGTCTCCTTTAAGGGCCTTTTGGGTATATGTTGATAGATACCACTTGGATAGTTTCCTAGATACATATTAATAGCTGTATGAATGTTAAAAGATCAGTTCACTTCGTGACATTTGTGGCTTATAATGTATATAGTTTTTATGCAACATTTCTGTTTTTTATGTAATTTTCTCTTTATTGTGTGCCATTCATCTTCTTTTTATATATATGGGGGGTTTTTTTGTGAGCTACATTGGGACTGTGTATGGGAGGATGTGAGGACTTTGCACGGAGCATATGAAGAGACACTTTGATCTCCTGATCATCATAAGAGGATGCCGTTTGTGCACATGCACACAAGGAAAAATGGCACATGAGAATGAGGCTTGGAACGCTATCGGCACAGATGAATTGCAGCTGGAGCAACCTGCTGATGATAGGCGGACTGCAAAGGCAGGAGCCTCACCGGGTCATTTAAAACAACGCCGGAGGAAGAAAGAATGACACTGCACGGGAGATCGTTGGAGTTATTACCCCTGAGGAAGTCCGGTCGGTAACGGAAGAAATGCATAGGGTTGGGTCATTGTAGTGAGAGTGTTTTATACTGTTTTGTTATTTTGTTATATTTTATTCCTGTACCAATAAATAGTTTTAAATTTAAAGCAGTATCCCTCACATTCGTTATCTATACCAACTGGAGGAGGATGGCTGTGGAACACAACTTATGATATGCTTATATATCATTACAAGCTTGTAAGTGCAATTTATTACAGTGCAGGATATAAGTATATCCCATCTACACTTATTTTGGATTATCTTATTTTTCTCCTACATGCCCACGCTCTCGTGTTAAGAACCTCATATCGTCTTCTTACTATTGAGATATGCATACTATCAATATACGTTTGTGAGTGCAACCTATAAAATTGGTGGATTTATGTATATTGATCGTACTACTCTATGAGTTTTTACTTTACTTTTCTGTAGATTTTTTCTATATATAAAGAGAAAGAACAGACCAAGCCCGGACTGGCCATCGGGCATACCGGGCAAATGCCCTGCAGGACCAGCGATATCCGAGCGCCGGCCCTGTTGTGTGCCTCCATGGGCCGGTGGGGAGATCAAAGATCTCCCTCACCGGCCCACAGGCACTGTAACACTGCCGCTGGCTGGGGAGGGAGAGGAAAAAGGACCCGGTGGAGCTCTAGCCAGCAGCTCCGCCGGGTTCCTCTTGCGGGATTCTGAGCGTTGCCGCGGTTACCACGGAAATGCTCAGATCTCGCGAGGGTGAACTCTAGCCTGCGAGCTAGAGTTCTCTCACACCACTAGGACCACCAGGGAAGGCAGCACGGTCCCCCCTCAATGGAAACCCAGGGGGATATAACTTTTTTTATTATTAATAAAAAAAATATACATTTAGATAAAAAATAAATTCACACTCACACTAACAGCCCCCTCACACACACAGCACCCTCAGACAGACAGCACCCAGACACACACAGCACCCTCAGACACACACAGCACCCTCAGACACACAAAGCACCCTCAGACACACACAGCACCCAGACACACACAAGCACCCTCAGACAGACAGCACCCAGACACACACAGCACCCTCAGACAGACAGCACCCAGACACACACACCCTCAGACACACACAGCACCCAGACACACACAGCACCCTCAGACACACACAGCACCCATACACACACACAGCACCCTCAGACACACAAAGCACCCTCAGACACACACAGCACCCACACACACACAGCACCCTCACACACACACATCACCCACACACACACAGCACCCAGACACACAAAGCACCCTCAGACACACAAAGCACCACCAGACACACAAAGCACCCTCAGACACACAAAGTACCCTCGGACACACACAGCACCCAGACACACACAGCACCCTCAATCACACACAGCACCCTCAGACACACACAGCACCCTCAGACACACAAAGCACTTTCAGACACACACATCACCCACACACACACAGCACCCAGACACACAAAGCACCCTCAGACACACAAAGCACCATCAGACACACACAGCACCCTCAGATGCACAAAGCACCCTCAGACGCACACAACACCCTCAGACAGACAGCACCCAGACACACACACAGCAACCAGACACACACAGCACCCTCAGACACACACAGCACCTTCAGATACACACAGCACCCCCAAACACACACAGCACCCTCAGACACAGACAGCACCCTCAGACACACACACAGCATTCAGACACACACAGCACCCAGACACACACAGCACCCAGACACACACATCACCCTCAGACACACACAGCACCCAGCACACAGCACACAGACACACTGAACCACCTACACACACTACATTCCTTGTAAGCAAACACATACAACATTCTCTAAACACACCCTCTCTACAACCCCTACACACACTACGTCACCTATACACACACACTACAGCCCGTATGCACACACTCGCTACATCCCCTATAACACTATGCCCCCTATACACACACTCTCTACAGCCCCTAGCCACACATATTACACCACAAACATGAATGAAATTGACCTATTTACACAATACTACACCACACTCTACACACACGCAATCCCACAAGCGGGCTCCAAACACATGCATCATATGCTTTCCTGGCCCTTTTGTCCTCTGGTATCCCACTTTTGGAGACACAAGAGACAATTTAATAGCAAAATCAGTGCAAGCATGTTATTAAAGGACCACTATAGTGCCAGGAAAACATACTCGTTTTCCTGGCACTATAGTGCCCTGAGGGTGCCCCCACCCTCAGGGACCCTCTCCCGCCCTGCTCTGGAAGGGGGAAAGGGTTAAAAACGTACCTTTTTCCAGTGCTGGGCGGAGAGCTCTCCTCCTTCTCTCCTCCTCCGTTCCTCCTCCTGGGCTGAATGCGCACGCGCGGCAAGAGCTGCGCGCGCATTCAGCCCGTCGCATAGGAAAGCATTTACAATGCTTTCCTATGGACGCTGCGTGCTCTCACTGTGAAAATCACAGTGAGAAGCACGCAAGCGCCTCTAGTGGCTGTCAATGAGACAGCCACTAGAGGATTAGGGGGAAGGCTTAACCCATTCATAAACATAGCAGTTTCTCTGAAACTGCTATGTGTATAAAAAAATGGGTTAACCCTAGAAGGACCTGGCACCCAGACCACTTCATTAAGCTGAAGTGGTCTGGGTGCCTAGAGTGGTCCTTTAAATTTGCTTGCGCTGGGCAGAACAAATACAGGGCCTTTTTCTAATGCTAGAGCTCTTCAGCGGGGCTCTGCGCATTGAACCAACATGCTCACTTTGAGAGTGGCGTGCTTGTCATTAGTGATGACAAAACCCACCTTCTCAGGCCCCGCCACTTCTTAGGGGGCCGCTCTCATTGAAAAATGCCCGGGCCTAATTATTTTCCCAGTCTGGCCTTGGAACAGACTGATTTAGGATTGACAGCTCAGGTGGGGGCTATCTGCTCCCGGAACTAGACATATATAGTCTTAAGTGTCGTTTTAAACATTAAGCATTTCCTGAATCCAAGTTAGCCAATTTTATTATAGGATATCTAACATGACACCTATAACCTTGAGCCTTGGAATCAAAGTAAATTCTTTCACAAATGGGTTGTTAACTTTAAGTGGTTCAAATATTTCTGCCAAGGGTACCACCATTCTTCATATTTCTCAATTGCGTATCTCTCAAAATAGAAACTTTGTTCCATTTTATATTGATACGTGATTTGATTACATATATTTCCCCGACTCAAAAAGGATGATTTCCAATTGCGAGCCAACACCAATTTTGTTGCAAACAGTATGTGCGTTATTAAGTAATCATGGCTCTTTTGAACATTGGGATAATCAATATTCCATAAAAACATATGTGGGGTAAGTTTTGTATATGAAAAAAGATTACGGAAATATGAATTTATTTGAGATTTGAGCAGATCTAGATTAGCACATTCCCACAATATGTATAAGAGGTTTCCCTTCTCCGCTTGACATCTCCAGCACATATCAGAAGTATTATTTACGAATTTCTTAAGTCTGGTGGGAACTAAATACCACCTGTAAATAATTTTGTAATGTAATTCTAAAATAGAGATACAATGTATACTTTGAAAGAGACTTTTAATCCCAGACAACCATACTTCGCAGGGAAAGTGGGAATCTAATTCAGATTCCCATTTTATTATGGGGGGTGCCTTATCCTCCTCCACTCCACTATTTCGGAAGTGTAAGTGGAAACATTTCAGAATCTTAGATATGAATTTCTTTTTTTTATCAATGGAATTTTTAAAAAGCTCATCACACCAATGGGTCGGAATAATGTTCCTACTCATCAAATAATATTTAATTCTTAAGTAAGAAAAAAACTCATTATTGGGAAGATCGAACTTTCCTTGTAATTGTGCGAAAGGAATTACCACTCCGTCCGCTGTTATGTCTGATATTGTAGAAATACCTCTGGATTTCCATTGTATAATATTTAAATTGATTATATCATAGGGAAGTATCTCAATTGAAGCTCCTAAAGATATGTTGTTGGTTAAGCCAAATCGTTTCTTTAATTTTATCAATGTAACTGCTATATCTTTAACAATAGGGTTGTGAGAAGTTTTGTTTAGTCAAAAATAGATTCGACCAAAATAAATGAAGTATGTTATATGATCTCATCTCTGTTTTTTCACTAGAATACGAGTCAGTAAATTTTGAATTTAAATTTAGATATGAAATACAATGGGCTAGCATTGAGGCCTCATGAAGGAGGTATATGTCTGGATAGGAAACCCCTGCTTCTATTTTGTTTTTCCTGTGAATACTATATGCTATTTTGGGTTTTTTACCCATCCAAACATAATCCCCAAACATCTTTACATATTTGGCCAATATTCTGTAGTCCACCTTGAGAGGAATAGTTCTAAATTAATACAGAATTTTAGGCACTACATAAGCATTTAAAACATGGATACGACCCAGCCATGATGTTTCTAGTCCTTTATGGGAAGTTAGATAATTTGAAAGTGTTTTAAGCATATCTGAGTAATTGACACCAACCATATCGAATATTTCTGGAATAATTTTAATACAGAGATAATCAATATGAAGTTTATTCCAATCCAATTGGAACTGTGTTTTTAAATTGACCAGAGCTTCATTAGTAAGTCCCTTATACATAATTTTGAGATTTGTTGATATTAATCTTATAGTTGGAATATTTACTAAAAGAATCGATTGTTCGTAAGAGGGCCGCAATGGAGCGGGAAGGATTTGTCATGGAAAGGATACCATAATCCGCATATAAAGATATTTTACAATTCAAGTTCCCAAGTTGTATCTCATTATTTTGATAGATGGAAATTGCCAAGGGTTCAATAAAATTTATAAATAGCCTGTCAAATGCCTTTTCGGCATCCAAAGCTTATAAAGCAACTCCGATTTTGAGTTGTCCAGATCTATGAAATATGTTTATAATCTTACGGGTATTATCTATCTGGTTTCTGTCCATGAAGAATAGCCATCAGGATCTGGGGCTTTAGATGGTTTCAAATTTAAAATAATGTTTTTAATTTTACATTCAGAAAAGGGTTCATTTAATCTCTGGAGATCTTCATTATTAACTTTAGGAATTGCTAGATTGTTCAGATACTTTCTAGTGTCATCTATGGAAGGCTCCTTATTTTTCAAATGATAAAGTTTGTTACAGTAGTTGGAAAAGATTTCTGCAATTTCTGTAGGTGCATAATATGATTTATTATTTACTATGAGTTTATTAATGACTGTTTGTTTCTTTTCATTTTTCAATTAGTTTGATAGTAATTTCCCAAGTTTTTTATTATTATGATAATACCA
The DNA here is from genome assembly GCA_933207985.1 of Pelobates cultripes. Classification (NCBI taxonomy): domain Eukaryota; kingdom Metazoa; phylum Chordata; class Amphibia; order Anura; family Pelobatidae; genus Pelobates; species Pelobates cultripes. Next base: position 112,702,913 of record OW240916.1, read on the forward strand.
TCTTTGTTTTAAATATAGTATAGTTGTATTAACTGAAATAAGGGTTTTGTCAGTTATATATTTTTTAATTATATCAATCTCACTAGTTCTTATATTGCATATCCTGGATATATTCAATCTTTATAGTTTACAGAGTTTAATATATAATTCAGAGAGTGTACTTTACTTCTTAACCTTTTTCTGGGAACCAAGTTTAATTAATAGTCCACGGGCAAAACACTTAAGAGTACACCATAATGTATAGAATGAAACAAGTCCATTATCGTTAATATCAATAAATCTCTCAGTTTTGTTTTTTTTAGATGGTCCAAATTTAGGTTAGAAGCCAACAAGCTTTCATTAAGACGCCATCTTGTTCTGCTCTTATACTTCGTATTATTATTATTTGATACCTCCAAAAAGAATGGAGCATGGTCAGACCAAGTAATACTTCCAATATCTTCTTTCTGAATAAGTTCCAAACCATTTAAATTTGTCAAAAAGAGATTGATGCGTGAATATGACTAATTTACCCAAGAAAAGAAAGTATATTCCTGATCGTTGGGATGAAAACTCGCCAACAATCAAAAAGATAATTTTTTTAAAGCCACTTCTGAGTGGCTGGTTTTATCCTTATTACGGAATTTTCGATTACTATTTCTATCTAACTTTATTAACTACTGAATTAAGCTCTCCACCAATAATCAGTCTACCACAATGAATAGAGTCCACTTTTTCTTTTAATTTTTTCAGAAATTTCAACAGTGAAATATTTGGGACGTAAATATTCACTAGTGTATATAAAATATCATTAAGTTTGACAATTAAAATCTGGAAAAACCCATTATCATCTAGAACTTGATGGACCACTTGCACCTTAATTTTATCTGAAACCATAATAGCTACCCCTCTCTTTTTTTTTTTTTTGTGTCCAACTAAATTGGCTAAGTAAATATTAGGGTATTTACTTGAACTTCCAGAGTTTTTTCACTTCAAGAATCCAGTGTGTTTCGGGGGAATGGGCGGGCCGTGCATGATGTAAGTGCGCACGCACGCTGTAGGTCCACGTGCTCCGGGGACCAGGAAGTGTGGAAGTGAGGAATCGGGGCGGCGTGGATGCTGCACGCTGAACCACGATGGTGCAGAGAAAAACCGGAGGCTCCTAAAACAGAGATAGAAAGCTACTAAGTGCTTAGCGGTACAGAGATCGAAGCTTGAAACCCAGCCTGGGCTCTACAAGGTGGTAGGCTTCCCGCTTGGATTTCCTTCTGGTTTAGGGGCTTGGAGATTGCCCTCTTTGGCGATAAGAAGGACGGACAAAATACTCTGGAGAGGTGAAAAAAGAGGCGAAAGGAGCAACAGAAGAGGAGATAGAGGATCTCAGCGAAAATAAAGTCAAATTCTGTAAGTAAGACTTAGCTATTTGCTGAGACAGACAATTTTTAAAAATAATTTCTAAAAATGGATGGAAATTCTTAACTAAAGGCAAGAAGGAATAAAATACTGTAACTCTTTAGAGGCTAAGTCTGCTTACCTAGCTTATTGATATAAGCGTTAGGGTGCCATATATCCCTAAAAAGAAGGGAATTGTGATATAATAAAAGTCAAAATTTGCATGTACAAGATTTAAAGACAAACTGACAACTGTAATAATAACTGCAACATTAACTGCAATAATATAAAACGTATTAAATCTAAGCTGGATATTTGTTCAGCATATATGGCTCCTAAAAAAGAGAAAGCTATAAACACTGAAAAAAAAGAAATCAGCCATTAGTACATACTACTCACCAAAAATGGCATCCACAGAAACAGAAAAACAACGAAAATCTTTGCCTCTAGATAACACTGAACTTTATGCTCACCAAATATCTAATCTATCAGAAGATGATTTTCCACAACTGCCAAAAATAGCACAAGTATCACAAGGAATCTCGCAGCAAGTCTTAACTCAAATGTTGGATAACCTACATAGAAAAATTAAAAATGATATCGAACTTTATATAAATCATCTCAAATCAGAAGTTGCAGTTCTTTCTGAGAAGATCTCAAATCAAGCAACTATAATACAAAAAATTCAAGAAGACTATGAACACATTAAGTCATCTAATATACAACTAGAGAAGAAGATACAAGAAATAGAGATCCAAACTATAAACCTTGAAGATCGCTCTAGTAGAAATAACTTAAGAGTCAGAGGCATACCGGAATCAATTACACAAGAAGATTTACATTTCTATATGGATAGCTTTTTTTCAAAATATCCTGTCTCTGCAGACTTTGGGTCCAGAACCTTTTGAAAGATTCCATAGACTGCCTAAACCAAATGGAATCGATAAGTCTCATCCACAAGATGTTATAGTTTTCTTTTTGAGTTTTCGAAATAAAAAAACAAATAATGCAGAAAGCAAGGAATAAGATTCTAGATAACGAAGAATGGCAGCACCTAAAACTTTTTCAGGACTTATCACAGAAGACAAGACAAGCAAGAAGAACTTTATTGGAGGAGACAGCAATTCTTAGGAAGATGGAGATACGTTATAAGTGGTTGTTTCCGACGGCAGTAATGGTCTATTTTAAAGATCAAACATATATTTTCAGAGACAATAAGAGCTTGGAAGCTTACCTCAAATTGAAAAAAATATATATATTTTTTTTTATTTTTATTTTTTTCCTCCTCCCTTCTTTCTTTCCTCCTAATGTCACTAAATGTTAATATATGAATAGGGAATTGAAATTGAGCACGGCATGAAAGTAATGGTAAACACTTAAAATGTTAAAATATACACTCGGATAAATGGGGGGAAATAGGGAGGAAATGGAAATGTTTTGGCTTACACAACTGTGAGATTTCAGAAAGAGGGTTTAAAAAGTATAAATAACTACGTATGCGTGGGCAAAGGAAAAATAAATATTCTAAAAACAAATGGTAATAGTTGGTATAAATTGATTAAAATAAGTTATAAAGTTTGGCACACTTATAATAATATAGTTAAGAATATATAGCTCACTCAAATTAATAGGACATCTGAAACACAATATTAGGGAAATAATGGGAATATTGACATTTGGAGACAATGTGAGTTATAGGAAGTTAGAAAAGTTTAGGGGGGAAGTTTTGATTATTCAAATGTGAACGTAAAATTAAACTGTTCTAGATAAGGTAAAATTAACATAAAAAGGTATAATAGCGAGCCATCTGCAGACGGGGGGAGGAGCTGATCTTGTATTGCTGTGTATCAGCATTGGTGTGGCCCTGATAAAGATGATATTCGGTTTAGAACATAAAATACTTAATTCATTTCCTGGTCCGGGGTCCTGCGACGGCAGCAGGTTTAAATATGAAGACTCTATTTAGAAGTTCTTCATATAACGGAATGATTGTTCGATTAGAATATTTGTTGTGGAATGTTTTCAAGAGGCTAGAATTGAAATGGCCAAATGGAAACAGTAAGGGTGATTGTATGTGCTGGTTGTTAAATGAGAGGTGGTCAGAGGGGAGGAGGATGGTGGGGGATTCAGTGGCTAGATGTCACTTTATATTCTATCAATCAACGCAAGGGGCTTAAACTCAGGTCAGAAAAGGGGTTATTTATACAATCTATTAATTGATAGTAAAATTGATATTGGGTTTGTACAGGAAACACATTGGATAAATTCTACATCTAAGCTATGGAACTATAAAAAAATTCCAGTGAAAAAAATTCAAGTTCCAACTTGATTGGAAAAATTAAGAAAAGAGGGGTAGCAATAATTTTCTCAGGTAGATTGAAATATCACCAGAACAATGAGTGAGCGCTAGATAACACAGATTAGCAGCAACCCTATAAGGGAATTCCTCAAAAACCCTTAAAACAAAACACAGAAAGGTAAAAAATACAGAAAAAGGTTGCGCTTGGATAAAACTTTAAATAATACGAAAAGTCCAGATAAAATCAATGGATAAAAAGAGAGAGTCTTATCTGGCAATGTCCGTTGGAATCGTATTATGTAATGGTACTTGGTCCGAAACAGTAGTCTTGCTTGTTATCTTCCTTATGGACCGTCTCATATGCAAGAAATAAGAACAAATACAGAGCCGAAATAGTGTAGTATATCTGAATAAAATGGAAGTTGAAATGTAATACTTGATTGCAAACTCACATTTAAAAGAGCTAGAACCCGCTCTGGTATAGAGGGCGTACAGCGGTTTAGATCCCCGCTTGTAGGATATGGGATGAATTTCCTTCACGTACTTCCTCCTTCCGTAATATGAAAGACACTCAAATAAAAAGAGACAGCCAATAGTGTTCTCTGTGTAAAACTTTGAATAAAATATGTGAAAATAAAAGTGGATACTCACAAGACAGGAGCAGGTCAACTGCTCCTAGTAGTTCGCGTTGGTGGTATAATCCCCACCTAGGATTGCTTGGAGTCCAGCGAATAAAAAGAGATAATGCCAGGTAACAATAATAAATATATGTGTATAAAAAGATAAATGGTACGATAAAAGGTTACCAAATATACTTTAATATTTAAAATTACACAATATAAAAACCATAAACGCGTTTCGCCAATCGGCATTATCAATATGGGTAAAGAACCTGATACCTGGCAGTGGATCCTTTAAATAGCATGTACAGACATTTAAAAATTGGCACCAAAATTTGGGCAGCCAATCAGGATTCAAGTGAGAAAATATAATTACTGCAGAAACATTAAAAATGGATACTTGAATCACTCAGTATCCAAACATTTTATTATACATAATAAAGACCCTAAAATGTTGAAATGTATTGCTATAGGAAAATGTACGGTTCCATGGAGGGGCGGTAATATTAAAAATATCTTAGGCAGAAAAGAAATGGAGTGGGTTTATAAACTTCAAACCCTTGCACCTTATGGTTTAAATGTTGAATTTGATTTGTTTAATTTTTTATAAACGAATGTTCATTCTTACTATATTGAATATTTTACTCTCTATTATTTATACCCTTTACTATTTATTGCCTCTTTCTACCATTACCCATTTTTTAGTCACCATGCCTGCTCTCACTATATGAGTGGACCAGGCATGTTGTTAATCTTATTTACTTTTATCATATAGTCATATATATATTTATATATTTTTATGTATTTATATATTTATATATTTTTTTATTGTATTCATTCTCCTTTTTTTTTTTAACATTCTCCTAGCCGGCCGCATCTCTTGTGCGTGCCGACTTGTTTACTTCATCTCCATGACGACGGCTACAGCTTTGTGTTAGCCGTCGTCTATTTCCTGGTATTCCCTTCTTGATGACGACGGCCGCAGTCCTGTGCGAGCCGCCATCATCAATATCACTGCCCCCTTTTCTGACGTCAGCCGCATCACGTGCGTGCTGACGTCGATCTCTACGCCCATTGGCGTCAGCCGCATCCTTCATGCGAGCTGACGCCAGCTGCCCGCCCCTTCTCATGACGCCGGCGACTGCGCAGTGCCTGCCGGCATCATACTACACGTCCCAGAACCCCCTTCGGTCGTGATGCCGGTCATGTGACCATGCATCACCATATTTATTTTACATTATGCACAGTTCGTTTTTAATATATAATTAGATTTCCCAAATATTTATTCTTATCTTGTTTCAAATATATCATACCATACTTGTTTTAATTATATTTTAACTATATGTATTCTCACTTGAATGCTGATTGGCTGCCCAAATTTTGGCGCCAATTTTTGAATGTCTGTACATGCTATTTAAAGGATCCACTGCCAGGTATCAGGTTCTTTAACCATATTGATAACGCCGATTGGCGAAACGCGTTTATGGTTTTTATATTGTGTAATTTTAAATATTAAAGTATATTTGGTAACCTTTTATCGTACCATTTATCTTTTTATACACATATATTTATTATTGTTACCTGGCATTATCTCTTTTTATTCGCTGGACTCCAAGCAATCCTAGGTGGGGATTATATCACCAACGCGAACTACTAGGAACAGTTGACCTGCTCCTGTCTTGTGAGTATCCACTTTTATTTTCACATATTTTATTCAAAGTTTTACACAGAGAACACTATTGGCTGTCTCTTTTTATTTGAGTGTCTTTCATATTACGGAAGGAGGAAGTACGTGAAGGAAATTCATCCCATATCCTACAAGCGGGGATCTAAACCGCTGTACGCCCTCTATACCAGAGCGGGTTCTAGCTCTTTTAAATGTGAGTTTGCAATCAAGTATTACATTTCAACTTCCATTTTATTCAGATATACTACACTATTTCGGCTCTGTATTTGTTCTTATTTCTTGCATATGAGACGGTCCATAAGGAAGATAACAAGCAATTACTGTTTCGGACCAAGTACCATTACATAATACGATTCCAACGGACATTGCCAGATAAGACTCTCTCTTTTTATCCATTGATTTTATCTGGACTTTTCGTATTATTTAAAGAGTGAAATATCAGCTGGTCTTTGAGGAGACCGATCCTGGGGGTAGATTTCTAATAGTTATAGCTCGAATAAATGATTTGTTGTATACTCTGGTAAATGTATACGCTCCAAATCAATCTCCATATAGATATTTGGAGAGCCTAATACATAAGGTTGACCACGTGTCGTCTGGAAGACTGATTATCGGCGGAGATTTTAACTGTACCATAGATACCAAACTGGATAGGAATAGAGATAAGTTTTTAAGCAAAGCCGATGGTCAAAGAACAGGCTCATCAATGATGCAGATCTTCTTAGCTAAAAATCGTCTGTATGACTGTTGGAGAATACAACACTCAGAAGAGTGAGATCATACGTTCTTTTCAAATGTTCATCAGTCATACACTCGAATTGATTATTTTTTGGTTAGAGATGATATATTAGAGAAAATCATTAAGGTCAAAATTGGACCTATAACATGGTCTGATCATGCACCAGTCCTCTTAGAAATAAAAAATAATGTTGAATACAAATGTAGAGATAGATGGAGATTAAACGAGACCTTATTAAAATCAGATAAGAACGTGGAAGAAGTGCGCACCCAGGCTAGAGATTTTTTTGAGAACAATGACACAGGGGATGTTTCCAGTGCTATGCTGTGGTGCACTTTTAAATCTTATATGAGAGGATGTTTTATAAAACTGGGTGCTAACATAAAAAAACAGAAAGGAAGAGCGCTGAACAAGCTTAATATAGAATTGGCTAAATTGGAGCGTCTCCACAAGATTACCTTGGATTATGGGGTTTTGGAGCATATTGAGGAGATCAGAAAACAAATTGTGATGAGAACTCAAGAAAAAATAAATAGAGCAATGCTAATATTAAAACAGGGATGGTACTATAGCAATAACAAAACAGGAAAAAATCTTTCAAATAAATTAAAAATTAAAAACAAAGTTCAATCTATAAAGTATATCATACATAGAAATAAAAAACTTTATTCACCGACTCAAATAGCTAATGCATTTGAAGAATATTATAGAAGCTTGTATAATCTAAAACTCAAGGTACCTTCTGAAAGGGAAATACAGCAGTTTCTGGACAAATTAAATTTGCCAAAAATTTCAAATGAGAAATTAACTCAGCTAAATTGCTTCTTTACAATACAGGAGATTAGTAATACTATCAGTGTTTTAAAAGGGGGTAAAGCCCCAGGCCCAGATGGGTTCTCATCGCTTTTTTATAGGAAATTAAACGGTATAATATCTCCATATTTGTTGGAGACATTCAATGAATTTGCTACTCATAAAGTAATTCCATCAGAAATGCTTCAGGCCTCCATAATGCCAATCCCTAAATTAGAAAAAGATCCAGCATATACTTTGAACTATAGGCCAATTTCTCTTATCAATTTGGATATTAAGTTGTATTCTAGAATCTTGGCAGATAGACTTAAAGGAATTATACCAGACATTGTGCATATAGATCAGAGCGGTTTTGTGGAGGGCAGGGGCACGCCTGATAACATTAGGAAAATAATGAACGTTTTATATCATGTAAGTCAAAGTCTGTCCCCTTTTGCTTTGGTCACACTCGATGCTGAGAAGGCCTTTGATCGTGTCAGTTGGAAGTACTTGGAAGAGGTTTTGAGGGCCTTTGGCATAGATGGTGCTTTTAAGGAATGTACTATGGCATTATATAAGGATCCCCAGGACAGGGTCTCTGGATTTATGTTCCAATCAAATTGGTTTCCAATTAGAAATGGGACGCGACAGGGATGCCCTTTGGCACCCCTGTTATACATTCTTTCCATAGAGCCCTTGGCTGCCGTTATAAGACAGAGTGAGGACATTAGCGGACTTATGGTGAACACTTTGGAGAATAAAATCACACTTTATGCAGATGACGTTCTCCTGTCTCTTACGGACCCTATTAGATCTATCCCAGCTGTATTTTGCCTTATCAAAGAATATAGCAAATTTTCAGGCTACAAAGTAAACATAAAGAAAACACAAATTTTGATCAAGGGCTTAAATGGGCATGGGGAAAAAATGCTTAAAGAGGATTATAAGTGTGACTGGGGAGCTAGGAACATAAAATATCTAGGGGTAACCCTATCATTGGAATATAATGATATCGGAGCACTAAATTACTCAGAAATAGCTACTCAATTTAGGAGTACCCTTAAAGCTTGGAGGGGATTGGAACTGTCATGGATGGGAAGAATTGAGGCAGTCAACTCCTACTTACTTCCTAAACTGACATTTCTATTTAGGAATCTTCCGCTGATGGTGGACTCCCAGACGATACGTGGTTTTCAAAGACAGATCTCAGATTATATTTGGCAGGATAGACGACCTAGAGTATCACTGGAAATTTTACAGAGAGAATGGAGGGATGGAGGAGTTTCCTTTCCGGATGTACAAAAATTATATATGATTAACATGACTGTAGATCTAATTATGTGCGATAACTTTACAACTGTAAGACCAACTTGGATAGATATTGAAAAAGCTGACCTCGGCAATCTTGAACCTCTTTTTCTTATTTGGTGCGATAGTGAATTTATAAAAAGTATAAAAACAAACAATCCGATGAATAACACAATGATTTATATAGTAAAATATCTAAAGAAAAAATATGGCACCAAATATATTTCAAAAAATGCCCCATTATCATGTTTAAAATTCTATGTAAAAGATATAAACATCCAAGAATGGGAAAGGTGTGGAATTGTAAAATTTGAGGAATTACTAGAGGGTAATCAAATTTTAGCATTTTCAATCTTACATCTTAAGTATAATCTTCCCTCTAAAGAAGTATTTAACTATTTAAGAGTTAAATCATTTATTTCAAGTAAAGAATTTTCAGAAAATTCCCCAATTGATCAATTATAGGAAAAAAATTGCTTCCAGATTTAATCATTTTATAAAAGATCAAAAACAAATAGATAAAGCATTAGCATGGATAAAATGGGAGCAAGAATTACAAGTTTCTTTTACGCTTGAAGAGTGTTTATCAGGGCTACATTCAGTAAAAAGATACATACATGGGGTAAATATACGGGAAGTCTATTTTAAACTTGTTTATAGATGGTACTTGGTGCCTACTCGTCTACACAAATTTCAATCTACAACTATACCAGATTGCTGGAGATGTGGCAGGGCATTAGGGTCATTTCCCCATATATGGTGGGGATGTGAGGAGTTGACCCCTATGAAATCAATTTTATCCGGGCTTGTAAAGTTTATTACTAAGGCACAAACAGAGATAACTGCCCAAATGTTTTTGTTTCATTTAGATATGCCAAAGCTTAACATAAAAACAAAAATTCTTATGATTCATATTTTTATGGCAAGTAAAATAGTTATGGCCAGAAATTGGAGAACTATGGGTCCCTTGAATTGGTCTGATATATGTACACCGTTGGATTTCCAACATAGGATGGAAGCAGGCATAGCATTGGATAGAGTATCCAAAGAGAAATATGATGAAATTTGGGCCCCTTGGGTTAGATACCTGAGTACAATAGCTTAACTCCCCCACCCTTTTTTCCCCCAAAAAAATGTATCCTCTCGATGAATGGAAACTTAGTGTGTGTGTGAAAGAGTTAGTTGCGTTTATTTTATTTTTTTTGTTTTACTTTTTTGTGACATGAGTACTTTTTGTTTTAACTAATAAAACCATAGTGATGGATTTGAGATGTCTTATTGTAATATAGCAATCTTGGTCTTTCAATGTATGTTACTTGGATGAAAACAATGTGAAAATAAACATATATTTAAAAAAAAAAAGAATCCAGTGTGTTTCTTCTATCATAGCAACAACAATTTTATGCTCTGTTAAAAGTTTATATAAACAGCCTCTTTTCTGAGGGGTATTTAAACCCCTGACATTCATCGAAACAATTTTAATTGACATTTCTATCGTTCAACAAACTATACATTCTCAGATCCCCCTACCTCTCAATGGTTCCACACACAAAAAAGAAAAGAAAAATAATATACACACTAAAAAAACTTTCTCACAACATTCCAACTGAGATATACTATCATTATCTCAACAACATCCCTGCAGGGGCCAGGTCAAATGGTGGGAAAGGGAGATGAGTCATTATATGGTACACAAAAATCAAGGAGGAGTATATATATATATATATATATATATATATATATGATTCCTAAAAACAATACTACTATAAGATCAGATAATCAGTACCTATCATGCAATTTGTTACCAAGAGAGGAAAGACAACCATATTAAGAGGAGTATGCTACTAGAATACATTTAGATATTTTCCAGTTTCTTTATTGCCTAGACAACCCTCATTTGTTCCTCCCATCTTCTCTTTTCTTAGTAAAATTTTGATTATCTCATGTGCTAAAGTCAGGATAAATCCTATATTAAGTGCAAGTGAAACAAAATTTGAGGTAAATTTTCAATATTAAAGGAGCACTATAGGGTCAGGAACACTAACATGTATTCCCCTTGGTCCCCCCTTGCCTCCCTAAATATAGTAAAATCTTACTGGTATTCAAGTCTGGAGCTGCTTGCTTGTCCCTGTTTCCTTTTGACCTGCCCACACTGCCTGCTGACATCAGCAGAAGTGGTAGCCTGATCCAATCACAATTCTTCCCCATAGGATTGGCTGCGACTGACAAAGAGGCAGATCAGGGGCAGAGCCAGCATGATTTAAACACAGCCCTGGCCAATCAGAATCTCCTCATAGAGATGAATTGAATCAATGCATCTCTATGAGGAAAATTCAGTGTCTGCATGCAGAGGGAGGAGACACTGAATGTTTGGATGCATTTTAGGCAGCCATGACCCAGGAAGGATCTCTAACAGCCATCTGAGGAGTGGCCAGTGAAGTTATCACTAGCCTTTAATGTAAACACTGCATTTTCTCTGAAAAATGTTTACAGCAAAAAGCCTGAAGGTAATGATTCTACTCACCAGAACAAATTCAATAAGCTATAGTTGTTCTGGTGACTATAGTGTCCCTTTAAATTAATTTTTTTAGATAAGTAATAAGGATAATAACCTTTAAAGAAGTGAGAGTTAGAACAGAGAGATACTTCATAGCATGAATCTCTTCTAATCAAAGAATCGTGTCTGTAAGTTAATCCTAGTGTTTTGCAGTGTCTGTGAAAGATATCTTCTCTTAATTATTCATTTTTAATTACCTATTAGCCAAAAGCTTTATATAAATGGATTTCTACCGTGTGATATAATATCAGTTCAAATAATCATTCCAAATTACTTAGAATTTATGTTGAGTTCAATTTTAAATATAGAGCAATGAAAAATTGTGAACATGCTAATTTAAAAGGCTTTATATCCTAAGTTTAACTAGCTATATTTTTCTGACAATCAATATTCAGCTTTTTGGGGTATTTTAAAAGACTCATACATTCTATTTCACGTATTGTATTTTCCTTCAGGGAATAAAATCATATTTCTAACTCTAGTAGCCTACCGACACAATGGTACTTTAAGAAGCAATTCATCATTAAGATAATTCTATATAGATCTTTTGAGAATGGATATTTACATAACTTATGTGTATGATATTTATAAGTGCTTGTATTAAAGAGGATTATTCCTAAATTAACCTTAGCCCTTCATTACTTAAATCTACTGCTCGGAAATTTCTGTACAGCAATAGATTTGACTATTTTGGATAAGGAAAAAAAAAATCCAGAATTTAAATCCAAGACATCCTAAGCATTTACGTCCATAGTTTTGAATACAATTTTCCATGCTGATAACTTTTCTTGTAATGTCTTGGGATCTGAGAAAGAATAGGTGCATCCATCATGGGATAATATTAGAGCCGCACGGAATGACCACCTGTATCTTATCTCATTAGATGTCAAGATTCGAGTCTGCTCTGTAAATTTTTGACTTGCAGACCTCGTGGCATAAGAGATATCTTGGAAAACCTTTAGATCTTTATAGGCATCTTTGAATGGAATTTTCTTTTTAGTTGCTTGCAGAATTAGATATTTCATATGATAACTGGAAAAACGTATCAATTCTTGGAAATTTCTTATCTACTGCCCTAGGGTTCGCAATTCTGTGAAATCTTTCAAGTGAGAATATATCCAATTTTGTTGGAGATAACAAAAGATTAAAAAGTTCACATAAATATTTGAGTAATTGGTCTTGAATAATTGATTCCTTTATCCCACAGATTCTTAAAAATGTTTCTCCTTCCTCTGTCCTCAAGATCCGTAACCTTATTTTCTAGATATTTAATTCTCTTTTCTATTTGTACGTTCTCTGTTTGCAGTGATTTATAATCAACTTGAATTCTCTCTAAAGTTGTCGCTTGCAAGTTAAGTGAGATATTAAGTTGGGAGATTTCTCTATTCAGATCTTGAAAATTATGCTGCTTCATTGATATGGGGGGTAAAGTTGTTGTCTCAATAGGTTGAGCTCTTTCATTTTTTTTTTTATTATTTTTTTTTTTGTGATGCATTGATACAGACAGGCTTGTAATATAGTAATGAAACCATACATGACATTGAAGGTGGTCAGCTTATGTCTCAGAGTCTAGCATCGTTTTGTATATAGATATATGTTGTATTATAATAAACAAAATTAACAATCTGTCTAAATACACGAATAGGAGAGGAGTAGTAAAACGTAGTGACAGTTGTGTGCCTAGCAATTGATATAGTGGACATGCCTAATAAACAGTTGTAGGTTGTTTGTCAAAGGAAAATGGTAAACCATCATGCCCACAATAGCGTTCTTCACAATATTTGACTGGCTGAGAGTGCTGTCTAGATGTGAGGAGTAAGAGAAGTGAATCGAGGCTGACATGTCTACTTAAACACAGGCTATAAGCTGAAATGTAGCTAGGGCCCTCCTAGACATTAAAATGATAGGCTAGATATAGTGAGGATTAAGCATGCTGAACTAACTTATATAACAGATTGGACTTAGTTCCACTGGGTGCTGGTTGCTGTGTGAAAATATAGAAAGGGGCATACACCCTGCGCTCCTAAGCAAAATGGTGACTGGCATTAGGCGAGAACTCAACCATCAATAATGAGAGTAGCATGAGGCTATAAATAACATGAGTCCCCAACTGCAGATCCTTCATGTAGTAAGCTTCCTCCCTTCTAGGTCGCCCTGTTTAGCATATAGGTCATAATCCAGATAGCCTGCCATTTCTCCCCTTCATCCCAGAGCCGACTAGGTTCCGTTGTTGTTGTGTAGCAAGAGGAGAAAGTGTCCATGTCCGTCAGGTTCGAGACCTGGTAAGTAGCTGCAGAAACCAGATCTGGCTGCCGGGAGTGAAAGTGAGCCTTGCTGTATGCCATCCTCCGGCTGCATAAGTGTCTGCAACACAGTGGTAGTGTGCAATCCCCTTATTGCCCCACAGTATAAAGGTTGTCGATCTCCTCCATCAGTGGTTCCGTTGTGGTTAACTATTTTGGATCACCGCAGTCAGTGGTGGGTCTGCTTGCGAAGTAATCAGCATGGGAGTTGTGAGGAGTGCTTGGTCGGCGGCCATTTTAAGAACAGAGCTCGGGAAACTGGGTGCTGGGTAAGTTATTGCCTCCTTCCTTTAGCAGCTTTGGATTCCTCCAGTGGGGACTGGGAAATCCCCCACCGGTCCAGCAGACGCCGCAACGTGCTGGTGTGTGGTACCTGGGGCAGAGAGCAGGGCGCCGGCCGTTCACCCCGCTCCACCCCAAGCAGGCCGCAGACTCCAAAGCCTTGTTTCACTTTTAGGGCTCCGATGCTCCCGATCTTGGGGTCCGCTGTTGCACCAGCCACTGCGGTTCTATTTCGTCCGAATGTCCCGGTTCATTATATTCATGTGAGCCGTGGGTAATAGCTTACAATGCCCGATCCTTTCAGAGCCTCTCCGACATGCGACCGATCAGCATGGCCGCCGGCCCTGCCTCCCGAGATCTTCTTTTATTTTCTGAAATTATTTTGGGAGATTACTAATTTGTTTAAGAGGGTTTTTATACTTATCCTTTTCCTTCTTTGGAGCCTTGAGGTAGGAGCGCTGAGAAACAGAAAAAAAATAAAAAGGAAAAAGGGGGAAGATCTCCTTAATTTCTCCTTCTTAATCAGCAATGTTTTTCTCTCTTCCATTCTTCCTTCCCTCCTTCCCCTTTCCCTCCTGGTTTGTTGATCTATTCCTTTCCCTCTCCTCCCTTCTTTACAGTTATCAAGTGTATTTTTAGATTTTCTTCTTCTTAACATCACTCTCCCTCCTCTTCGTCTCCTTCTCTCTTCACTTTTCTCCTCTCTTCCCTTTACTCCGCAGTCCTACTGATCCTTAACTGATTTGCATCAACGCAGGAATTTATAGGAGGTATATAGCGAAAGAGGAGGCAGAATTTGCAATCAATCTTTAGTTGATCACATTAATTGTTGATCTTGAAGTAAATCAAATATATCACACGCTTTATCATTTGTACAAAAGTACATATAATTTACTGAAATAGTAATGAAGTCTTGATAGCTTATTTCTTTTTGTGAAGCGTGTTTTAGCTCATTCCTTCTGAGGTCTGCCAAGCTTATTAAGACATGACATGCTGTTTTAGCATGGGACTCAAATTAAAATGTAGAGAAATTAAATTAAGCTCACACTCTATCTTGCTTGTAAAGGGGGAAGATTTTTTTTTATCTTGTAGATGGTCTTGATAGCTTGATAGCTTATTTCTTTATGTATATCTTTTATCGTGCTTCTCCCCTTCCGAGGTCAGTTAGCTTAAGTGAACATGGAGTGCTGTTTAAGAATGGTGGTTGAATAATACAAAATTCTCTGTCCTCCCGAGGTACAGTGTATAATTAATCTAACTGTTCTTGTCCCCTGACAAACTAGGGACTCCTGGGGCCGGCAATAACTCTATAACGCGTGAGTGTCATTGTCCTCTCCCACTCTTTGTTTTTTTAAATAAATATATACCGTTGACCTTTTATATGTGGAATTAAGACCTTGGGCGTTAACCGATAATAACTTAACCATAGGACATTTTACTTTCCCCTCCTCCCCCAATCTGAGACAACTGCATATCAATGATATAGTGTGCTTTTTTAAAACAACAAATAAACAAAAATACATAATCCTTGCATACAATTTTAAAAAGCTTTCTATTCATAGAACGTAGGGTGAAATTCGCTCCTAAGAACAAAAATAAGAAAAAAGAAAACTTCTCCCTTTTTGTGATCTAGAGCGATGTCTACACCTCTTGTAAAGGCGTATGGTAGAGTATGGAGCAGTCCAGCAAAGAAGTAAAAAAAAATAGTCAAAAAATATAATGTCCTTTTAAAAAAAAAAGAGTTTCGATAGATTTTCAGTTTGCTTTTTTCTGTTTTTTTATCATTGTTTCATTATAGTTAGATCTTATTTTTAATCTATATATCTCAGATTTCTAAAATTAGTGGCAGCTTGTATCTTATTTTATAAGGATGTCGGACAGTGATTTTTAACCATTTATAATCAAATGTGATAACAAAGAAAAGTTATATTCTCTGTGAGCATCTAATTAAATAGATTTAATTTGATTACATATAAATTCATAAAAATGTTTCTCCTTATCTTTTACACATTCAATTCAATTTTTAGGAATGCACTATGAGAGCTAATATTGTTAAGTGCTAATTTAAGTTGTTATATTACATAAAGTTTTTCAGTGAAATGTCTTATATGTACATCTCGTATTTGTGACTTTATATAATGATGCCCCTTGTACACTTTTTAATTATTTAGAATCTTGTATTTATATTCATGCTTTAGAGTTTATGAAAGTATTAATAACTCCATCTATATATTTATCATCATTGTTTTCCTCTATCTCCCTTAAAAATATAAAAATAAATAAATTTAAAAAAACATACAATCTAAAAAAACTGGTCCAACATCCTTAAATATGTAAGACATTTCTTATTTATGAAAAAGCAGAAGAAGAAAAAAAAATAATACAATGAATTATTCTATAATATTTTATTTTATCCATTCAGTTAATTTTGAGGCATGTTCGAACTGAATAATTGATTCCTTCCAAAAGATTCTCAGCTTATTTGGATATCCCCATCAATATTTCAGATTGTGTTTTCACAAAACTTCTAGTGAAATTCTAAATTCCTTTCGCCACATTCTCGTATTGATTGATAGATCTTGAAAAATTTGGATGTCTACTATTTGGATGTCTACTATTTGTCCAGAATTTCTAAAAAGATTCTGTATTTTTTCTGTGGTATTATATGAGTGGAATTGAGCAATTATATCTCTGGGGATATTCAATGGAAGATGTTTTGGTTTAGTTATTCGGTGCAATCTCTCAAATGTTGTTTTTGAATCCTCTATTGAAGCTCCCATTGATTTGACCATATCGATTAGATATTTGTTCAAATTTTTTTGATTTATGGTTTCTGGTATATTTCTTATTCTAAGATTCCCTCTTCTAGATCTGTCCTCTATATCATTTGGTCTTGATTCTAGTATTTGTATTTTGGATGATTGGTAATTTGCAGCTAGTTTAATGGAAATCTGTTCTGTATTAAGTTTTTTCCATACTTAGTTCAATTGTATCTACTTTTTCTTGTATTGTCTGTATCTCTTGTTGCAATTTTTTATGTACTCTTTTTTTATTTCAGTTTTTATTTGTACTAGTTGTTTATCAAAACATTCCTGTAAAAAAAATGTTGTGTGATAATCGGATCTCCTTCTTCAGTGGAAGGAGTAGATTTATTTTGGGTGTCTTCATTTATTGAATTTGTTTCATCCTGTGAGATTTTTTGTTTGCACATCTTTCTTTATATTTGTTGAAAAGAAACCTTAGAGCCTTTTGTCTGTCATTTTTTCTGGCTCCTTTAATTTGTCTTTATTGATATTATAAAAATAAACAAGTAGATGAATGGAAAAAATAAATTTAAAAGAAAAATCTCTAAGTACATTACTTTAAGGAATTTTTGTTTTACTTTCACTCTCCTCTTTCTCTCTTTTTTTCATTCTGCTATTTAGCCTTTCTCTTTGGCCTCTTGTGTGACTTGTATGTCTTGTACGGGATGGAAGATTTTTTTTTCTTTTGTTTGCCTTTTCTTCTCTTTTCTCCTTTTTGAAAAAAAATATTAACCCTTTAAGGTAGGGTTCCTTTCCCTTCTCTCCCCTTTCTTCAACCCAATATTCATTTTTGTTTAGAATGATAAGTTTTTTGAAGTGGGTTTAGATTATGTGCTTTAGTTAACTACTAGTTTCTAAATCAGGCTGCGTCCAACTGTGTGCCTCTATGTCAGATTATATGCCTTGTGGTATGCTTCCTCTCTCAGCAACCCACACTCTCCTCCCTCCGGTATAATAGCCCCATCTGTCCACTGGTTTATGTAGGGGAATCGACGCAAAAGCTGTTGTTTTTTTTCTCGCCACAAATCAAGTGGCGTTTAGTTTCTATTCCTCACAATTCGGCTCTCAGTCTGTGCTGTGCAGTCTCACTTGCTCTGCATCGACGGCTTCCTAAGTTCCACCTCCTGACATTGCGTGGTCACGTGATTACGTCATGTGTCGAAAAACAGGTATTGTTATTTTTAATGTGATGTTGTTATGCTATTTCTTGACCAAAAATAAAGAATGGAAAGAATAAATGCAACAAGATGTTTGTTTTCATTATGCAATAATTAAACCATGCCCTTTTTAAAAAATATATTTTTTGTTCACAGTTTGGCAATGATCTACATGCACATTACTTAGCTGGTGTGACTAAACACAAATTGGAGTTATTTGCTGCAGTAGCACACCACACATTGAATTTGAGAATTTCAAAACAATTACCTAATCGTGAATAGGTGCACTTATGTGTGAATCCACAAAACAATATTCCTAAAATTCTGGCAGAGATTAGTTTTGAAATGACTGCATGCCAAGTGCAAACTATATAGTTTTTAAAAAAAAAATACCTAACAGTGTGGCTATATACAGTGGGAAAATATGTCAGTCAGAAGGAGACAACACAAACCCACAGAAATGTACATGTGTTTGGCCAAATGTCATCTTGCTTTAATGGTGCCTTCTTGATTTTAATGGTTGCAATATGCTATTCACATACTTACAACCTCATTTCCCTGGTCCACATGATCAACCCCATCTGACAGTAAAATGTCTACCAACAAAATACCCATTTAAAACTGCATTAATCAATAACCTGTTTCTTTGCTCTTCACTGTAACCTGTTTTAAATAAAAAAATATCTGTGTATATATGGGTGTGTGTATATATATGTGCGCACGAACACCTGTGTTACAAAAGTGATGTGCCGCGTTACTATGGCAACATCGGCTACGTCTTCATGTTGACACGTCACCTTTAGGGGCAGGACTTAGCCGCACATGCTAACGGGATCCAGTAGGACACTGGGCACAACAAGCAGCACCTGTGGTGAGTCAATTTATTCATTTATTCTTCCTATATAAATGCTCATTGTATGTTGGTATGTCATGTCTTTGATCCTGAAGGAAGTCGCCTAGAGGGACGGAAACGTCGATTTTTAATGAGACTACAATAAAGTATTGAATTTTATTTGAAGACCATGAGTGCAGCCACCTTTGTATAACCTATATATATATATATATATATACACACACCATACATAATACACAATCCAGCATACTTGCTTATTCACTAAACAATGATTTCAAATCTCACAGATTATAATAGTTTGATTCAAAAACACCTCACCTAGGCAAGAAATAATGGGGGTTTAGATACATTAGATGATCATTGTGACGAGACCAATCTCACCACTGTGCATTGGAGGAGCCTGGTTGCCCGCCTGCTGCCTTTAGACTACGGCCCCATGTTGAAACGCTTGATTTTCCCCTGCGGAGACACAAAAGCCAGGTCATTTGGTGCTGGCCCTGTTTGAGCGGTGATACCCCAGATAGCTATGCCATGGAGCCCATTCGTATAATGAAAGACTATGGGAAAGACTTTGGCTCCATGGCAATTGAACTGTATGTGTGTGCTCTGAGCGCCATTCAGTAATAATGTGCGCTCAGATCTGAGCTATCTGGGGATATGTTGAATGTACCTGTTTTGTGCAATGGCTGCACAGTTATATGTTTTTTGTTTTTTTTTCAATTCTTTATTTAACAGTTAGCATTGACATGACAAGCAGATGCACATATGACACAAGCACCTCGATGACATACATCGTTTTTATATACTATACAAAAGAAAATGCCCTAGATATCAGCGTGTGTATATCCCATATCCTCCCCTGCATTCCACTGTGCCGTGCGTCGAGTCTTCGAATGGAATGTGCGTCCATCTGGCTCGTATTCATTCACTGCCCATGGCAATGCCAGTTTTCTTAATTAAAAAAGAACTCAAACATAACAGTCTAATAAAAGAAAACCAGAAGTATCTCCACCCCCCTTGTCTTGATCTATTTTGCTGCCCCTGGTCCACAGGTCCTCTATCCCTGTCTTTCCCTCCCGTCGACTTTCCCCGTGTGACATCTCCTCACTAGGCTACACCCCATTAGAGATCCCTCCCGTATGTCTACAGCGACCCCTCATTTGGTGTTTTTGTCTTCTCTCCTTATACCTGATTATGTATATTGCATTCTGTATACTTGAATAGTGTCCCTCCTGGAAGGTCAGCGGGGGTACCTCAATTCTTCTTGCCTAACCAGCGGGCCCCGTGGACACAAAGCGATCAGGCAATTGTTGCAGTGGAGACAGAAAGAGAGAAAAACGTGGGGTGAACAAGAAGTAGGGAAGGGGGGGAGTGGCGGGGGGTGCGGAGCGCGGAGCGCGGAGCGCGGAGCGCCACCCTCCCCTCCGCACTCTATCCCCCTAAGAGGGAACTTTCCCACGGCTCCCATATTCTCTGAAAGGCCTTATAGGTATCTCTTATTCTGGCGGTTAAGTCGTCCATGAGGGGCACTTCCTTAATTCTGGTTAGAACCCCTTGGATCGCGGGGGCTGTCTGTTTTAGCCAATGCGCCGCTATGGCTCTCCTTGCTGCTAATGTGATTTTATGAAGGAGTTTCTGCTCCCTCCGGGTCCACCCCTCTATTGACCTGCTCAGTAAGTAGACCCACGGGTCTAACTCTGGGGCTCTGGAAAAGACTTGGGTTATCACATCTCTGACTTGTGTCCAGAATTTGCTTACCACTGGACAGTCCCACCACATATGCCTATATGTTCCTTTGGCACCACACCCCCTCCAGCACAAGTCCGTGGGAGTCTTCCTCATGCGGTATAGCTGTACGGGGGTAGTGTACCATCGAAGCATTGTTTTTACCGACTGCTCTTGCATTGTGACGCATACCGAAGAGGTATGATAAGCCTCCCATATTTCTTGCCATTCCACTCCCTCAATTTGTTCCCCTAGATCCCTTTCCCATTGCGTTATATATGTGAGATGTCCCCATTCCCTAGTCTCTGTGCAAATATGTTTATATAGGAGTGTTATCAGTCCCCTAGGCATACGTTCCTGGATGCATATACGTTCAAAGAACGTCATTGTCTTTTGTGCCGCTGCTTGAATGTGCGGATGCTTTGCGTAATCTTTGATTTGTAGGTAGCGGAAAAAATCCGCTGGGGTAAGGTGGCCTAGCTGTCGTAGGGTATCGAACGAGATGAAATAGCTGGCAAATACATTGGAGCCCTATCCTCTCTAGATTCCGGTAATTCCTAGCTGCCATGCCCGGAGGAAATTCTCTATTACGTAAGTATGACATAAGGGGGGAGGGGGCTGAGGCTATGCCGTATTTGTGCGCCGTGGTGTCCCACAGCCTGATAGAATTAATAATAGCCGGGCACGTGACTCTGATCTGGGGTCTATGTGTCTTGGGCACCCATACAAGAAGCTGTGGGAGGTCTGCCCCCACCATGAGAGACTCTAAGTCCACCCATTTCCTCTCCCCTGGGGGTGAGTGCCACATTGCTATCTGTGCTAATTGGCTTGCTAAATAGTAAAAATATAAACTAGGGAGGCCCAAGCCCCCTCTATCTTTCGTCCTATATAAAATGTATCTCAAGATCCTGTGACATTTAGAGTTCCAAATGAAGGTCCCTATTGCTCGTTGCAGCGGTTGTAATTGCATTTTCGAAACGATGATGGGTAGAGTCTGAAATAGAAAAAGAATCCTCGGCAGTATGTTCATTTTTACCGCGTGGATTCGACCTATCCAAGAAATAGGTCTGTCCGACCACGTCTCCAGCTCTTTAATGAGCTTCTTAATCAGTGGTGTGTAATTTTGGCTACATAGCTGCGCTGAATGTGCCATTAGGCGTATCCCCAAATATTTAAGCGATTGGTGCACTACAGTTAGGCCATATGTATTGCGTATGGTAGCCACCTCTTCCCCAGGGATGTTAATCGGCAGGGCACTGGATTTCACCATATTGGCCCTATATCCAGCTATCTGTCTGTACTCCTGCAGTACCTTTTGGAGGGCCCTCAGTGAGCTCAAGGGGCTAGTGACCGTCAAGAGCACGTCATCCGCATAGGCCTATACTAGAAACTCTCTCCCTCCCGCTTTCACACCCTTAACATCTGGGTGTTTCCTCAACTGTTACTGTACTGTTGTGAAGTTTAAATGGCCGGAGCGGGGCACCCGTTATTTTTACCTGGGCATGTACATTAGCGTACATAGCTTTTATTAATGTTAAAGATTGTTCAGGGAATCCTAGGTGGCAGAGGAGCGTGAATAAATACGGCCATTGGACTCTATCAAATGCTTTTTCGCATCCAGTGAGAGCAGTAGTGTCGGGGTATTAGTGGTTGCCTGTTTCCATATGAGGTTAATGTTTCTGCGAGTGTTCTCAAAGAGTTGCCTATCGGGTATAAAGTCTACTTGGTCTGCATCCACTAACTCTGTTAGGTACGGGTTGAGTCTATTCGCCTGTATTTTTGCAAGTATTTTCATGTTTATAAGAGATAAGGGTCGATAACTCTCAGGGAGAAGCGGGTCCTTATCGGGTTTAGGTAATAAAATGATTGTAGCTAAGGACATGTCTTGGTTAGGCGCCCCGTCAGTTCCTCTCTGAATGTCTTATAATAAGTCCCATCATACCCATCTGGTCCAGGGGCCTTATTGCTTTTCAGTTCAGAGATAGCCCGGTCCACTTCTTCTGGTAGGATTTCCCCTGCCAACCTGGAGCTCGCCTCTTGTGATAGTTTAGGGAGATCCAGATTGGAGAGGAATTTGTGCGTTAGTTCTGTATCAGTCGCTATTTGCATTGCTGTGTTCGAGGAGTGGTTGTAAAGTGTCCTAAAAAAGGCAGTGAATACGTCCGCAATCTCTAGGGGTAAAGTCTTGATGGAGCCGTCTGGGTGTCGTATGGATGTAATATGACCGCGTCGCGGTCGAGGCTTAAGAACCTTTGTCAGTAACGTGTCCATCTTGTTTGCCTTTTCATAAAAAGTGCGTTTGGACAAGGTCATAGCTTTGGCCGAGTCATCTAATAGCAGGGAGCGGATGTCATGTCGTTTGGATGTAATATGACCGTGTCGCGGTCGAGGCTTAAGAACCCTTGTCAGTAACGTGTCCATCTTGTTTGCCTTTTCATAAAAAGTGCGTTTGGACAAGGTCATAGCTTTGGCCGAGTCATCTAATAGCAGGGAGCGGATGTCATGTCGTTTGGCTTCTAGCTGTCGTAGGGTCCCGTCATCTTGTCTTTGTTGATGTTGCTGCTCCAGTCGCCTAAGCTCAGTCAGTAAAGTATTCAGTCTTAAAAATTTTTGTTTCTTTCTGGCAGCCGCTATCTTGATTAGTGTGCCCCGTATCACCGTCTTGTGTGCCGCCCATATCGTTTCCGGACGCAGGTCCGGCGTGTCATTGGTGTCGAAGTATTCTACTATATCTTTCCAAATCTGTTCAACAGTGGCCTGGTCTCTCAATAAGGAAGAATTGAGTCTCCAGGACCAGGGAGAGGCCACCCCAAGGTTCCCCAACGTGAGAGACACGTCCACATGGTCGGACCAGGTAATGTGCCCTATCTCCGAACCCTGGACGTAAGGTAAACATTTGTCATTGACCAAAAACAAGTCTATTTGGGAGTAAGTGCCATGTGGGGCCGAATAAAAGGAATAATCTACAGTGCTCGGATGACGTGCCCTCCAGACGTCCACCAGCCCCACCTCTAGCAAAAACTTGTGGAACAACCTGTCTTGACGTCCCCGTCCCTGGGATCTAGGTTCCCCCCTATGCGCGCTCCTATCCACTGCAGGGCACGGCACCGCATTTACATCCTCTCCCAGAATCAGCATGCCCCGTGGCAAATTCTGTATTTTCCCCAGCAGCATCTCCCAGAACCCGGCCGCCAGCTGATTTGGGGCATAAACATTTATCAAATGTACCGTGTGGGAATGCAGCGCGCCAGAGAGAATAATATATCTCCCCTCCGGATCACAGTCAGCCGACGCGATTGTCAACGGGCAGCTGTTCCATATCAGGAGCGCCACTCTGTTCTGTTTTCAGAACGCCCTTGCCTCATACGCTGCGGAATAGGTGTGGTCTCGCAGCCCAAACCTAGAGCTTTTTGGCAAGTGCGTTTCCTGGAGGAAGGCTACGTCTCCTCTCAGCCGCTTGAGTTCTCTAAATAGTAGCCGCCTCTTCCGCAGCGCATTGAGCCCCTTCACGTTTAAGGTTGTTAGTTGTAACATCATGGTCTCATCTCTGTAGCACCGCAAGCCCACAGGGCCATACCAGACACCCCGGGCCCCGCCACCCCGCCCCCACGGGAAAGACAAACATAGGAAGGGAAAAGCAGTGAGGAGGTAGGAAGAAAGAAGAAGAGTATAAAAGAAAGTATATACAAATGTGACAGACAGGCACATGCCATGCCTGCCGCCGACGTCGTCCGGGCATACCAATAGCCCGC
Organism: Pelobates cultripes; assembly: GCA_933207985.1. Classification (NCBI taxonomy): domain Eukaryota; kingdom Metazoa; phylum Chordata; class Amphibia; order Anura; family Pelobatidae; genus Pelobates; species Pelobates cultripes. Next base: position 112,727,162 of record OW240916.1, read on the forward strand.
CTGTGATGGGGTGTAGGACTCCTCATCCCCCTACATCTAAAGCCACGAAAGATGTAGGAGACCTAAGGCCTGAAAACCCTACACGCCCATGTGCGACATCACCATGCCTCTGTATGCCCCTGTCGTATCCACCTCCATGGTTACATCAATCTCGGGAATGAAGCGCTGGGTGAACTATGAACCCTAACAAATTGGAAACTAAGAATCTATATAAACTGCAAGAGCCCTGTCTAGGTACCAGGGCTCCCTACCCCTTATGGACCCAGGTGCTCACCTACCCTTATACTGAAGGGGAAGTACGAACACATCTCCGATGTGGGAGCGAGATCTTTAACCCGCCTGAGGTCCCCCTAGCTATCCTGGATGGGGGGAGGGGTCTCTTCCCTTGGGCTCCCCTGCCTAACTGGGGTACTTCCTTAGGACTGCCTAAGGTGGTCTATGATACCAAGCCCTATTCCCGCACCCCCCCATGCCCACTAACATAATCTCTGATCATGCCCTCATCTGCTTGGTACATAAGCTATTCTACTGCAATCCGGTTGCCCCCTAGTATCGCCAGTGCAGTATCCTGTCGTCCGTGGGAGACCCGACCCCACTCCCCTTACCCTTACTGTGTTAGCCTGCATGTGTGGAGTTGAGGAAGAATCCCTCCCGGCTGCTCTACCGCTACCCCCCACGACCTCCCCTATGTTCGGCCCCTCATCCAGTGTGTGGGCATCCCTCGTTGGGCATCCATCTCCACCCCTAGTCCCTACTTAGGAGCCTCCATCTGTGGGTGAACCCTCTACCATCCCTCCTCGTTCCTCCTGTGGGCCTACGTCCCTCCGACCCCCCATGGAGCAGCTGCGGGCACTCATCTATATGAAGGGGGCTATCCCTGCTGTCCACCATGCCACCTCCTCCCCTCCTGGGAGCCCCCCTGCTGGGCCACGGTGCGGGCTCTCCATTGTATGGCCTTAAGCATGGGCCCCGGTCCCCCTCCGTGGACATCCCTGATCCCACCTCGGATGACCCCTAGGTACCGACCTGTCTCTCCCCCCTTCGGGTAGCCCATAGACACCGGGGTGCAACCTCCACGCCTCTGTCATCGCTATGTGGAGTGCGCCCCGCACAACTCCCCCGGGAGCCCCCTCTCCCCCCTCTGTATAATGACCCTCAGCAGATCCATCCCTTCCCCTTCACTCCCAGACAGGCCCCAAGACCCCCCACCCAAAACCGACAGTCCCCTGTCCCCTTACACCCGGTTGCATGACTTCATATGGCTAGTCCTATACAGTCCTCCCCTTTCCCGGCACCTCAGGACCTCATCCGCCACGCTCCCGTCTCCCGCTCCCCCTCCCCAACAGTCAATCCGCACTCCCCTTCATGTTCCCTGTTGCATTAGGGCCTCCTTGGTGGGAAAATGTAAAAATTTTATAATGATGTCCCTCGGGGAGTTGGGGGACCATGCTCCTGGTGCAAGTGCTCTGTGCACCCTCTCTATTTGCCACTTCTCCTCCGGCAAGTCGGGCAGCATCGGACGGAGGATCTGGAGTACAGTGTCCTGCAGTGGCCCCTCTTTTTCTGGCAGGCCTCTCAGCCGAAGATTATTTCTCCTTGAACGATTAGCAGCATCTTCTAGCGCCAGCTCCACTTCTGCGATACGAGCCGTGAGCCTGTTCACTTGCGCTGCCGCCATGTTGTGGGTCTTGACTGTACCCTCCAGGCGGTCCTCCAGTCTGGCGGTTCGCTGCCCCAAGACAGCTATCTCTGCCCGCGGAACCGAGGTAGACCTCTCAATTTCACCGGCCAAAAAGGTCTGTACCTCCGCCAGCTTGGCTAAAATTTGCAGAGTATCTCCCGCTCTATGTCCCTCCGCAGCCCCAGTCCACGGCGAGGGAGGCCGTGAGGCAGGCCCCCGGCCGATGCCATCTTGGCAGTCCGCCGGCCCGCTCTTTTGCGCTGTCATCATATCGAGGACGGAGGATCCGGACTCATGGCCCTTCTTGGGGGGCTTTTTAGGGTTCCTTTTATCCATGGAGATCGGGTTAGAGCGACACAAAATTGCTGAAATTAGCTAATTTTGGCGTGTTGGGGCCAGAGCTCTAGCTTCGTGCGTCCAGCTCGGTCCCTGGTCAGGCCACGCCCCCGTTATATGTTTTTATGTGTTTTATTGTCTTTTGCTGCCATGTGTTCAATGGAGGTTTGCCTCTGTCCTTGGAGATAATTGGATTACTTCCCAATTATTTCCAGGATAGAAGATTCTGCGGAACTGGTTTTGGCCAGAAAAGCCATGCTTCCTTTGGTCACAAAGGACTACAATCTATCTTGTGAACCACTGGACCAATTTGGATGATTTTGACATATGTTTGTATTTGGAGTATGCTGATTCTGAAAATGTAAGTGTGAATGTGATGCATACTTTTTAAGTTATGAATAATGTGGAAAAATTGTATTTCTCTGCTTGTTATAATTACATTACCCATTGTGTAAGGTAATTGTATCACAGGCAGAGGGAAGGATTTTGTGTGGGAGTGTCTGAGTGTATTTATTTGGTTATTGGTGTTTATTTTATGTTTATTGGTTGTTTTCCAAAACCCTGTGGGTGGTACTAATGTGTAAGAATGTGTACATAAGAACAATAAACCCACAGCTCTGTCTGTTCACTGCTTGACCCTCAACACGGAGCTTTGTCTCGTTCTTGGTGGGATTTATTGCATGCTGTTCCAGTTTGACTGCTAGGAGTGTAAACCTATTTGTATGGTTTTTCCTATTCGGCTGTTTACAGCATTCGTATGGTTTTCCTGTTCGGCGGATTGGTGTTCTGCAGTAGCTGTGCCTGTGTCTCTGGAAGGGAAGATCTACTAAACGGCGGTTTAACCCTTTTATGCTGAGGGTGCCGTTACAATCATATATTGCATAAGCCTGCCACAATGTCAATGTACCCCATTCTTGGTAGGTCCTACTCTAGCAGCCTAATGCCTGTCGTTATGAGATCAATGCACTTACTTGAGAACTACTTCTTCCTGGGACTCTCTGCGGGTCAAGGCTAAATAGGATCCAGGAATGAGATACCTGTGACAGGGAGTTGGCCTGGACTTCCAAATATATAAATGAAACCAAGAGGGCAGGACTCACCTGAACATGCATACATTGTAGGGTGCTGCTGGGGCCAATATATACAACATACAAAATACACAAACCCGCGCACTAGCTTATTCACTAAACAATTATTTCAAATCTCACAGATTATAATAGTTTTATTTACAAACACCTCACCTTGGAAAAAAATAATGGGTGTTTAGTTACGTTATATGATCATATATTGCATAAGCCTGCTATAATGTCAATGTACCCCATTCTTGGTAGGTCCTACTCTAGCAGCCTAATGCCTGTCATTATGAGATCAATCCACTTACTTGGGAACTACTTCCTCCTGGGACTCTCTGCAGATCAAGACTAAATAGGTGCCTCGTTCTCAGCCTCCTCCAGATGTTCTGCCAAAATTTTGGAACACAATTGCTAGGTTATAGCTCTCAACTTTGGTTTGCATGCTTCCTAGCTTAGGATGCCGTTCCAGCATTGGTGAAGCAGAATCCGTTCAAGTTCATGAGTAGGGAGCCAGACCTGCAATCAGTCTACCCCAGTTCTCTTCTTTTAACATTGTACATTCAGCCTTGGTTTGGCAATGCTCCATATTCAATCTATTTCAATAAATTTGGCCTTCATTCAGCCACATTACATATACCCTGTGTTTAATTACTTTTGGTCATGCTACATATTTCCTGTGTTTCATTACTTTCAGCCATGCTACATATTCTGTTCAAATCTGGCCACACTATATATTCACTATGTTTCAATACATTCAACCTCAAGTTCAGCAATGCTACTTATTCACGCCGCTTCCACTACATTTTGTCTACATTCAGCCATGCTACTTATTCAACATGGTTTCAGTACATTCAGCCTATGTTCGAACACGCTACATATTCACTATGGATCAGTACATTTGGTTTCAGTTCATTTAGCTTATGATTGGCCACACTACTTATAATTTTGGTTCAGTACATTTGGCTATGTTTGGCTACGTTACATATATTTGGCCACGCTACATATATTCAGTATACGTGAACACAAACTACATTTGGTTTTAGCACATTTGGCCTATGTTTGGCCACTTTACATATTCTCTTTGGTTCGTACATTCGTTCTACATTCAGCAATGCAAAATTTTCACTTTGATCATACATTATGTCTACTTTAGGCTGCACAACAAAAATAGAAGAAAGGTCCAGGCACTCCAAGGTACAAACCAGGCAATTTGATTGAACCCACTCCATCTCAACGTTTCGACCTACACGGTCCTTGACAAATAACGTGGAGGTTGAAATGTTGTGATGGAGTGGGTTCAATAAAATTGCCTGGTTTGTTCCTTGGAGTGCCTGGACCTTTCTTCTATTTTGTTATTCAGCATTTGGTCTCTGGTATTGAGACTGTCCGAGTTGCACCCAGCTACATACTACTTAAAGGGACAGAGTGCAGTTCCACACCCTACCATAACTACTTTAGGCTGCACTACATTTTCGTTTCGGCTCAATACATTTAGTATATGTTCGCAACATGCCACTTTTTTATTTGGTTCAGTTCATTTGACCTACATACGGCCATGCTACATAATCATATAGCCAAATAGCTTTGTAAATTTTTTATGTACACTAATTGTGCAATCGTAACTGTGGCTAAAAAATATTATTGTAAGGTTATTTTCAATCTTCTAAAATATTTCATTGTGCATACTTACTATTTTTTTAATTACCATCTAAAAAGTAATATTAATTCTTACATTGCCACAGTCAGTTGCTAGAAATGTACATCTGAATTCACAAAACTGAATACAACATCCTGATGCGCAGTTTAGCCAGTTATGACCTTGACAGATAGGACTTTCAAACCTACCAGCTGCTACAATGTTTCAGACACAGGGCTTGAAGCTCCTTCTGGTTAATTAGTTTAAAGCCTTAATTTTTCTTGTCTTCACTGCTGGCAGTGACTAACATATTCATCACACAACATTTTTCTTCTTTCATTGTACTAACACTTTTCACTTCATGTCAGTGGGAATGGGAAATTTGATTGTGCTGACATTAGCTCTATAAAGCCTGAATATTTTACAACTTCAGCTCGAACGCATGGCATGATTCATTACCAAGTGACTTCAAATTGTTGCTCTGAGAGAAAAGTTATATAATCATTTGTATATTTACCAATGTAAGCAAGAAGTGATATACACTTTTTCAGACATGATCCCTGAAAGAGCAATAAGAAGAGTAACTAAGCCAAGAGAGTTAACTGTAAAGATATCCTCTAGTGACACATAGAAACCAATTTTATTAAAATATGGAGTCAACTCTGCATTGTAAAGTACAACATTCTGTATTAACTAAAAAATGGCATGATGTACTACAGGGATATCAATTTGTGCCATCCACCCTTAGCGGTTGTTGACCTACAACACTTATAAATATGAATTATTATTATTAGGGCCGAAATTCACAAAACCATGAGGAATCAGGTGTATAAGCATTTTCAAGTCCTTGGAAATTTATTTTTTGTTGGCACCCTTATTATGTTATTATAGGTGTCAGGATATTCTAACACCCAACACGCAGAATTTAAGTTAACAAATATAAATAAATAAAGAGACCCTAAAATGTATAACCAGACCTTAGAATGGCAAGATTTAAAGTTAATATAGAAAAGTACAGGATCGTCAAAGATCAGGGAAAAAGAATGTACGTAAATGGTATACAAGCCAAAAGTCAAGGTACACAGAAGTCAGAATGGTCAAAGAATAAGCCAATGTCAATATACACAAGAATCAATTGAAATAATGTGCTCTTGGCTAACCAAACTGGAAACCACGACAGGGCACTGAAAATAAAGAAAAATGGGTTTAAATACCCTAATAGCCATTCTGATAGGCAACAAGTGGTCAAGTGGGATTGGGACGTGCTTTCAGCATGATGCCACGTGCATGTCCGCAAGAGTATTATGGGACTGGAGTAGAAAAGCCAAGAAAGGCTCTAGCATGAAGCGGCAGGCTTATAGACTTGACCACTGTGGGGTGAGTAGTTTCCAGTGGAATTCCTACATACCTCATAAGAATAATCTGCAATAAAGTGCGCCCACCAAGTTCGAGACCATACTTGTATCGGTTGTGGGTGCAGTGACAGTACCCCCTTCTGGGAAACCGCCTACTGGGCGAGAAGGAGCAGGCTTATGAGGATATCTGGTGTGGAAAGAATGGAGCAACCTAGCAGCATGCATGTTAGATTGGGACGTGCTTTCAGCATGATGCCACGTGCATGTCCGCAAGAGTATTATGGGACTGGAGTAGAAAAGCCAAGAAAGGCTCTAGCATGAAGCGGCAGGCTTATAGACTTGACCACTGTGGGGTGAGTAGTATCCAGTGGAATTCCTACATACCTCATAAGAATAATCTGCAATAAAGTGCGCCCACCAAGTTCGAGACCATACTTGTATCGGTTGTGGGTGCAGTGACAGTACCCCCTTCTGGGCGAGAAGGAGCAGGCTTATGAGGATATCTGGTGTGGAAAGAATGGAGCAGCCTAGCAGCATGCATGTTAGAGGCGGGAACCCATGAACATTCCTATGGACCATAACGAACATATCTGTTCGTCCACCCATTGTAAAGCACTGCGGAATTTGACAGCGCCCTATAAATATCATCATCATAATAATAATAATAATAATAACCCTTCCAGTGCACCACATATTGCAATTGTCCACGAGAGAGCCTGGAATCGATAATAGACTGGACTTCATATTGAGCCTGACCCACAACACTAATAGTGGCAGGATGAACAGTGCACATAATGAAATGGTTAAATACTAAAGGCTTGATTAAAGATGCATGGAGCACATTAGAGATGTGCTTGGTAGGAGGGAGTGCCAAAGCATAAAAAAAACACGGTTATTTCTCTTGGAAATAACATTTGAACCAATGTAGCTAGGTGCCGATTTCATTGTCACAAAAATACAACATTATATAGTGGAGTGCATAAAATAATCCAATACAGTGCTAGTGAGAGATGTGAACAGTGATACCACTTTTAGGAAACTTTTTTAGAAGTGGTATTTTTTTTAAAAGTTTTTTTTAAAACCCTTAAAGGACCACTATAGTGCCAGGAAAACATACCTGTTTTCCTGGCACTATAGTCCTTGAGGGTGCCCCCACCCTCAGGGACCCCCTCCCGCCCGGCTCTGGAAGGGGGAAAGGGGTTTAAACTTACCTTTTTCCAGCGCTGGGCGGAGAGCTCTCCTCCTCCGATCCTCCTCTTCTCCTCCCCGTCGGAGCTGCGCGCGCATTCTGCCGGTCACATAGGAAAGCATTCATAATGCTTTCCTATGGACGCTTGCGTGCTCTCACTGTGAAAATCACAGTGAGAAGCACGCAAGCGCCTCTAGTGGCTGTCAATGAGACAGCCACAAGAGGAAATAGGGGAAGGCTTAACCCATTCATAAACATACTGCTATGTTTATGAAAAAATGGGTTAACCCTAGAAGGACCAGGCACCCAGACCACTTCATTAAGCTGAAGTGGTCTGAGTGCCTAGAGTGGTCCTTTAACTTAATACGTTAAAATATGTGTGTACACATATAAATCAGAAATTGACAATAGTGTGACAAACTCCCCTTTGTACAGGAGCTGGAGCCTGCTTGTCAGCCTCCTGCCCAAAGACTATGAACAATGTGGAAAACAATGTAAAAGTCTCTGTTTATACCTTTTTGGAGTTATATGGCCCCATTTCGAACTTTCGAAGTGGCACTTCGAATTACCGAACAACCGAACAAACCAGAGACCACCCTGGAGCTGGTTAACACCTAATAACAACTTGGAATGTTTCTTACCACAGTGTTTTAATTGTTGGTCTGGGTGGCCACAATTCCTATAGACAACCACAAGGTGGTGGCCATCTTGTTCGAATGAACGCAGACAGCAGTGTTTGGGCATGAATCTCCTGGAACTAAAATTGGATACAGAAACTCCCGAACACCGCTGGACTTCCATCATCGCCTGCTTTCGATTCTATTCAACTTAGAAGGGCACTGTTCAGTGAGATCCTTTGTCTGGATGAAGGGACCAAGCTCCAGGGTAAGACTATTGACTCTGTTCGGTAGTTTGTTCATTTTCAAACTACCAAACTAGACCGACCGCAAGCCCTGATTCTCTGGAACCTTTTTGGGCATGGGACCATGCCTGCGGTCGGTCAAATAAATGACTTTCTGAACCCCTGAACTGATCCAGGTGATTTTTTTGATATTTTGGTCACCCAGATGTGACATTTGTTGGGATATCTTGTGTTTTGGGGTACTTTTGGGACCATTTAGAAATGTGTGTTTTTTCTGCCAGAGGGGAGAGATTGTTTGCCTTGTGTGGGAGTGCCTTACATTGTAAATGTGTTGTTATTGGTGTTACTGTCCTCAACAAGGTCCATGTGGGCGTACCTCTTGTTTGGGGACTTGCATAAAAGGCCAAGTGTGGCACCGTTAAAACCAATTCCAGCTTACACTCCAAAACTGTGTGTCGTCCTGTTATTGGAGGGAAAGAAGATTTACTCCTGCGTCTGCTGTTCCAGCTTGCAGGAGATTCAATGGGAAAAGTACTTGTAAGGACAATAGCTAATTCCCCATTCGGCTCCAGGGCCCCAGTCAAGCCAAGGCGACTGTGAGCAGAAGTGCTGCAGTTTGTCCCCTGTTCCAGCTAGGAAGCGGTCCTTGGCGGAGGTACCTTGCCAGGGGTACAGGGAGCTCCAATACAAATAGTGTAAAACCATATGACATAAAATACACCAAAGGGAATCTGGTCTGTGAAGTAGTGGTGGACTTAACACAATATGGCCATAATTGTCTTCTTAGGTGATTTTAAGTAGCCTGATAAGATTTATATGTGTACTTTTGTATGATTTAATTTTGCAATGCATAGTTTGACAGGCTAGTATGTATAAACAGTACACAGAATGATATATAACAATACATGAATGCTGCAGCAAAATGACGTTAGGAGTGAACTGCACTATGTTTTTATTTTTAGATGAGACGAGATGAGTATTAGATTTTAAGGAAACTTTGAAATCATCCCAGTTTTAAGAGATTAAGACAAGACAGATACACAGCTTTTGGTGCTTTGCACCAGGAGACTGAGTTGAGCATGCAAAATAGTTTAGGCTGAACATTTCTACCAGCTCTGTATTTGATAAGATACACACATGAAAGCTTTAGTGAAGAGCTAGTTAGCTGGACTGTAAGCTATGAATTATTATTCCACCCCGGGGACACCAGCACTTATGCTAGAGTAAGGGAAGCTTTCAACAAAAAGAGTAGGCTAGAGTAAATGATATGGAGTATAAACATAAAAACGGTGAGGGCATGAAAACCATCAGCATGCTGACCCCTTCCAGAGGCACAGGATTTTCCCAGCGTGGTCTGGTTGCCTGTATGCACCTTGACTCCTGTATCAGCAGGTTGTGAAACCAGGCAGTGTGATCCCGCCAGCTTTGTGATGGCAGATATTGTTCCCACTGTGTGAGATTCTTCTGGGCCACTGCCCGGACAGGACGGCATGGGCCATAGCCCAATGGCGTGCGGCTCACTGCATCTGCTCTGTCAGAGTGCGCCCTCCGTTGGTCAGAGTTGGCGCTTCCCACTAGATCCTGAGCAGTGAATGCCGTGGAGGGTGGTCACTCCTCTTTTGCTAGATCAGCATTTACAGGCATCTGTTCAGGTTGTCCCAGAAGTCAGCAAAGATCTGATCTAATGTAAGGGTAAGTACAGCACGGTCTCTGCTGTTATCAGTGTGACTCGAAGCATCCACCATTTTAGAGAGAGGAGTCCCGTTCCACTCAGCAGAACTATAACTCTTAGTTGCAGAAGGGCCCCCAAGGCGAGGACCGAGATCACCCCCACCGGTCCAAAGAGGGGGGAACGAGGCCAGTACCACGTAGCGCCAAAGTTTTGGCTTGTGGCCACCAGGCAGGATAGCGGGGCAGCGGCCGTCCACCCCACTCACCACCTGAGTAGGCCTCAACCTGTAGTATCTTCTCAAGTGGCCAGAATTTGTAGAGAAAGTGTAGCTTTGGTACCAGCACCTCTGGGCAAGCAGGACCGCTGCTTCTAGGTTTCTTTAGACAGGTTAATCCCTTAGTTTCAGCATAATTGCCCAGAATCTGCCAGAGCTTATCGTTTATGCGACCATTCAGCATGGTGGTCTAGCCCCGCCCCCTATATGTGTGCCCTGTGATTTAATGTGTATTATGTATGAATATTGATCATTATGGCAGCACCATTCCTACAGAATGCACGTTTCGGGTGTGTCCCCAATCCTTTTTGTCTTTGCTATAAAATAGAAGATGACCTTTATAATGGAATACTTACATGTTCCAAAGCTATAGCCATGCTCTGCTAACAAATTAGGTGACCCCTCCCTTCTTCTTCAGGTAGCAGTGAAGAGTAGTCTCGCATCATTATTTTTATTCATTTTACTCGCAAGCCCAGAGCTAAAGTTGTTTTGAGGCTTTGAGTATACCATTAAGTCACCACTAACCATGTATGAATGAGGGACATAAGGTAATCTTTACACAGCTCTTCCCTGAACCTTCTGTACCCAGAGATGTTATGATATGCTTCAGGTCATGTAATAATAAATAAATATTTTTAACAGTTAAAGGGCATGTTTGTTTTTCTGACCAACTCTAACTTTCTTCCACAACCTCATCCACACAACACTTCAGTGGTGAGCATCTTTGAAAGTGGAGAGAGGGTGTAACAAGCTCCTCTCTCTGAACTGTAGACTGCCGCTGGGGAGAGGGGGTAACCTGCTCCTCTTCCTCACACTCTCTTTGCTGGTGGAGAGGGGGACCACCTGTCTCCCCTTTCAATATTTTGTCCTGCGGCTGGGGTGTGAGACAGACGGTCTCTGCTTCCTCGGGTACACACTGCCGCTGGGGAGGAAGGATGGCACCTTCTGCTCCCTGGGGTACACACTTCCGCTGGGGAGGAAAGACGGCACCTTCAGCTCCCTGGGGTACACACTGCCGCTGGGGAGGAAAGACGACACCTTCTGCTCCCTGGGGTACACACTGCCGCTGGGGAGGAAGGACGACATCTTCAGCTCCCTGGGGTACACCTTTGAGTCCCCATAACGCACTCTGCCCCCAGATAGGGCGGCCGATACTTTTGGATGGATCTGCCATGAACTGCAGGTACTCTGCTGTTAATTTCTTCACGAACTGTACGTATTCCTCAGCGGGGTTGGGTCCAAAGAAAGCCAACCGCATGGCAACCTCTCTGTCAAACCGCTCCTGAGTGTAGCCAGGCGCCATGCTTGCTCTGCCGCCGTTGGTTCCTTTGTAGATAGGGGCGCTGTACGGATACTAGCGTTGCCCTCACTTTGTAACTCCAAACGAACTGTGTCTCTGAGCTGCTTTACCTCGCACTAGGACGCCATCCCACCGCTTGCCACCAATGTAACGGATCACCTGGCACCCCGACTGGGTACCTCCGTTGAAGGATGCTCCTAGCGCTTCCTGAGGACTCCAAGCACTCTGGCAGACACCACAATCACCGAACCGGAGAAACAAATAAATTCTCCCAAGCATATGAATGCTGTAGACAGTTGAATAGGAACCATACGAATAGGTTTACTCTCCTAGCAGTCAAACTGGAACAGCATACAATAAATCCTCCCCCAATAATGAGACGACACTTCACTTTGAGGGTTAAGCAGGAACTCTTGTGCTGGCACACCCAGCCTGGTTTTTATTACAGTCTTTCACATGCAGGACCGCCCACAGGGAGGTATAAAACAACCAATCACATATCAGTTACATCCCACATATTCCCTCCCCTTATCCTGAGAGGAAACTCAATTACACATACAGTAAAAACATACTTTCTACCCAACTTTCATAACTTTAAAACCATACATCACATTCACATAAAATTACATATTCACAATCAATCCATTCAGGGGAACAACATATTTAAAAATGGCATGAATCCGACCAGGGGTTCAAAAGTTAGTAAAAGTATATTTTGGGCCCTGGCTGGCACGTGGATATCTGGCTCAAACTGGTTTTACAGAGCCCTCTATCCTGGAGACAATGGGGAAAAGTAATCAAATTATCCAGGGATGGAGGCAGACTCCATTGAGCACATGGTTGCAAAAAGACATAAAACACTTTAAAATACATAAAGTCACCTTTTACACATAACACACAGACATTTCACATATTCCCAGATAGCTGGGATCTGAGCGCACAAAACTACCGAATAGCGCTCAGATCCTATTCACACAGTTCAATTGCCATGGAGCCGAAGTCTTTAACTATACGAATGGGCTCCATGGCATAGCTATCTGGGTTAACACATTCACATAAAGTCTGGTCCATAGTCCAAAGGCAAGAGGCAGGCAAGCAGCCCCCTCCAAGGACACGTGGCGAGGTCTGTTTCGCCACACCAGGGTTATGGAGTTTTATAATCTTTGACAATGCATTTACTCCTTATGGCCAGCCCATAACTTAATATGCCAATCAGAGTGTTTCGACCCCATAATGTCTTTCCAAATGTAGTTTCTTTTCTTTTACCTATTGTGTGACAGTAACGAGCTTAGTTCAGTCATAATTCCGTGACCATTTCTTGAAATGTTTCTTTTTTCCCATGTGCAATTTAAAACTGATGTATGAGAGTATTTATTGTACTGTCATTACCTTTATGTCTCAATAAAAAAGAAATTACAAAAGAAAAAAAAAAGAAATAGGACGTTGAGTACTTTGAAAATAACCCTTCTAGATCCACACAGTATAAACACCCTTTCCACTAACCCTAAATTTAACCCATCCCAAAACTTAGTCAAACTCTTTCCATAAACCCAAATTAAAGCACTGAAAGCTTTAGCTTCTTTTATGCCTACGATGTCCAGTTAACAAATTTTCCGTACTTCTTTTTGTTATGGGTAGGGAAAGGAGAAAGGAAACTAGAATGTTGTGCTTAAGACACCACACATGTAAATTCAGTCTTGTAAGTAACCCTTCCTGCTGTTGTGTTGTGACATCTAACCTATTATTTATTAATCATGGCACTGTTGAGGTTAAGAGTAGCAGTAGTAGAATAGTTTTTAAAACACACCACCTTAGATCACCGCATTGTGTTGAGAATTCCATATTAAAGATATAGATTAAATGAAAAAAAAGAAAACACAGGGCACCCTAGCTAGTATCAGAGTTTCTTCTAGTTCCACTATCCCAATATATGTTGGATGGAGAAGGATAACAAAATGGGCCCCATAAGACTATCTATGCAGGAAATGGCCTTGAGTTGTATCAGTCTGATACTCGTATTGCCTAATAACTTGGACCTACATAGTAATAGTCATTATGATGGTTCTGTGTGGTACATTTCATTTTGGCATATATAGATTAATATATTATCTAGTGAATTATTACAGGAATTAAAAGAAAGCCTGGTCATAATTGTTACCCCTCACCCCCCCACACACACACACACACACACACACATCATGTGTTACATGTGGTCATGGGGTTCTTTATCTACTAGAAACAACCTCTTTCCTACCAGTACCAGCCCTACTAAAAGTAAATTAAGATTTCATACATTTCTTACACTTTCTCCTCACCTTTAAATATAAAGATAGGAAGAGATTCATCACTAAACTTTAATAAAATTTACAATAAATTAGTTCTTCACTCTAATTTGTTAGAAGGAAATGTATAATTCTGAGACAGAGAGAACATTAAAGAATATATGTGGTGCCTCGGTTTACAAATTTAATGCGTTCTTCAGGACTTTTCTTATTGCGAATAATTCGCAAACCGAAATGTGGTTTCCCATAGGAATGCATTGAAAACCAATTAATCCGTTCTGGAGGTCAGAAAAAAGTCAAAATTAGCTGTCATGGAAACCACCCCACAATGCAGAACACACAGTAAAAGGCATGCAAACAACGAAGCTCAGCTCCCTACCTTTCCACCACTCCAAAACTCAATGCAAAAACCGCTCCAACTCCTCCACACTCAATGCCACATGCTACCCACAGACTCCAGCATGCACGGGGGCGGCGCTATAAACCTCCCAGGCACATTGCATCCTGGGGAAATCCTTGCTCTGTATTGCGAAAAAATATCGTAAACCGAGGCATTATTTTCAATGGATTTTCATTTGTAAACCAAAAATTATGTTAACCAAGGCGTTTGTAAACCAAGGACCAAGGTACCACTGTATTGTATAGAGCAGAGTGAAGAATGTTTTATATATGTCAAGTTATAAATTCTGAATGTAATGTCCTATCTCTCATTTTGACATCACTTTGTAAATAATAACACAACCGTAAATAAAACTTTCTTGAGATATATTTAAAATTACTGACGTTGACAAAAGTGCATAATTTTTATTACAATATGCTAATGCATCCCACTTATTCAACTAATTATATCATGTTTTCTTCTCTGCATAAGCATGTACAGTACATTAGGTGCATTTTTTTAAAATTGTTTCTTAGTTAATCTGAGATTTTTTTCAACCTTGGCTATTTTTGTTTGTATTTTAATGTCTTCACCACCATATGTCCAAGGGATTAAGGGCTCTGTTCTGTCGCGTGTCATGTGCTATTAAAATAGCAAATTGATTACATTTTGGTCCTTTTCATATCTTTTGATATCGCTGAAAGACTATTTCCCATGCAATAAAAAAACACATTTTTTTTCCTGTAGAGCCCTATGAGAGTACAATACAACGGGAAAAGCAATCTCTACATTATTGCCAGCAATCGTTTAATTTCAGCAATAAAAAAGCACTCTCTTAAAGCTGAAAATATTTTGTGTGGATGTGTCTACTGTAAAGCTGGAACAATCCTGCAATCATATTGGTTAGATGGGTATAATAGGTTAAGGCTAAATAATCTATGTAATAATTATCACTATGTTAACAGTTGCTAATGAGTCTCTAATAACGTTGAAGAAATCACAATCTCACCATTCCAATACTTTTCATCAACACTTTTAAAACTACCATATACATGTGAAAAGGGGTCATATACTTTATGTTGGGCTTAAGTGAGAACAATCCTACCAAAAATGATGTACACATTGATCGAACCATCAGCTGCTTTGTGAATTCAACACCAAAAGTATTTGATAAACTACAAAAAGCACTTTTTAATAATTAAACAATACCCTGAAAATTGATAAAGTTCATGCACATGAGCAGAAATAACATTGAAAGCAAAATTAAGTAACTTTTATTAATTATTCCTCATTAATCAATTAAAGCAACACATCAGGGGCCATAAGAACTTAATCTCAATTAAGTTGTTATGGTGCCTGAAGACACCCCCAACACACATTCTTACTTTGAATGGTTTAACATTAAAGATATGCCCCCAGGCATCCGTCTCTCCTTCTCCTCTTCTGCTCTAGCCAATACACTGACTAATTACTACCAGCCGAGAGTTAGAAAATGTTATTGAACATATACCAATACTGGACTGTAATGTAGCCATTCATTTTGAACCCAACTATTCAAGTGGCTGAATCTGCTTGTTTTTTTTTGCTTGTTTGTTTATATGATATTCTCAGTGTTGAAAGGTTGTTCTTTGTTGTTGTTTTTTATGTGTTTTCTTGGTTGTTGAAGAGTTTATTCATTTATCTTTATAGATGATCATTTAGAAGTGCAGAAGATGAAGCTGTCGAACCTGTTGGTTGACAATTTGGGTTAGTGATTTTCTTCTTAACAGCAAGGGTAGTCAAAAGGTGACACCTAGCTGATGTAAAACTCCTACATGCAGCATGATGGGAATGGTAGTTTTACAACACCTATGGTAACTCCTTCTATACAGTTTCGAGACACATCATATGTCCTCCATTTACATATAAGACCATGGAAGGTATAGCAAAATAATTGTTAAAGTGGTGCTATGAAGATTAGGTATCTCCTAGCATTAAAAGCAATGGTTGAGGCAGCATTTATTTAAAAGGGGACATTATGTTGGCAAACTGTCACAATATCACAGTATTGTTTAATTTTGTTATTTGATCATCAGGGAAAGTATAATTTCTTCGTATAAATTAATTTAAAAGTTTTATTATTAAACATGCCGATGAACTGGATATTACCTAGCATGGTACTGGAGGGAGCCTGAGGCTTTACATCATTATTAACGTCTCACAAGTTGAAAATGAGGGGAAGGGGAGACAAAGTAGCAGTTAGTTTGCTTCCTAAATTATTAGAACCCCCATCACACCATGGAATCTGCCTAATCATTTTATTTGTAACTCTCACACTGCTGACTATTGTTTGAGGAAGTAGGATGAATTAAATAGCCAGGTCCTTCCATTTTTTATTTTTGTTTTATTCTTTATTTTGTGTCAGGTACAAGCAAATTAAACATACTACTAAACATACTACTATTAAACATACTACTATGTTTAACAAAATTAACAAAATTCACCATTTTCCCTCTCTGTCGGCTCAGCTTTTCCTTTACTTTCCCCCCATCAGCCTGCATAACTATCTCTGATCGTATCTATTTCTATTATTTTAATCTCACTTTACTTATAGTTCTTAGCATTTGTTTAAATTGTATATTCTATGATGTTCCAATATTAACTAAATATTGTGGTGTTATATGACTAATTATTTTTGGAAATTTTTATATTGGTGATATATTTGTATATTAATGTGTTTTTTTATAATTTTTTTTTTAACTGATTATGTGGACTTTATATTCTTGGGACTTGGACTATTTGGACTGGCACTTTAATTTGGAACTTATACGAGTGCATTTCACATACAGAATTGATACTTCCTATAAGATGCCTTGAGGATAATGAACGTTATCGTAACTTGCCACTTGATTATATCACTGGAAAGCATATGGAACTCATGAGTAAAGCTCGGACTAAATACAGCTGCCTCTCCGAGAACCCGGATTTGCTGAAGGCGATCCGGCTATGAGATCCTGTGGGTATATGAACATCAGAAGATGGTGGAGAGAGCTACATTACATTTGTTGGTGCTTATAGAACATGTTTCCCCTGAGGGAGTCTGTTCTACAGGCGAAATGCGTAGGGCTTTGTATCCTATTTTTATTTAAATTCTTTATTTTTGACTCAGGTCAGAGGCTCACTAGATTACAGAAGAGAAAAGAAAAGCATCACATGCAAGACAAAATTCACATACGGTAGGGCTTAACAGACAGGGTGTCTAGCTAAGAGTGGCTTTTTACCTGTGAACTGAGGATAAGTATTTTGGGTAGTGTTGGTCAGCGCTAGCAGAGAAGCCTAGAGTGCCTGGAAATATGGCTTTGTAGGGAAATATGCCCCTTAACCCCGGGGGGGTAAGGGATGGGAGCAACTCGGTAATGCAGTTAACCATAAAATTTGTAAACAAAAACTTTGGAGGGATAGGAGTCCCAGTTGCCATGTGCGGCATGTTCATTTAGCACAAGGTCTGTTGGGAGGTGCAGGTTATTCCCTGGAACGTTCAGGTAGCGGTCTCTGTGGGGGCTCTCGGTCCAGCCCATTGGGGGTCAAACGGTGTCTCTTTCGCAGGGTCCTTCAAGGCTAGCGGTGCCGCTGGGTGGTTTGGTCCCACACTTGACAGGGACAGGAGGCACCGGATGAAGTGCAGTACCTCCGCTTCTGGTATCTCCTCACTGATGCCCCTGATTTTAAGATTCAGGTTACGCCTCTGATTCTCTATTTCTTCAAACCTAAGGTCCATCGTGTGGGTCTGCTGTCGCGGACTGCTTTGTGAAGTTGCGTCGTGTCCTGCATGTTTCGGCGGGAGTTGGCTTCCAGCGTGCTCAGATGGCCTATCAGGCCTTCCAGATCTCCGTGTATCTGGGCCATGTCTGCTTAGATGGTGAGCTGAAGCCACGCTAGCAGTTCCTTACTGCTGTGGTCACCGGAGATGTATATGCTGGAGGGTGAGTTCAGGGAGGTGCCGCCAAGACGGGTGAGTGGTGCCTGTCAGCCCCACTTGTAAAATTGTCCGATATGTCAGAGCCATCGTCGGCATAGTCGGCCATGTTGCTGCTCACGTTGATGCGGGCCTGCCGCCATAGGTCACAGATACTGCTTCTCTGCCAAGGGTTGTCTGGCTTTTCCTTTTTAGTTTTTCAGCCCATATCCTTGCTTGTGGCTGGGTGTTCGGTTTGATGCCGTTTGTGGGGAGATAGGGCCATGTTAGACGGTTTAGAGATATTGTTTGGTCCGAAGCTCCGAGTGCATGCGGCCATTCAGGTCTGTGGCATCTTGTATCCTATTTTTAATTGATTTATATTTATTGCATATGTTTATTTTATTAGTTGTTTAGCTCTGAAAAAGCCTTCCACTTCTTCGTACAAACGGCTTCCGGGACTTTACTGATGAGCTTTACCAAATTGACCATCTTGTGTGTAAACACTAAAGGAAGATACCTTGAGAGGAAGCACTTGTTTATGAAGTGCCATCTATACCATTTGAAGTGCATAGCATACTAGATTTTCCTGTGAGTTCAATCAGTGAATATTACAATTTTGAATATTTATACTTTATTACTATATGTGTGTCTGCTTTATTTTGTACCTGTAGATATACATTGTTGTGGACTTACACATATATATGTTGGCAGTTGAGGTCTAGCCGAAAAAATAGTGTGCCAGTTATATTATCCCTACTTAATGGCTATGTTCCATTATGTTCATGTCCTTGTGGTTTTGAAAAAAAAAATGTTTTGGTTATTGTTATAGCTGTGTTTTCTATTTTTATAAAAAATGTTTTTTCCTTTTTAGCCATATATATATATATATATATATAACCCTAGGACGTTACAAAAAAAGTTAAAAGGCACCTGTCATGCCACAAATAACTTATGCTCATTAGATTGAGCATATTATTTTATCTATACATTGTGCTAGCAAATGTATAGATTAGGAGAAAAACCTATTTAAATGCCTTGGCGTGCTGACAAGTGAGAGCATAGAAGGGGTGTCTCTGCTCTCCTCCCATTGCAATATTGTTATGATATATGGTCTATTCAATGTATATGGGAACGATTTCAGGTAAGGGGATTTTCTCATTTCACTTTAAAAAAAAAAAAATGCATGACACATTCAGCACATATCTTCTTGATCTATTTCAAATATCCTTAAATCTGGTTGTTCCTGTATTACATAAATACCTGGTACCATGAGACATCTGCAAAAAAGTATTCTAACCTTGTATAATAAGCACAAAGGATAGGAAATTGCGCCGCAACAGTGGCCCCTGGTCGAGAAAGGATAAAGCCATTAGTGGCTAATGTTCTCTAGTGAGGTTGTGATGTCCCTTACATTTATGTTACACATCGCCTGAGGAGATTTCATTTGTCAATTCAGTTCTGTTTCATTTTGTGTTATCAGAGTGCTCCTTCAGAAAGTGTTAAGCTCTTATTTCAAGAATTTTGAGCCGACAGCTAACATAAAATTAATCATAACTCTCAAGAACAAGCAATCTTTTTTCAGGGGCAGCAGAGGCAAAGTAATTTATGGTAATGAAAATGCAACTGTTGTATTTTCAGCAATATGCTTCATTTTATGCTCTCAGCACACAGATCTTTGGCAACAATAATCTGTTCATCATTCATGTGCTGACAAATCCTCACAGTTCAAATATTCTTTCTTTTTTTATATGCTCAAGGACCCGATTTCTCAGGAGCATATCACAGTACCTTCTTAATACCTGTGATTGATAGTGCAGCGCCAGTTCCATTATACATACCTTTTTCAGATTTGAATAAAGGTGTGAAGAATGAATATAATATATTGTATAAAATGATCCTTTAAAATATTTTTTCCATCAGTTTCAAAAAACTATAAATCAGAGAATCTGCATACTGGGTCAGTAGTAAACCTAAACACTAGATTTGCATGCACTTATCTACACAAAACAGCTTCTATAATATGCAACCTCTTTATTCAATGTTGTTTTAATATGTAATATTAAAATATTTTTAAATATATTTTGAAAATTATTACAAATATGTATTTCTTGTATTTATTATGGTATTTTCTTCAAGGTGATTCACATATCAAATAAGTAATAGTTTCCTAGGGCCAACTCAGCAAACCAGAACTTATACAGATTTTTCCAGCACAGTCCAAATGGTCATTGGCTTTAGATACAAATTACATGGCTATTTTTTCAAAGGGCAGATCATTTTTAAAAATCTTATACTGCAAGGTGGGTATTATTAACACTGTACAATGCAGGATCCCTAATTTCAGTTCACAGTGTCAAGGACCCAAATAATTTTTTGATAGTAAATGCTATTCCTATACCAATCCCCTAATCCTATACAAAGTCTACCTCTAACCCTATGTTTACACTAACTCTAACCATACACCTACCTTAATCATACCACTAACCTAGTCCTATACTATAACTAATGCTAAGACAGCATTAAACCAAACCCAGCATTAACCTATAACCTACAGTAACATTCACCCTACACTAACTAATGTTAATGGTAACACATAACACAGTCACTAATACTAATAAACACTAACTCTAAAAAACACTAATACTAAGGGATTCCCTCTGCTAATATCAGTATTTACATCAGCAGAAAGATTTCATAAACCATAAAACAGTAGTGAGCAGTCTGTGATCACCATCTACAGGCTGTTTGCATAAAAAGGAGATCCTCCTCTCACACTGCAGCTTGCATGCTATCCCTGCAAATTACACTGTGATCAGTGGTGGGTAGCAGGGTAAGCCCAGCACATATGACAATCATCAAAGAGGCATGCGGGGGGGCACTGTCATGGTCTTTTTAGATCTTTGGTGTTTCCCTAAGACATGAAAAAAGCTTCAAATCGTCATGGCTGAGCAAAATTTTTAAATGCAACCGGGCCACCAACTTTCCAAGTGGCTTGCTTATCGTGGGCATTTTCCTAGATCTGTCACTACGCCGTAGATCTGTGAATAAAATCAACATTTGGTGGCTGTCCCCTAACTATCATACATCTTTTTGTTTTCATCAAACATCGTCATACGAAATTCGAAAACAAAACAAAGTAAATGGCTCATTCATTCCTTCCTTTCATTAGTGTGGTGATTTGTCCATATAGTGTTTCAGAGTTGCGGGATAAGGAAATCACCAAGAATTAACCCCTTGACGCTGTTACTGCCTTTTATGCCTTCCGCAATTAAATGGGCTTCAAAGCCATTGGAGAGGCATAGAACGCTGTGATTCTTTTCAGCCCCTGACCAGCCGGTTACATACCTACCCCCCCAGCAATCCACTTCAGGGGGACTGCCTGACAAACCAATTATTTGATTCTTAGTGTATTTTGGGATGATATAGATTTCTGCACAAACTGGTCATAAAATGTGATCTGATCATCATCTAAGTCACAACAATAGACAATCACAGTCTGCTTAAACTAATAACACACAAAGAATTAAATGTTGCCATGTTTTTATTGAACACACCATGTAAACATTCACAGTGCAGGTGGGAAAAGTATGTTAACCCCTAGACTAATGACATCTCCAAGAGCTAATTGGAGTGAGATGTCAGCCAACTGGAGTCCAATCAATGAGATGAGATTGGAGGTGTTGGTTACAGCTGCCCTGTCCTATAAAAAACACACACCAGTTCTGGGTTTGTTTTTCACAAGAAGCATCTCCTGATGTGAATGATGCCTTGCACAAAAGAGGTCTCAGAAGACCTACGATTAAGAATTGTTGACTTGCATAAAGCTGGAAAGGGTTATAAAAGTATCTCCAAAAGGCTTGCTGTTCATCAGTCCACGGTAAGACAAATTGTCTATGAATGGAGAAAGTTCAGCACTGCTGCTACTCTCCCTAGGAGTGGCCGTCCTGTGAAGATGACTGCAAGAGCACAGCGCAGACTGCTCAATGAGGTGAAGAAGAATCCTAGAGTGTCAGCTAAAGAATTACAAAAGTCACTGGCAAATGCTAACATCCCTGTTAGCGAATCTACAATACGTAAAACATTAAACAAGAATGGATTTCATGGGAGGATACCACAGAGGAAGTCACTGTAGTCCAAACAAAACATTGCTGCATGTTTACAGTTTGCACAAGAGCACCTGGATGTTCCACAGCAGTACTGGCAAAATATTCTGTGGACAGATGAAACCAAAGTTGAGTTGTTTAGAAGAAACACACAACACTATGTGTGGCAAAAAAAAGGCACAGCACACCAACATCAAAACCTCATCCCAACTGTGAAGTATGGTGGTGGGGGCATCATGGTTTGGGGCTGCTTTGCTGCGTCAGGGCCTGGCTATCATCGAAGGAAAAATTAATTCCCAAGTTTATCAAGACATTTTGCAGGAGAACTTAAGGCCATCTGTCTGCTAGCTGAAGCTCAACAGCAGATGGGTGTTGCAACAGGACAATTACCCAAAGCATAGAAGTAAATCAACAACGGAATGGCTTAAACAGAAGAAAATACACCTTCTGAAGTGGCCCACTTGAGATGCTGTGGCATGACCTCAAGAAAGCGATTCACACCAGACATCCCAAGAATATTGCTGAACTGAAACAGTTCTGTAAAGAGCAATGGTCAAGAATTACTCCTGACCGTTGTGCACATCAGATCTGAAACTACAGGAAACGTTTGGTTGAAGTTATTGCTGCCAAAGGAGGTTCAGCCAGTTATTAAATCCAAGGGTTCACATACTTTTTACACCTGCACTGTGAATGTTTACATGGTGTGTTCAATAAAAACATGGCAACATTTCATTCTTTGTGTGTTATTAGTTTAAGCAGACTGTGATTGTCTATTGTTGTGACTTAGATGATGATCAGATCACATTTTATGACCAATTTGTGCAGAAATCCATATCATTCCAAAGGTTTCACATACTTTTTCTTGCAACTGTATAGAGAGACAGAGAGGGAGATATAGATAGATATATATATATATATATATATATATATATATATATATATATATTATATATAGAATAAAAAAATGCATTTAAAAACTAAATTAAAAAAATAATTTAAAAAATGATATGTATGTGTAATTTCAGGGGAGGTAAGCTGGTATGGGGGGAGAGTAGGTAAAACACAGAGGGAGGGGAGGGAGTGAGACGCATAGAGAGCTGGGGGTATGAGACGCATGGGGGAGTCAATGAGACATTTCAGTGGGCCTGGGGGAATGATACACATGTGAGGGCTTAGGGGAATGAGACATATGGTGGAGGAAATGAGACAAATAGGAGGTGTTGGGGGGAAGAAAGGGGCTGGGGGAAATTAGACACATGGGGATGAAAGAAGACAAATGGGGTGGAAATGAGACACATGGGGAGCTGAGGGAAAGAGATGGTAGGGAGGGAATGAGATACATGGTAGGGATGGGGGTTGAGACACATGGAGGGGCTGGGGGGGGAATTAGACACATGAGGGTGCTGGGGGAATGTGAAATTTGACGTGAAATAAAAAGCCCTGTTTCTCCTGAACATAATGATATATAATAAGTATGGGTGCACTTAATATGAAAGATGTAGAATATGGTTGAACAGACATATCGTCAAATTCCAGGTTTTTATTTGATTTTGTTTTGATCAGAACGTGCGCAATTGCCTCTGTCCTTAAGGGGTTAATTTAGTTTGCTGAAATCACATTAATTAATTTATTATCATTATTGGAACTTATATAGCATTATCAAGGTTTTTGTTATGTTACATTAGGGTATAATAAGCATTCAAGACAACAAGTGATAATAGAATCAGAAGGTAAAATGACTCCTGCCCATTTGAGCTTACAATCTTTTTGCACGTATCTACATATGCTTTTTGTAGGTATCCCACTGCACAATACAGCTCTGATTTCGCCATTTTTAAACACTGTCAATGTTATTAACTAAAGTAAGAATTCAAGGAGGATTCAAAGTAATTTAAAACTTAAGGTGAAAATAGTCAAACTGGATCAATTCTCTAAATCATATATACTATCAGTTCAGCAACTCTGGCCTTAACTTTGAAATACACTTTGAATTAATTTGAATTCTAACTTTAGTAATTAACCCTGTGTGTTTATCCTCTTGTATTTGTTAATGTTGACTTATTTTGACTTATTTTGTTTAAAATCAAGATCTATTCATCAGGTCCGATAACAAAAGGTATTTTATACATTTCTGGAAAAAAATAAGTCACGCCAATTCAACCCTTTGAAAGGAATATCAAAACATTTAGTTTATAACAGAATCCTACATCTTGTTTGAGTTTAACATATTCCAGCTTTGCATCTTTCATATGCCAAATAGGCTGCCTAAAATCTTTCTAATTAAAAAAGATGGATAAAATAATTAAGATGCATTTAATGCTCTCCCTTCAGCCAAGTAGACAGAAGTCACTATGAACTAATTATAGCAACAAGAGATTGTAATTCCATTTCACCATTCAAAATGCACCCCCAACTACTCATTTACCTAAGTAAAAGCATAATTGACAGACCACACAGCGAGTGAAAACAGCATGGGAAGATTCATGAAAAATAATGCCAGTAACAATAGATCCAATTATGTACGATGATTATATACCATTACATCCTTAGATATGGCCAATTTACTCAAAGTGTTGTAACTACAAAACAGCTAGGTCTGAAAATTAAGCCATCTGTCCTTCCTTGCAAAGGAGAGATAAGAGATCTGTGTTCTTTTGCAGCGTATTATAATCTATAAAACAAAGCTTAATTAACGCAAAATGAAACTTTTATCCATATTTATTAGAGGAATACATACAACAGTGTTTACACATACACACTATACCCTTAATGTCAAAGTAATTATATATATATATACATATATATATATATATATATATATATATTACAATTAAATAACCAACTGGGTACACCAGAGAAGATGGTTGCTTTATGTGAAATAAAAGGGTAAATAATATGGACATAAGCCAAATACCTGGCAGATGCTTGTTTAATGAAAAATGGAAAGATCTGCCAGACATCTATTTAATCAAAATTATGCGGAAGGGAGGAAGGAGAAATTGCACCTTATGGACAAAATGGGAAATGTCCATACAGCTGGCTGATACTGTTGGGCCTAGCCATGAACATTTTAGGTTATAAGGTTATAAATATTGCAATTTATTTACATCCTTCTTTTCGTACCTCTATTTCTTTTTTTACCTTACATTTTTTTTGTTTTTTGTAAATGCACTTAATTGTTACAAACATCAGATGTCAGTGCCTTGATAAGTATGGAGATGTTACAGATCCTTTTTCTAATGGATGATGAGATAAGAACAGAACTCTGGGTATTTGCATATCAGCTGAGTTCACGTCAAAGTTTAAGCTCATTTAATTAATTGCAATATCTAAGCTCCACTCCATTACATAAGTGTCACATGTTTTATTAGGTTTATGTTTGAAAGTAGTACAAACCTAATGGACAAGTAGAAATAAATGATCACTTTGTAGTGAAAGTATAAACAGGGCCAGGTATATTTTCTATTTGTCCTGCCCCTGAAAAAAAAAAAGAAAAGGCAGGCAAATAGGTTTTCATTAATTAATTAACTGAGCATTGCACTCATAAAATGTCAACTGAATATGTATATTACGTATGTATGTATGTGCATATTTCTGCTTTTACTGTGTTTAACCCCTTAACCCCTTAAGGACCAAACTTCTGGAATAAAAGGGAATCATGACATGTCACACATGTCATGTGTCCTTAAGGGGTTAAGGACACATGACGGAAATATTCCATCATAATTCCCTTTTATTCCAGAAATTGTGTCCTTAAGGGGTTAAATTATTGTGTTAACATTAGTAGCTGTGAGTGAATGCAGCTGTGTAAATGTATGCAGAGTTAAAATATTATTAGACATGGCTAGGGTAAAGGGGGGGTGTAAAGTTTGAGAGGGGTTAATATCAAAGTTGGATTATAGCTCGCCATGATTCTTGGTGCTTTTCTTTCCCCACCAGCTTTCTTAATCTCCAATAAAAGGTACTTTATAAGTGCTGAAAGCAGACACCCCCTACAGGACATGCTTCTGCAGGCAGTTACCTACTCTGCCTATTGGAAAATCCAGCCCTTGTGAGACTTTATCTGCTTAGAGACATGAGAACATTCTTGCAAAATATGTCATAATTAGTGATGTCCCGAACGGTTCACCGAACGGTTCGCCATGGATGGCGAACATATGCACTGTTCGGTCCGCCCCCTATGTCATCATTGAGTAAACTTTGACCCTGTACCTCACAGTCAGCAGACACATTCCAGCCAATCAGAAGCAGACCCTCCCTCCCAGACCCTCCCACCTCCTGGACAGCATCCATTTTACATTCATTGTGAAGCTGCATTCTTAGTGAGCTGTCCAGGAGATGGGAGGGTCTGGGAGGGAGGGTCTGCTGCTGATTGGCTGGGATGTGTCTGCTGACTGTGAGGTACAGGGTCAAAGTTTACTCAATGATGACGAATAGGGGGCGGACCGAACAGCGCATATGTTCGCCATCCGTGGCGAGCCATTCGGCGAACCGTTCGGGACATCACTAGTCATAATACTTGAAATAGAAAACAATCTACAATTCAGCCAAGTTGGAGAATTCATTTCAACCCAGTTAATATGGCCTAGAAGAGTTTACATTGTCACTCGACCTGACTCTATAGGTTTGATGCTCATGTCTGCAATTTGTTCTTCAGCTTTCTCGACAGTGAATTGCTAATGGCTCTTCAGGTCACCACAGATAATAGATGCAACATATGCATTCGGTTAGATTTTCTTATGTTGAATGTGCTTGTGACGAGACCAATCTCGCCACATTGCATTGGAGAAGCCTGGTTGCTCGCCTGCTGCCTTTGGACTATGGCCCCCTTTTAAAAGACTTTATTTTTCCATGCAGAAAAGCCATATTCATGCTTTTCTGCCGGTTGTTCGGTAGTTTCAATCTACCGAACAACCGTACGAATGACTGGACCACCTGGGAGCTGGAGTGTGCCGGCAATTAACCTCCCTGAAGCTGCGGTTAACCGCAGCTTAATTGATGAACGCTGGGTGGCCGCCGTTCGTATCCCGAACACGAGGTCGCGCCATTTTAAACCATACGAATGAACAGCGGTGTTCGCCTCTATTTTCATGGAACTAAAATCGGACACAGTTTTGCGCGAACACCGCTGAAGCCGCCGACCTCCCTTCTTGTTCGGTGAAAGCACACGAATGACCCGGTGTTCGGTATTTTTGTGTGAATGTCTTATACCCCAGATAGGAATCCCATGGAGCCCATTCGTATGAAACTGACTGTAAAGACTTTGGCTCCATGGCGATTGAACTGTATTCGTGTAGTCTGAGTGCCATTCACCTAATAATGTGCACTCAGACCTGAGCTATCTGGGGATGTGTTACATGCCTGTGTTTAATGTAGTAAATGTTACTTTGTGCATTTTAAAGTATAATGCTGTTTTGTGTTCCCACGTGTGTAATGGAGTTTTGCCTTTGTCTTGGGAGATAATTGAGTTACTTCCCAATTATCTCCCAGGGCAGAGGGGAGGAAGCCAGGATGCATTGTGGGAATATACTGTGACTGTGTGTCCTTTTTGTATACTTGTCTGTCCCTTGTCACAGTCTCCCATTTGGTCCCCTAGGGGAGTGTCCACCAGGTGGGAGACCTGCATAAAAGCTGGGCAGGTAGCCCTCATTAAACAGACCACTGCTTGACCCTCAACACGGAGCCTTGTCTCGTCTTTGGGGGGATTTACTGTATGCTGCTAAGGACTGATTGCCAGGAGTGTAAGCCGCTTGGAAGCTTTTCCTGTTCGCCTGCTAGCAGCTATTCGTATGGTTCCTGTTCGTTTATTTGAAGTGCTACCTTATTCCCTTGTATGCCGTTCGGGAGTTTGGAGCATTCACTTATTGGCGGTTCGTGAGTTTTGGTGATTATTCAGTAGCTGTGCCTGTCTCTGAAAAGGGGATTATCGTCTAAGCGGTTTTTTACCCCTTTTTTGCAAAACGGTCCGTTACAGTGCTTTTTTATGTTTTTCTTTAGGTTTATTTTTTAATACTAGTTAGCTTAATTAGAAAGTTAATGCCAGTTGCTTTAGCTTCTATTGTTGCTGGGCATGGCAGTAGCTCTGCATAACTGAGTCAATCACAATTAATTACACTCAGAGGAATTATTTTTCACTAAACTCTGGACTGTATCAAATTAAAAACCAAATAGCACATTTTAGCCTAAAATAGCTGATATAGAAAAATTCTCCAACTCAGCTTTAGTCACAGCTTGACTACTTAAGGCTCAATCTTGCCAGTCATATTACTATTCACTGGGCAAAAACTCTTCTAGAGGATTGTTTCTAAATGGATCCATAGGGTGATATTTTATGACATACAGATGCCCACCTGCATAACAAATGGGTGTATTATGGCCAAAGATTGTTTACAATTCAGAAAACTTTCACATTTCACATTGAAGACCAACATTATAACACAAATAAGGCATACCTGTACTTATTTTAGAAAGACATGCAATGTTATATGTATTAATAGTTTAACTTAGTATATTTTCTTCAAGTGATATTACGTGTAAACAGAAAAGGTAAAAAAACAAAAACCTATCCCATCCCTGCTGGCTGCCACACTTTTCCCATGCTCTTGAACTCTCCAGGAATTATCTTCATTTTAACATCATTACTTTCAAATATTTTAAGGATCAATCTGGACTCCACATATCACACACCTGGATTTTTCAAAATTGAACGGATGGAATTTCTAAACTGAGATACAAAGTGGATTGAAATATACTTCCCTGGGACCCTCTTACTGCTGAGAAGAGATACCTTTACCTGAAAACCACAAACAAGGCACACTGAAACCATACAGCTGACTCTCCTACATCTGTAAATTTGGTTTTGTCATTAATCATCCATTCAGCAATGCTCAGATTTCATTTATAAATATTCAGAAAATGTATTGATAAAAAAAATTTCACCAGAACATATTGATAAAAAAAAACATCCCAACCTGCATATATGTTTTCTTATCTGTATTATCTTAGAACACGCCTGAAGTGCAAAGTTGTATACCTCACACTGGCCTGTATTCTATAGAAAGCAATGTGACCATACCCAACTGAACTGCAGATATCCCTGCCAAAACGCTAAAGCTATTTTAACCCACTGCTGAGGGAATGATCAACTATACTCCCTCATATGTATATTGCTTATGACACCGAAAAACTGTCTCTCCATTCAGCCCCTCGCATGTAGCTACCCTAAAGTCACTTGGTTTCTTTAAAGGCACTCACAAGGGCTGCTGTGGAGGAAAAGTAAAACTTAAAGTGCAATCTCTTGATACAGCTGCTCCACCACTTTGTCTACATGCAAACCCAATTGAAGTGATTCAATCCAGAAGCCACAAAAAACACATAATCAAATCAAGGAAACCTCTTTGTTTGATCCCCATAAGAAGAAACACCATTTCCAAACTACAGAACATCACTCTCTGCCATCTCCTTCAGAGCACTTGATGATCAGGAACAGCAGCACCCTGGTAGCCAGATAAGCTCCTTATAGATGTTTCCTACAGCACCTATCCCCTCAACCCCTAAACTACTGTAGCACACTATGCTACACATTAACACTTAATTAACACAACACTTTGGGCAAAACTAATTTTACATATATATGTTTTTATATATATATATATATATGTATATATATATATGTATATTTATATATATTGATAAAGACTGTCAGTCGAAACGTTGATTTAATTTAAGCAAACTTAAATACAGTTATTTGATTTTTTTTCACCAAATTCAGTGAGTGCTCTCATTTTTTGGATAGTTATACATTAGCGCTGACACAGCACCTTGGTCCTATTAATGTATACTTTTTGGTTTATGGGGAAAGAGTGCCAGAAAAGTCAAGAGCACCCTCAACAATCACCTCCCCACAGTCACCTTTGTTCTGTTTGTTATTGAGAGCACTAACATAATGTTTTATTCCATAGCCGTTAAAGTGGGAAAGGGAGTTATATGACGCACATTAAAATCTCCTTCTTCTTCTTGTAGTTGGAGCCATGGGGCTTTGATTCCAGGGGTCAGCAGCATCACCAGTATTATTTGTAGTTACAGCACTGTGTTTGGTAGTAGAACTTGAAGGGACATGGGTTACATTAAAATGCAAAGAGAAAATACAATTGTAATAAACACATTCTCTACTTTTCTCACTCTAACATGACCTAAAATATGAGTGTCACTATCTATCATTGAAAGAAGCACAAAACTATGGTTTGATTGAGGGAAAAACGTTTCATCAGTCAGTTCACATTTGTGTCTATAATGTATCTATATCACAGAATATGTATTGTGGTGACAGCTTTTAAACCACACTCCCCTAGGACAATTTCATAAATATTGAATGAACCAACATGCACAGTGAATATAATATTGAATGAACGTTTTAATAAAAGTCACTGGCAGTCATCATGATTTTGTAAATATATACATGAAACTTTCATCAAAACTTTCATTTGTGCCTCTTTTAGTTTGTACAGTATATTAGACTTGTGCATTCATTTTTGGACAAACACATTTTATTCAGAAGTTTGTCTATTCATCTGAAAGACGAATGAAAGAAAAGAAATTATACCGAATGAAACAAAGACCAAATTTATTGTTGGATGAAATTTAATCTATGTTGTCTGCTAAACAGTGAACAGCCATTAACTGGGGGGTGGGGGGGTGCATAGTGTCACAATGTTCCCCCATACCCCCACCCATGCCCCACAAGTGGGAGCTATTTAACTAAATGGTACCTAATGGATATGGACTGGGGGGGGGGGACAATAGGTCCACCTCCCACTTTATTTAGGGCACTTACCATTGGCCAATGGGTTGGGCTGGTGGGACACTATTTCCCCCAGACCTCCTGGTCTGGAGGGGAACACTAGGTTAGTTTTATAACCCCTACTTGTGGGGCACAGGTGTGAGCACAAGGGGAGGTGCCCCACCATCAAGGCAGATATAGCTGCCCTGTCACTACTCTTTTCTTTTGACAGTGAGCAGCCACTGGCTGTTTTGTAGACATGTCCCTACTCACGACACAGTGGGTACGGGCAGGATGAACGATTTTCATTTGGATGAAATTTACATTTTGGTGGCACCCAAGTCTACATCATATCATTCTTTTCATCTGTTTGAAACATTCAATAAGATGCAAGTGGAGAAATGTGACTCTGTGTATCAGTTTCATGTCTATTTGATTCCCACATCTGATCTCTATTACCATTGCATTTGTCATGCTTTTATGTGTAAAATAATGGAGTACAACTGTATATTTATCATTAGATAGTTCTACATATATATCAAAATGCTCTGTAACTTAAGTATTACAAACTCTGCAAAAATGTTCTGTGTGACCGTTTCTTTGCTGTTATTTTATATGAACATGCAATAGCAACTTGGATTTCCATGATCAAGCTATACATTTTTCTGTCTAATATCCTTTTGAATCAGTCTTAACTCCGCAGTGACAATTATTTAATCATATTATGTGAATATAAATAAAGGTTCAAACACAAACTTACCACATCACAAAGAAATAATAAATATATGGATGTCTAGCAAATTTCTGATACCATGCCTCCCAACATTTCAAATGGACAAAAAGGGACACTTTAATTTTAGATGCCATGGCTGTTTTGATAAATTTTAAGTGACTCACTAATAAAAATAAAATGTAATTTACAACAAGACAAGTGTATCTTATTTATACTGATTTAGACTGATTTCTAAACTTGTTTCTTGTAGTTTAAAAACACATTACTGGGAGTATTATTTTATTATTGAGGCGCTGGTAGACATTCAAGCAAACCATCAATATAGGGTTCAAAGAAAAAAGAGATTAGATTAGAAAAGAGGGACAGAGGTAGACATGTGCAATTAGTTTCATTCAGAATGTAGGAATTTCATGCCATTCGGACATTCAAAAGCTTACAAATATCCGAAGTGACGAGGTTCTGAAGCGCCGAAGTTCAGAAGTGACGAAGTTCTGTAGTTCGGAAGTGCTGAAGTGCTGAAGCTCCGAAGCGCCGAAGCGCCGAAGCTCCGAAGTGTCGAAGTGATTAAGATTACTGAAAAGTGGCAAAACAAGAAAGAGGGAGGGGAAATTACGTGAATGATCTTCTTGTGCAATGTAAGACTTGCTTGCCCAATCTGGTTTCACTATTCCCTGTGCAATAAAATTAGCAAATTTTTGTCATTGATGTTAGAGGGCAGCCAATTAATGGTGATTTTGTCACTTGAGACATGGCCAATGAAGGCACACAGAGTCATTGACGTGGGATAGTATATAAATCAGGCTCAGGGTGTTGGCTTGCATTCATGTGACCAGACTAGTTGTGATAGCACAAGAGACTGAGAGAGATAAATAACATTACATTTATTGTACTTTACTTGTT
Source organism: Pelobates cultripes (assembly GCA_933207985.1). Lineage (NCBI taxonomy): Eukaryota > Metazoa > Chordata > Amphibia > Anura > Pelobatidae > Pelobates > Pelobates cultripes. The sequence goes on from OW240916.1 coordinate 112,759,653, forward strand.
GCAAACTTGGGGAGCCACATTGCTTTTAAGTGTGTGTTCCAGGGAGAGAGAGAGAGAGAGTTTTGCCTTTTTTTTTTCTTTGCATTTTGTTTCTTTTTTGGAAGAGGGGGTTGAGAAAGTGTGTGGCTGTGCAAGCCAGGTAGTCTAATTGCCAGGGTGTCTTTCTCCTGCACTGTGACTTTGCTATAGTGATTAATGTTGTGTTTTCTAGTTTTCTGTGATATAATTTAAATAAAAATGTAATTAAACAAAAGAAACCATAATGGATCATCCACGTCCTCCTCACATTCTCCCCTCAAGCAAGTGACTGCAGAAACTGGTAGCCGTCATGTCGCTGCTGGTACCACTACTAGCTCCTCCACCAGTACTAGTGTTAAGAGGCAGAGCACAGGTAGTGGTACACTTGCTTCCTCTTCAACTCACCTGAAGCAGAGGCAAATGAAACAGCAGGAGCTGCTAGGGCCACCACCCTCCCTGCCCCTATAATGCCTACCTTCCCTCCCACCATCCTCCCTGGGCAAATCTCCAACAGCTTCCCCACTACCACCACCACAACTCTCCCTGGGGAACCTTACACTGCTCTCCCTACCAGCCATCACTTGCTCTCACTTTGCTCTCTCTCTCACACACTCTCAATTGCTTGTTCACACACAGTGTTTTCTCTCTGCCCTCACACTCTGCTCACTCTCTGCTCCTAAACTCTACATAAAAATACTTACCCAAATTTCTGAACTGAACTGAACCAAATTTTTTGCCCATGCACATCCCTAAACAGAGTGATCTGGATTAAAAATAGGGACAGAACCCTACTAAATAGGAAAAAATTGGAAGGTATACAAAAACCATCATGGTAATAAGCCTCAAAAGAACTACCTCATCCAAGTCCAAGTACCTTTTCCAAACTAGGGCAATCAGAAGTATGTCTTTGAGCTAAATTTCCTGAAATGAAAAGGAGTTCTAAATTAAAAAATGTGACATAGCTTCTATAGATCAGTACAGCTACGAGCTCCCAATATTTTTGTTGCTGTTGCTTGTTTATTTGTTTGTTTGTTTTTAATAATGCAGGAGTTTTAAAATTACTTTAAGAAAGTTATTCATATTGATTAGCTGACCTGCCTATTCCCACAGTTACCAACAGTCACAAATCTGGCGGCCCCCTCAAGAGTGGCCCTACTTGGCTGTGCTACCAAGTAATCTCTCTTCCTAGCACCAATACACCACAGGACATGCCCCTTCACCCCTTAAGGACACATGCCATGTGTGACATGTCATGATTCCCTTTTATTCCAGAAGTTTGGTCCTTAAGGGGTTAATTTGGATGTGTAGTCAAATATGCAAATTGCATGATTACCAAGCTCCCATGCTGACCCTACCCACTCCCAAGACTCATATTTTCCTACGCTGGCAAGTTTATATCATTTCTCAGTTGTAACAGGATGACCAAGCTGTCTCTTATTCAAATACATGACCTCTACACTTGGGTGTTAAAAAGGCAGAAAAGGGATAGGGGCTGTCTCTGTATTATTTAATTATCATGGGTTTTGTAAGCTGCTTAATAACTACAACTATTTCCAAATCAAAGTTACTATTTGCATAATGATTAAGATAAGCTCTGCATTTTCTGTAAAAATGTAATTGAGACATGAAGATTACAGTTACAAAATCATTTCCTCAGCAAAGGTTAAAATAATTATCTTTATTTAAAAAAAAATATGCCCAACATATTTTTAATTACTGTTAACAATTCCTCTAAAAAAATGTTGAGATAAGTTTTCCCAGTTGACTTTTGGAAATGCAGAAAATAGTGTTTTTATGATATGTTTTAAAAAAACATATGATGTGTATGAATTAGATCACAAGAAGTTAACAATGCCAGTCATTCTCTTTTTACATCAATCTTTGAACATGTCACACACAAAAAGTAATATCTGATGTACACATTATGCCTTCAATCAACCATAATCTAGGACTGGTACAACATGGTATTCTTGTTAGTACATTAAAATCAAGGGAGGTGATCTTTTAATAATGGTGTTGCCCATTCCATGATCTGGAAACATGTAAAGAGATTACCAATGTATAAAAGAGATTTGTGATGACAACCAGGGAAGCATTATTTCATTATAACTACAGTGATTTTTGTAGAAAATGTATACTGCAAAGCAGTATTTTACTTATTGCTGTTCACTTATCTGTGTCTCAAGGTAAATTACAAGTATGATTACTATAAATAAAAATTGTAATTTAACAGAATCTAGAGAGTTACATATTGTCCTACTTTGGTCTTTCATTATTGCTATTATCATAAAAAGTATGCATTCCATGATGGTATTGCTTGGTGTCTTGGTAAACTGCTGATCTGAACATGCAAGGAATACTATATGACATAGTTTTGCCAAGAAACTTATCAGAAAAAGATGGGCAGTAGGTCTGGCTGAAGTGCTATCAGCACATCATATTTCAATAGCAGAGGGTCATTAAATTAATTTTAACCACAAAACTAGCTTCCAAGAACCAAAGACTAACATAAAAAAGAATAATCTTATTCAAAAAGAATACCCAATAAATGTATTGGAAGAAACACAGGAGCAATAAATATTAAAATATGAAAAGAAACAAAGAAAATCTGGTCAAATCGTATTTTTGTTTATATAACAGTGTCTTAGAAATTGTAGCATTAACAAAATCAAAGCACAAGCTGTCTTAAAATATATCAATACCTCCTTTATAGATTCAAAGAGAGATCCTATAATTCAAAGGACTACGCTAATATTTAGATGGAACCACTCAAGCATACATAAAAAAGAATAGAAGAGGGGGGCAGAGCCTGACTGCCGAGCAGGATAGACGTGCTACAAGAAGCGACAATATTGGGGATGAATACCCCGAGAATAAACTCACCCACAAGTCAGAGGGAACAAGACGAGCTGGGGAAACCCGGGGGCAACGAAGGAACTCACAAGCGAGACTCACACTGCCCGGGATCCCACGCAAAGCACACGGGGCCTAAATGCGGCTGAGCCATGGATGGTAACACCGCACACACTACTCTCAGTGCACTCGCCTTCCCCCCCCACCCCCCTGGGCTGGCAGGGGTCATCCCGGCCCGCACCCGACATCCAAAAGAACCAGTTGAGACAGCAGTACAGGCCTGATCTAGAAACTCAAGGCTGCAACCTGTTACAAGGCACACCTAAAATGGGGGCCGGCAGCGTGACATGCATGATGACCACGCGACCGAAACAACCGCAATGGAGTGAGCACCTGCAGAGTATAGAGGCGATATTAACCCGTTTCTGGGATGCCCTCATAAAATGGTAACAAGTGTTCCTAACCATGCTACCTACACCACTGACGACGGGCGAGCGGAGCTGCAGAAGGTGGAGGGGGGGCCCTTGGGCACAACACCACCTCAACTACTTACACACACGCTACGTAGCCTATCTGGGCTGCAGGCCACAGGGCAGAGATCCCAGAAGCATCAACCATATCGACGGAGGTACAGGCATCACAAGCGACGGACCATAAGTAGCCCCTCCGTCACTCCCACACGTGGAGGAAACCCAGACCCCAGCGGCAGCCGAGTTTGTGGCTTAAGGATGCATACCAGTCCGGGGCTGGAAGGTCACCCTCCCTGACTCCCGCACTACGGCAGGATGCCGAGACCAAGCGATGAGCACACACCGCTTCCTGAAAAAGGGCATCAGCTGAAAGAAACTCTGCTAGGGGCCTCATTACCTCACAGCAGCAGGACATTGTCAGCAAACTAGCCCCATCAAACCACAACAGCAACACTACAGAGCCTCTTGGGCAACAGGACACCCAGGTGGACATTAAGCTGTATACCATGTCTATACCTTGAGCACTGGTCCGAGTAGTTTGCTGCCGAGGCGTTTAGGAAATGCAATTCTCTTAAGCATGTTACACCCGCTATAGGGATAGGCAAGATGCAAATCACTGTCACTCCATGCTCTACGCCCCACATTAAGATCAGTCCTGCCTTAGCAGCCTGTAACCTACCCAGCTTGCAACTTAGCTCTGCACAACACCAGTACACTGCCAACTTACTGTCTCTAAATGCCATGATACTATGAATGTCCACTGCTATTAAGCTTGGTATCGCTGGAAATACCAAATATAACAAAACGCAAGATTAATGTACAGGCTCAATGTTATATCCATGTTATATCAATCGAGGTACTTACTAACACTAGCCTATTATACTTAAAGGACCACTCTAGGCACCCAGACCACTTCAGCTTAATGAAGTGGTCTGGGTGCCTGGTCCAGTGAGAGCACGCAAGCGTCCATAGGAAAGCATTGATAATGCTTTCCTATGTGACCGGCTGAATGCGCGCGCAGCTCTTTCCGCGCGTGCGCATTCAGCCGACGGGGAGAAGAGAAGGAGAGCTCCCCGCCCAGCGCTGGAAAAAGGTAAGTTTTTACCCCTTTCCCCCTTCCAGAGCCGGGCGGGAGGGGGACCCTGAGGGTGGGGGCACCCTCAGGGCACTATAGTGCCAGAAAAACTAGTATGTTTTCCTGGCACTATAGTGGTCCTTTAACGTTGACAGAACCTCAATCTATAGAATGCCTAACTAGCATGATTTAAGCTTGTACCTAAATACAAAATTAGTGCACTGTACTAACATTCCCCAATGCTCTCAATGTTATGTTATCATTGTTCTGAAATATGCATGCGGACTGCCTTTGGGGTACCACATGCCTGTATGTTACCCTCATATGCACTCCAAAAAAAAAAAAGAATAGAAGAAAACATTTTAAGGATTACATATCTAGGCCTATGTATAAAAGTCAAAGTGTAAGGGTCTACAATTAAATTTGGTAGCAAGTTCACACAGGGATTAGTATCCTCCAACAAATTCCAAGCCGGGAAACCTGAACTCCCAGGGTACTCACTCTTACCTTTTTGTGGGTGGCGGTGTAGGTGGTCTTCCTCACGTCTGGCAGCAGCAGGTATCACAACTACCTAAAAGTTAATTCCCTAAGCGTTCCAATTTTTTGCAAGTGTGTCGTTCTTGCTTGGATATCTGTATATTCATCTTGTGATTATTATATGCTGTTTTCATTACTCAATATTCCTACTCCTGTATTCAGCTTTTTGGAGTGCTGCTATGATTATTTTTTGCCATACATCGCTGCAATTTTTTTATCAATAAATTATCAATTCATTATTTCTGTGTATTTTTCTGTGGATCATAAGGGTTTACTCTTGAGTGTGGACTGCATTTCATTTTGTGTTAATTACTACAATTAAATTTGGTAGCAAGTTCACACAGGGATTAGTATCCTTTAACAAATTCCAAGTCGGGAAGCATGAATTTGGTACTAATTCTCAAGAATTGATAAAAAGAATATACATTGCCCATGGACAGGGCCGGACTGGGAGAAAAATTCGTCCCGGGCATTTTTTTAACACAGCGGCCCACTAAAAAGGGGGCAGGGCAGAGGAGGTGTGTTTTGTCATCACCAATGACAAACACGCCTCCTCTCAAAGTGAGCATGTTGGTTCAATGCTCTTCCAGGGCAGACCATGCGCAGAGCTCTGCTGAAGAGCTCTAGCATGAGAAAAAGTCCTGTATTTGTTCTGCACAGTGCAAGCAAATTTAATAACATGCTTGCACTGTGTTTCCTTGCAACTTGTCTCTGGTGTCTCTATAAATGGATACCAGGAGACAAAAGGCCAGGAAAAGAGTATTGTGCATGTGTTTGGAGCCTGCTTGTGGTATTGCATGTGTGTAGAGTGAGCTGGTCGTGGTGTGGTATTGTGTAATAAGGTCGGTTTTAGTCGTGTTGTGTTTGTGGTGTAATGTGATGCATATGTGGCTCAGGGACCCCCTCCCGTCCGGCTCTGGAAAGGGGTTAAAACTTACCTTTTTCCAGCGCCGGGCGGGGAGCTCTCCTCCTCCGATCCGCCCCGTTGGCTGAATGCGCATGCGCAGCAAGAGCTGCGCGCGCATTCAGCAGGTCGCATAGGAAAGCATTTATAATGCTTTCCTATGGACGCTTGCGTGCTCTCACTGTGATTTTCACAGTGAAAAGCACGCAAGTACCTCTAGCGGCTGTCAATGAGACAACTGCTAGAGGCTTTGGGGGAAGGCTTAACCCATTGATAAACATAGCAGTTTCTCTGAAACTGCTATGTTTATAAAACAATGGGTTAACCCTAGAAGGACCTGGCACCCAGACCACTTCATTAAGCTGAAGTGGTCTGGGTGGCTAGAGTGGTCCTTTAAGAGTGTAGTGTGTGTGTGTGTGTGTGTGTGTATATATATATATATTTGGAAGTATTGTGTATGTGTGTGGTGCAGTGTGTTGGGGGGGGTTCTGTGTGTATGTGAGGGGTGCAGTATGTGTGTGTGTGAGGGTGAGGTGTGTGTGTGTGAGGGGTGTGGTGTGTGTGATGTGTGTGAGAGTGCCGTGTGTGAATGATGGGTGTGAGAGTGCTGTGTGAGAGTGCTGTGTGAGAGAGTGCTGTGTGTGTGTGAGAGTGCTGGTGTGAGAGTGCTGTGTGTGATGGGTGTGAGAGTGCTGTGTGAGAGAGTGCTGTGTGTGATGGGTGTGAGAGTGCTGTGTGAGAGAGTGGTGTGAGAGTGCTGTGTGTGATGGGTGTGAGAGTGCTGTGTGTGATGGGTGTGAGAGTGCTGTGTGAGAGAGTGCTGTGTGTGATGGGTGTGTGAGTGCTGTATAAATGTTATTGTGTGTGTGTAGGGGGGGTAAATAAAAAAATAAAAAAACAGTCCTTATTTCCCCCTCCCCCTTCTTACCTTTAGCCTGGGAGGGGGGGACCAGCACACTGGTGGCGGGGAGGCAGTGTTCCCTGGTGGTCCTCGTGGGTGAGTGAACTCTAGCCCGCATAGCCTGTGGGGCTAGAGTTCACTCTCGCGAGATCCGGTCGTTGGCATGGCAATGCGCCGGATCTCGCGAGAGGAACCCGGCGGAGCTGCAAGTTAGAGCTCCGCCGGATCCTCTCTCCAGCCTGGCTGGCTGGCTCCCTCCCTCCCCCCTGGCGGCCGCATGTGGGCCGGTCAGGGAGATCCTTGATCTCCCCACCGGCCCGTCATGGCAAACAGCGGGGCCGGCGCTAGGATAGTGCCAGCCCTGCATAGACCGGCAGGGGAGATCCTGAGACCTCCCCTGCCGGCCTCGGCCCATGGCCACCGCGGCCCACCGGGCCTGCCCATGGAATAAACTGGAAATATGTGGGAAGCAGGTGACTCATCCCCAAGTAGATAAACTTGCATGTATCTATTACTTGTTCGTACCTGCACCTCTGATGCACGCCTTCAACATTTCTCTAGGGCTGCTCCTTTCCTATGGAACTCGCTTCCCTACACTATTAAACTCTCACCCAGTCATTTCTTCAAAAGACCATCAAAAATTAAATTAAACTCTTAATAGCTTTCCTTCCCCACATATTGGTCACCCACCATGCTTCCTTTCCTGCAACTGTGTCATCCAAACAACTAACCCTTCACTGTTCTAGCAACCACTTTTTCCTGTACGTGAAATACATCCTTCCTTTACATCTTGTGCCACTTTCCCCCACTACCTCTAGAATGTAAGCTTGTTTGAGCAGGGCCCTCAACAACCTCTATTCCTGTGCATCCAGCTCATCTAGGTGCAAATACATGTCTGTTAGTCCACGTATGGTACACGGCTATGGAAATTGTTGGCACTTTATAAATAATAATAATTTGCACACTGCTGACCACTCTAGATGGTCTATCTGCTGGGGACTGACCTGATCTGTGACCAAGGAGACTAGCAAATCACCAATCTGTATCAATGGTCACTGCTCTTGAAAAATTCATCTTCAGAGTGTCAGCGATGCCTGGGGACACATCTCCTGTTAGCCCGTCTCCTGAAGCGCAATAAAGGCCATGGACACGATAAACAACAGACCCCTGGCAGACACTGAGAAGCATTAATATAATTCCCCTTCCTCTCTGTGTGTGCAGCCAGGTCTCTTGCTTACATGAGTCTGGTAGGTCCACAGACCGCAGGCCTACTGGAGCTTAATCCATTTTGAGGATATTTTGAAAATAAGGTCAAATGCTTATAAGAAATTTTGTCTATATTGTATAGGCCTTTCGGGTGCTGCTATAGGCACTATGTCAGAACAATCATCCATTTAATGTAAGTAGTCAGGATCAAAGCTTAAATAGTTACATACTCGGATGCTAATATCAAAAGTCCCAGCTAAGGAACAAGAGATTACTGGGCTAACCAATGCAAGACCATATATTTTAATTAAAAAGTCCTCTTAAGACACAAAAGTCCACTTTTTCTTCACAACTCAATGCAACCATGGCAGTCAGGCCCCCTTATTTGTAATTTTAATAGTGCGAATAAAAAAGAAAAGAGAATTATAAAGACATATTGACCAATTTTACTTAAAGATACAGATTTGAATTAATTTTTTCCTACATACTTCACTGTTATTTTTAGAGGTGCAAGGAACATAAAAGAACATTGGTTAAGAACCATACTAGACAAACTCCCACAAAAAACTTTATAGAACAATAAGAACGTTTTTTTTTTTTTTATTGTGGCACATGAAGAGCTTAGAGACTAACAGAAAACCAAAAAAATATATATGAATAATTTTCAGGATTCACATATAAAAAAAAAGTCAGTAATGACTTGTTTTTCAAAAAAAGTGGTATATGGGTTACTCTGCCCCTGCAATCTCTTCTATGTGTAGAACAGTATAGGACCACTACATATCTGAATATGGGAGCACTGCAGGAACACTTATGTGTATGAAAAACACAGTGTGCCAGCTCATTTTAAATTGAAACATAATGCTAATACGAAAGGGGCTATAATTCTTTGATATAACAAATGTAAAGGAATTGGAGAGTGGGTATTTGTAACTAGGTTAGACATGGCAGAAATGCAGTGGATCTTTAAGTTGGACACACTAAGACCACATGATCTTACACCTTTTTTATGATAATCTTTTTATCTTTATTTAATTTTTTTATAGATTTTAATTTATTTAAAATATTTTTCTAGGATTCTTCATGATTTCTCACATTTTTCAATGTTTTTCATTTTGTAGCCACTTATACATTATGCTTTTTTGAACAAGGCCAATTATCTTTTAGATTTATAGCGTCAATTTAAAACATTTCAAATAGGACTTTGTTCCTTCAATATGCATTAACTTTTCAATGTGCAATATTGCTTGTCTTGGTGCAATGTGGTTTAACTCTTTATTAGACTTTAGCCCGTACATTTTTAACTTGATAAAGTCCTTTTTTTGCTCTCACATTTTAGCACATATTTTTGGGATGGATATGAAAGGGATCCTGTTTGGAATTTCCAAGTCTTTATATGATAATACCATGTATTTTCACATCTTTTCAATTTTTTATTTGTGCAAACAAGCAATTTAGAGTCAAATGCAGACGTAAGTACACAACGCCAGTTGCTGAAAGTAATGTAAGGTTATAACATAAACATTGATGTGAAAAGGGGGAGGATTATAGGGTGGGCAACAAGAGTAATCCCATACAGATCCCCCAAAGTTGTCTCCATCCGGCTCCTCTTAAGAGCATTCTTCTTCACAGACTGTTGATTATCTTCCTGGCAAGGTGTGCATTATGACTCTTTTTCTCTTTGCTATTTTATTGTGATATTTGACTATCATCACTGTTTTGGACTCTTTAGAGATTTTTATATCTAATTTTTCATATATATATTTTTTATATATTTGTAATCTATTCCTAGTATCGATCTACATAGTTTGTTACTTGGCGCAACCTTTCTATTTGTATTTTATTCAGCGAATAATGGTGGGAAAAGATTATTTTAAAGTTGCTGCTCACTTCTGACATTAGGCGCAACCTTTCTCTTTGTATTTTATTTGTTGTATTTGTCAGTAGGGCTTAGAGGGAGAAATGAACACAAAAAATTATTGAGGTATACTGCCTATATACTGAATACTGTGTTAACCCATAGGGGTAAGTTTGTATTACCTAAAGTGCTCCATTATCACATCAGTGGTGGTTTATATATATATTCTTCACTTTTGCGTACCTTTCTCATATACATCTCTGTAGGGGAAGAGGGTCCCTATATCTATGTGGTAGTCGCTGCAATATTATTATTTTTATCCAATAATTTTTAAAGTACCCATCTTTGCACACATATACTCATTATTTCTTGTACTAGGGCTTAGAGGGAGCCCTTCTTCAGGTTTGCTACCTCTTACTTACCATCTTTATAGTTTTGGTTTCTTTAGCGCTGTTTCCCCTTCCTTGTATTTATTATTCGCTGAATGTCTGGATTTTCTCTAAGTAATGGAGTAATGGCTCTAATAACAGGGCAAAAAAGAACAGGGACAGTGGACATCCATGGTAGACAATGCAAATGGGGAGGGTCCAGCACCAATGAACATCAATTGAGCTTGTAATCCAATCTAGAGGGCTTCGACTGCCTTTCTAAATGTAGATGGAAATCCCCAATTCTCCAACAACCCAAAAAGTACTCTACCAAAAGCCTTCTTGTATCTAAAGATAGAATATGTGCCCACTAACCATAATATCCATACCATGTCTTAGTATTTTCATAAAGGTGGCAATCTGGAATAAATTCAATTTGATTGGTGTCACGGCGTCCGACACTCAAACTAAGCAGCGACGCCGTGAGAGATGTTTCTGTCACGGCTCCTGGCCCGCGACACCATGTAGCCGCATCCGATCGGTGTGGCCACTTAAACAAAAGACATAACTTACCTATGTTGTGGCGGATCACGGGCAGATCCACCGCCGCATCCATCCCCAGCGTCCTATGGACGCCGGCCGCTGTAAAAGCATAAAAAGATATAGCCCTTTGACTTTGGCCGTGTTTTTACTTCCCTGATTTCTGGTATACTTGACTTCTGGCTTTCCTCATCGTTGTGTCTCACTCTGTGTCCCTGACCACGGCAAGTATTCTAAGGTATGGTTAGATGTTATCCTTAGTCCTAAAAAACAGGCAAACGATAAATGTCTATTTGATCAGACGGAGGTTCCGTTCTTGGGATATAATATTTCGGCCTCTGGTTTTCAGATGGATCCACGTAAACTAAAAGCGGTTCTATACTGGCCATTACCCAATGGGTTAAAAGCCATTCAAAGGTTCATTGGGTTTGCAAAATATTATAGGAGATTCATCAATAGTTTCTCTACTGTAATAGCACCCATCACCAATATGACACGAAAGGGAGATGACAGTAATATATGGCCTAACACAGCTAAAGAAATTATTAGCTTCTGCTGACATATTGGTACACCCTGACACTAGCAAACCCTTCATACTAGAGGTAGACACCTCTGAGACAGGGGTAGGGGCTGTCCTTTCTCAGAGGGGAGTCAGGATATCCCTTTGCATCCTTGTGAGTTCCTCTCTAGAAAGTTGTCACCAGCGAAACGCAACTATGAAATTGGTAACATGGAATTGTTAGCCATTATGCTAGCTCTGAAAGAATGGTGACATCTTTTAGAAGGTTCCAAGGACCCTCTCCTGATCATAACTGATCACAAAAACTTGACAAACATTGGAGATGCTAAAAGGCCGTCTTCAAGACAAGCTAGATGGTCATTGTTCTTTTCATGCTTTAAGTTTATCATCACATACAGGCCTGGTCCTAAGAACGTTAAGGCGGATTCTCTTTCTAGGCAATTTGACCTAGAGGCGGAACAAGAACAAGACACATCTCCTTTCATACCACCTGAATGTATCATTGCCTCTACGGTTCGTTCCTTGTCTTCTCCTCTTCTTTGTGCTATAATGGCAGCTCAGACTCAGGCACCTAGTGATAAACCTCAAGATAGATTGTTTATTCCATTACTGGAAAGAGAGGAGGTACTAAGAGTGTTTAATAATGTGATATCTGGTCATCCAGGTATTAATAAAACTGTGTCCGCTGTCTCTAGGTCATTTTGGTGACCCTCTCTTAGAAAGGACATCAGAGAGTATATGGAGGCATGTACTATTTGTGCAGTTTCTAAGGTTCCCCATAAACTACCTTGTGGGCTACTACAACCACTTCCTATACCCAGTATTACATGACCTCATTTGTCTATGGACTTTATTGTAGAACTACCAGCAGGGTTAGAGGTCACACAGACGTGCGTGTGCTGCCACACAAAGAGCGCACACACACATTCTGGAGTCAGGTGACCTCAGTCCACCAATGAATGATAAAAGCCCATTTCTTTATTTCTTTTTTGCCCTGTCGTGGTTTCCACTTGCTGGTTATCTGAGAGTGTGTTCCTGATTGTGTTTTTCTGGTATTTGACTTCCCTGATTTCTGGTATCCTTGACTTCTGACTTTCTTCATTGTTGTGTCTCATTCTGTGTCCCTGACCTTGGAACGTATTTTGACTATTCTGCAGTACATTAAGTCTGGCCATTCTAAGGTTCGTTTAGACGTTATCTTTAGTCCTATGTGTGATACTATTCTGCATGCTGGATCAACTATAATCCTGACAATCGAGATGAATCAAAATTGGCAACACAAGATTCAACTGATTTACTAATATCTTTGCCAGGATTTTGGCATCTAGGTGAATTAATGATATTGGGTTTTTTTACGTTTGCATAAATAACAGACATTCACTCAGTGAAATGAGTACATGTTACATATATCATAATGGTTACATGTATGTACGTAGTGGGGAATTTTCCGATGCTAGCTTATACATAAATTAATCCCATTAAACCCTCCCAATAATGACAGACAACTTAGTATGGATGAAACAGGCAACAGCATTTATTATAACATAAATAAATAAATATTGCATAACACATCCATAACTTTATTTATTCAAAATCGTCTTTCTGTAACCAAAATTGTTAAACATAAATAAGCATAAATTAACATATATACATATATAACAACACTAAACATACTGTGGTTCCTAATCACCACTTCCTCTCACCTCCCCCCTCGTCATAAATCATACCATTCCAATGCCCGCCATCAGCCGACCTTATCCACGCTCAATGGGCACGATACCTCAGGCAACCTAAAGTTAACCGTTTAAAGCAGTGGAGGTTGAGACTTGCCAACTTATTAACTCACTCCAACCATAAAAACATAACCCTACAAACTTAATTGGCAAGGACATACCCACGCTAGCTGCGACTAACTACCAAAAAAGGGATGGGCAGGCAGGAAGCTGTCTGCTGGCCCGGTCACCAACTTAGTATGGATGAAACAGGCCACAGCATTTATTATAACATAAATAAATAAATACTGCATAACACATCCATAACTTTATTTATTCAAAATCTTCTTTCTGTAACCAAAATTGTTAAACATAAATAAGCAAAAATTAACATATATACATATATAACAACACACAGTGTTATACAGTTACCCAACCGTCCTTGTCAATAAACATACCGTGGTTCCTAATCACCACTTCCTCTCACCTCCCTCCTCGTCATAAATCATACCATTCCAATGCTCGCCATCAGCCGACCTTATCCACGCTCAATGGGCACAATACCTCAGGCAACCTAAAGTTAACTGTTTAAAGCAGGGGAGGTTGAGACTTGCCAACTTATTAACTCACTCCAACCATAAAAACATAACCCCACAAACTGTATTGGCAAGGACATACCCCCGCCACCAGACCCGCTGTTTTACCCCCTAAAATCAGCGGGACACCCCACCAAAACCACCCATGGCCTGTTCCACCGCATCCTGCAGGGCGAGATCGAAAAGGTCGAGCCCGACCTCCGTGATGTGAACACCATCCACCCGAAAAACATTGTCCGCCTCACGTTCAAAAACCCTGTGGCGGACCGGGATCCCCTGAACGCCCAAAACAAACTGGGAAGCCCGCATGTTTAACTTACGGTGGCACCGCTCCATAGCACTCTGGCTCCGGGCACCCCGCCAGTAGTTACGTGCAATGACCTCAGACCATACCAACCGCCCATTGGGGAACAAAACTAAAATGCGGGCTTAATCCTGCTTGACAGCCGAAATCAAGTTCCAAATGGGAACAGGAGCCAGGTCATTCCCCGCAAGATGGATCACCAGGACACTCAGTACCCCCAGGAGACGGGACAGCTGCACCAACTCCAGGAGTAGCCAAGTTCCGAGTTACCTCTGTCATTTGCCAGTTAAAGATACGCCCCATGGGCAAAATCCGACAGGCAAAATTGAACTTCCCCAGCAGAGACTGCAGGCAGCGCAGCTGGATCTTCTGCCGCCCCATGGCCGTGACACCGCTAAGCGCAGGTCCAGGACCTTCTCCTGGGGCAACCAACATTCCCCGGCCACCGAATTAATTTCAATGCTCAAGAAACTAAGGCACGTGACCAGACCCACCGTTTTGTCGTGGGCCCGCGGAACCCGAACCGTTGGAACACGTCCCCAAGGACTCGCAGCAGTTGGACACAGTCGTGTGACTCTGCAGGCCCTACACACAAGAAATCATCCAAGTAATGCAGGAGGGAAGCGACCCCGTCCTCCCTCCACACCACCCAGTCTAGAAAAGAGCTAAAGCACTCAAAATAAAAACTGACCGCAGCACTGCAGCAGCCCTGAGGGACACCAGGATCGCTTTAATAGCCATCCCTCAAGCTGTGAAGACTAAAGGCCCAGGCAAACAGGAGCAGGAGGACGAGAAGAAGCTGTCTGCTGGCCCGGTTCCCAAGTGGCACTGAGGTAAGTACTTCCTAAACCACTCCCCCACGTCTATTCCCACACTCCTACATGTGCCCTTGTCCACTTAGCTGCGCTATCTCCCCAGGGGGGAGGGGAGGACACAGAGGGAGATAGAGACACAGGGGGCCCAGCCAGAGACAAGCTGGGTCCCTCAGGAGACCCCACAACGAGAGATAGGGGAAAGGGGGAGGGAGCAGGGGACCCAGCATAACGGGAGCCTTCCTCACTGGCAGAGGAGGCTCCCGACCCACAGGGGGACCCCCCACCCCCAGATGGCGGTACCGGGTACCCCGCGCAGCCCCACTCACCACCAACAATCTTGAAGCACCATCAACCCCGAGGGGGGGCCAACCGCGGTGGGACCAGGAACGATGCCCCAACCATGCTGCGAGACCCCAACCAAGCTGCGGCGGTGATGAGAGGGGGGTGATGTGAGAAGGAGGGGGGTGATGGGGAGAGGGAGGGTGATGTAAGAGGGTTATGTGAGGGGGGATGGGAGAGAAAGGTTGGGTGATGTGTGAGGGAGGTGGGTGATGATGCGAGGGGGGTGATAATGAGAGGGGGTGATGGTGAGAGGGAGAGGGGGGATCCCCCCTCCCTCACCCTTGATTCCCTGGTGGTCCGGTGGGCTCCTTGGTGGTCTGCAGTGCTGCAGACCATTAATCTTGCGAGAACCAGTCGCAGCAACGCTCTGATAGATCAGATCTCACGAGACACATGGTCTGCAGCTCTGCACACTCTGGAGCTTCAGATCAGTGTCTGTGATGGGTGCAGGAGGGGCATCTCACCCGGCGGCATACTGAGCAAGCTGCCAGGCCCCATCCTGGTGTCGGGTCCTCGGTCAGTGACCCAGGACCCGACACAGTCTGCCCTAGGCACCCTCCTAGTGAGTGGAAAATTTTTAGATCATCGTTGATAAGTTAAATTGGGCAACAGCTTCCACAATTGGTTGGGTCTTTGTCCGGTTTGGGAATTAAGATTATGTTTGCTTCCAGAGATGATTTTAGAAGTGCAGCTGATTGTGTCAGAGTTAAAGGTTATGATAAAGGGCTCTAAAAGAGAGTGTAGGAATGTTCTGAAGTGTTTGGCGTAAAGCCATCTGGGCCTGGGCCAAGAGGCAGGTTCTTGACTGCTGTCTCAAATTCTTCTTTAACAATAGGGGCGTCAAAAGCCTGTAATGTGTTTTGTGGTATGAATTGTTTTATTCTAGTGGAGACGAAGTGTTGTATTTCAGCTCATGAGGTGGGTTTCTCCCAGAGGTTATATAAACCAATATAGTAGTAGTCGTGAAAGGCCATCAATATATTAGGTAGTTTGTGAATATGTCTCCATTGGTGGTTTTAATTTTGGAGATAAAGGTAGTTTGTCTGGCTTTTTGCAGTGATTGAGCCAACAAGCAACCACATTTACCCCCTTGGGAATAGTATGTATGTTGAGTTAGGAGCATCTTACGTTTAGTTTGTGCATTAACGATTTGCTGCAGTTCAGTTCTTGTTTGTAATGGTCAAGAGTAAGATCTCGTTTGTGCTTCAAATCTAGGTTTCTAATGTATTCTAAAAGTGAGGTTGTTAGTTTATCTCTTTTTTTCTTATGTGCAGCAGCTATGGCTATGAGTTGGCTCCTGAGAACGCAGTTGTGTGCTTCCCAGGTAGTAATGGAGTTAATAGATGGGTGTGAGTTTTCAATGAAGTAGTGTCTCAATGAATCGGTTATCTGGGAGATGGTGTCTGGGTTGTTGAGTATGTGTCCATTGGAAGGATTTTAGCAGGAGGGATGGAATTTGAATGGCAAGAGACAGGGGTGCATGATCTGCATGTCCAGTCTCCAGTATGATTTAGACACTGTTGAGTAAAAAGAGTAGTCTCTCGTGTGGGAACTAATAATCCGCCAAGTGTCAAATAAGTGAGATGGGTTTAAGAGAGATGTAATGCTTTTTCGTTCAGAGGATCGGTACCTGGAAGTGCCTGATGTAATGTCCATATCTGAGTCTAAGGATATATTGATATCACCACTCATAAGGAGAATACCTTCCGAGAAGTTGTCTATATTGCAGAGACACTTTCTAAAAGTTTTCCATTGTTTCCTGTTAGGAAGATATAGTTTAGCAAAGGTGAACATTGTATGGCCTATTTGGCATTTGACCATATGTAGTCTACCACTATCATTGGTTTTATGAGCTTTATATATAAATAGGACATGTGTTGCAATCAAGATGGCCACCCCTCGAACTTTGGCCTCAGTATAGTTACTAAACTAAACAATGCGAATATTTGTGTAGGCGCTTCAGTTTCAAACATAAATAATAGATGAGTGGGTGTCAGAAAGGTGCAATCCCTTGCCACCAATGATACAATTATATAATAAAAATAAAAATAAATTGCACCTACACTGTGCACAAAAGTATGTATGGTAGGGGAGGTAGAGCCAACTGTTGAACAGAGCGGACGCACGGCGCTGAGCTCTGTGCCCAAATCGGCTAAAAATCATGTAAATTACAGAGAAAAAGGTGGAATTGGACAGAGAGAACTACACCAGACCCTTCACCTCACCTTGGAGCAGAAAATGGGCAGAAAAACTAAGAAATCTACTAAATACTAAAGACATCGGCGAGCTGCTGAGGCCCTCACAGCAGGCCGCGTGAGCCAAGATGGCACTTCTTACTCCTCGGAGGAAGCATTCATCGACCCAGGAGAGGGGGCAACATGCAGCCAACCGGCAGAGCCTAAACGTAAACCCTCGTCAACAGGAGACCCGGTCAGATCCAATTTGCTCAAAAGTATGCTGGCCGAATTGCGCAAAGATATCGCAGCAGACATGGCCCACTATAAGGGCGCCATTGAAGGGGCTACTGTGAGGATCACACACCTCGAGGCCTCTGCCAGCACTCAAGATGCCAGGCTGACGGTGATAGAACAACAAGTGGCCAACCTGCAACACCAACAACCCAACGTTAAGGAGCGGGTGGATGCACTGGAGGAGCAGAGAAGGAGGTACAACCTCAAAATCAGGGGCATCCCTGACACGGTGGAGACCACTGACATTCCCCACTTCATCAGACGCATGATTGCAGCACTACTGCCCCCAAACAAGCGAAACTCCTGCACATTGACGGAATGTTTTGTCTGCCGAAACCTGCAACAGCCCCAGTGTCGGCACACTCAGACCTCATCCTCCGCTTTCAGAGCCTCCAAGACAGAGCCCTGTAGCTCAAGCTCTCCGTGGAAAAACCTTGCTGCACTTTCAGGGGGCAACGATACAAGTCTTCCCAGACCTAACAAGGGGCACCCTTGCCTGGCAGAGGTCCTTCCAACCACAACTCCAACAGTTTCGCTCCAGGGACATCCACTACCAATGGGGTAACCCGCGAGTCCTCCTGATCACGCATGAGGGGAACACATACAGGGCACGAAGCCCCCAAGATCTGGAGCCGTACTTACGCACCATGGGACTGGCGGACCCTCCGCCTGCGGAGGTCTCAGGACTGTCTTGACTAAATCTAGCCACAATTGCAGAATTCAGCCCCCGGGGGCCTCAGGCTGCTACACCCACCAGGGCACCCACTTAAGAGACTGCCACCAGGGGAGGAGAACAGCACTGTGTACCGTGAGACCCAACCATCCACCACTACACTACGCTAATGTTCAGTCCAGAATGACCTTTATTTTGACTGTTTAGTTAAATGCATGTTGACTTACCTGCCGAAATGTTGTTAATCTTTATGTTCCCTTTGGATTTCACATTGCCTCCGCCCACACATAGGTCCGCGCAAAAACCTTAAGTGTCCTTTGGCACCAAGACTCTAGTTCCTCTCTAGTACTCTGGAGAGGGATGATCTCCCACTGTGACTCAGCACACACCTCACTATGTGAACAACACCCGACCCAAAAGAGGGACGCTTAGTTACCAGTGTAAATGGCACTGTTGCTATACTGTACTTGATATACAAATACAGCCCTAGGCAAAGGCACCCGCACGGCACGTGACCATGTGCTGGAGATGCTAAGGCCAGAAATTGCTCCGTCTTAACCCCCCACCACCATCCACAATAGAGCTAAGATAACTTACTGATATGAATCCCAGGAGGGGGCTACCCCCTGGAGCACTCAATCCTATGCGAGACATAATGTTGCAGAATGCACCTACTAATGTGCCCAGTGGGGCTTACCTCATTGTATTATACCTGTTGACTAACTTTCTCCCCCATAAAAAATCACTCTGCATGCTGATATGCACAAACCGTTAACTATGCACTGTTTGCAAACTCTAAGAGCAATAGCCCACTTCACGTACTTCTTTATAACATGCTGAGTGACCAAAAATAAAGATTTTTTTTTTTTAAAAGTATGTATGGTATCCTACCTATTCCAGATATCCACAGTATATGTCACATCTGAAAAAAAATAGAAGCAAATAAATACCGCCAAAAGACTCCAAAATAAAGTCTTTGTGATTCAACCGGTTGAATCAGTCTGCATGGTGGAATGAATGTATACAGTGTTCCAATGTCCATTATTAGTAAGGACAAACATGCCCACATTAGCTTATAGAAACATAAGAAAAAAACAGAGATCCTAGCGAGATTAAAAACGTATTAACCACACAATATAATTTAAATAATCTAAAATTATTTTATAAAACTATATACATCCTACAATTTAAAATGGCTAAGGCTGAAAAAAGGAAAACTTGGTAAAAATGACAGGGGAATAAAAACAATAATAGTAATTAAAAACATAAAAAGCATAGAAAGCATAGAACATGTATGTGCATAATGAATTAAAAATAGAGGAATTAAATTACTGTAAAAAAAGTATTAATTCAAAGTCTATATTAAGACCTTTGGGAGAAAAAATCCATTTGCCCTCTAATTTACTCAATTCTTTAAAATTGTCTTCCCCTCTCCAATTTGCCTTCTTTCTCCCTATAGCCATAAAACTTAAAAATAATTAAACAATGATGAGAGTAAGGCATATTAAATTTCTGTATACCTACAAATGTCAAGAGTTTAGGATTATTTTGGTGTATATAGAAATGTTTAGAAACAGTATGATTTTCATATCCCTTGGAGATATTGCGGCAATGTTCTGCTACTCTAATTTTAAGGCATCATGTTGCCATACCAACATATTGGAGTCCACATGGGCACTCCAACATGTAGATGACGTTCTTGGTATTACATGTAATAAATTCTTTGATATTATAAGTTTTTTGTGTGACATTGGAGGTAAAATGGGTAATTTTGTTACATTCCATATTGTTAGTGGTTTTACATACAATACACTTTTTACATTTGAAAAAACCTTTCATGTCAAGTTTTGTGTTTCTATTTACCGATCTCGTGAAATTATTTGTTAAAATAGATTTAAAATTAGGGGCTCCTCTAAAAGTTATATGGGTTTTTATGAAATAGTTATGTGTTTTATCTTGATGTAAAATATACCAGTGTTTTTTAGTGATCTTTTTATATCTTTATTTTTGTTGTTGTAGTCGAAAATGATAGGGATAGAAGCGGCATTGGCATTCTTTTTTTGTAAGTTAAAAGATTCTTTCGGTTATGTGTTTTGGTTTCATCAATAACAACATTAAGATCTTTCTCTGAGTAATTTTTTTCAATTTGGTCGTCGCTCCTCCTGCACGCTCACTCTCTTCTTTTACTGATAGTTAATATATATAACCCTCGTTTTTTAATTATTTATTTTTTATTTGACTCTGTACATCCATATCTTTTATAAAGTATAACCTTTTCCTTATTTTAACTATTTGTAATTTTGGTCCATGTTATGACCATGTGATTATGATGTAATTTACCCGCCAAATTTGAAATTACCATGTTTTATATCACATAAAAGACTGTGAATGCCAGGTATATGTTGACACAACCATTTGCCATTATGCCCTTTGGATAAAAAAATATGCCCAAAAGATAATATATGAGGTTATTAAGAAATTACACGGACCCTCAGCAATTCGACACAGAAGCCAATATTTTAACTTCTTATTTTAAATAGAAAAATTATGATCCTATTACTTTAAATCAACAGGTATTGGAGGTAAAGATTTTGGATAGAGATGAGATTCTAAAACATAAAAATAGAAAGAAAGATACACAAAGGATAGATGACAGAGGAATCCCTATGGTTTTATATTTTAATGAAAATTCTAAACAAATTAAACAAATGGTGAATAAGTATTGACACATTTTGAACATTATGGCGCACATGGGGAACATACGGGAGGGATACACCCATAAAAAAGAGTGTGTCAGCACACTTCTTAGAGAAACATAAAGGTGCTGTTTTAAGGCTTTAGGGAAAAAGAAGGCAAATTGGAGAGACAATTTTAAAGAATTTAGTAAATTAGAGGGCAAATGGATTTTTACTTTAGCCACTATGCATCCCAAAGATCTTAATATAGACTTTGAATTAATCTATGTTTTACAGTAATTTAATACCTCTATTTTTAATTCATTATACACATACATGAAATATGCATTCTATGCTTTTTATGTTTTTTATTACTATTATTGTTTTTATTCCCCTGTCATTTTACCAAGTTTGCCTTTTTTTCAGCCTTAGCCATTTTAAATTGTAGGATGTATATATTTTTATAAAATAGCGTAGTATTTTTATAAAATAGCGCAGAGCGTAGGAGCCTAGATGGTACATATTTTTGTATTAGTGAGGATAAGTAGGTCAAAGCAGCATTGTGTAGAGATTTGTAAGCAAGTATCAGGCAAATTTCAAGTAAGTTTTAATGTTTTCTACTTCTTCGCCGTTACCCTACCCCTACCCCTACAATTTTAAAGAATTTAGTAAATTAGAGGGCAAATGGATTTTTACTTTAGCCACTATGCATCCCAAAGGTCTGTAGGGACTGACAAAGGGCTGACAGGAAGATGAGCCTCACCGCCGTATTCATTATAGACTTAACGGGGCAAGTTGTAAACACGTAAGACCACTGAGAAGAGGATAGTAGGAAGGAAGGATACAGTAGTCAAGGTGAGAGAGGCAGTGGCATGGACAAGCACCTTTGCCGTATCAGGTGTTAAATAGGGTCGGGTGAGTGCAATATTTTTGAGATGGAAGTGGCAGGATTTGGCAATTGATTGGACATGAGGGGTGAAGGAGAGGTCGGAGTCAAAGAGAAAACCTAGGCACCGAGCCTTAGAGGTAGAGCGGATGGTAGCGCCATTGACTTGGAGGGACACAGATAAGGGAGTAGCAACACTTTAGGGAAGGTAGACCAGAAGCTCTGTTTTGGACAGGTTCAGTTTAATGAAATGAGCAGCCATCCAGTTGGAAATAGCAGAGAGGCAGTCAGAAACACGAGTCAAGAGAAACACTGAATGAGCGCTGGGATCACCTTTATGAGTGGAGTTCCCTAATTAGGGAGGTGTGGTGGAACCTCAACAACATCAGTTGTTCGAATATTCAGAGCCAGATAGAATTGGCTCTTGAAAGTGTGAGTGTATACTATACACACCTATGAACTGCATATCACATACTTTTTTATTGTTTTTTACAGTTTACTCTATGACTTTTTCTGTTTGTTTATATATCTTTTGGATACATGTAAATATCTCTGCCAACATTAGGTTAAGGTAAACACACTGTTTGCATATTTAGCAACCTTTGTTTTTACACTCTATAGCCCTTTTCTTGAAAACACTGTTTATGACCTGTTATTCAAGAAACTTTGTGATTTAGATTCTCTAATTATATCACTAGTGAAGTTTAAAGGTGGTGTGCTGTTCTGCCTGGACTTGTTGGCCTCTTTCCATTTAACCCCATGAAATACCATGCCCTGTTCAAAACCAGCATCATCTCAAGTTAACAATAAAGGAAGAATGGAAACTGCATATATAACCATGGCAGACACATTTTTTTCCTAACACACACTTATCAGTAATCCTAACAATGACAATAGATTGCATTTATTTATTTATTATTATTATTTTTTTTTTTCTTTGCCAACAAAGCTGGGGGATCTGGCTCCATGGGCCAGCCTGCACTGGTATATATTGTATTCCTATAAGCAATGGGATAGATAATTCCTAATATCTAGGGATTTTTTGAATTTGCATTACATAAACTGCTAACATAAAAATGAAAGTCAAAGAATACATTTCAGGTTAACTTGCATTGCATTGAGAAATTGGAAAACATATTCGGTTAGGCCTTAACAAATCACAAAATCAACTTAACTGCAGTAAAATTGATGTTTATGGCTGTTGCTTGACAACCAAGTTATTCTTGTTACTATCTCACACAATTATCTGACTGAACTGAACTTCGGGTAGCATGAACCTATAGGTATTTAGACAAATGTATTGGCATTTAAAGGAGTCACACACAGCACTTACACATGTTCATTTCCTTGAAGTAGGCCAGGGAGAATGGATTGCGATTCATTGTAATTGCCAGCTAGAAAGTGCAATCCAATCTATGGTCCAGTGGAAAAATGTGATTGAAGCAATTCCTGTGCTGCTTGAATGTTGAATAGTTCCCTGGCCTTTTGGATACAGGATTTGCTTTCTTTTTGGTTGCTTTACATTCTCAGTTAAAATGTTGCATGTCATTGCAAGAAGCCTGAGCTAAGCCAATTTTATATAGATTTATATATATATACACACATACACACGCACAAACATGTATGTGTGTGTATTGTGTGTTTATGCATGTATACTAATGTATATGTATTATATTATTATGTATCTATATAGTACAAACATAACCTTATTTATAAAATGATTGATTTGCATATGAATAAACATAATACACATATGTTAATAACCATGTATCTATATATATATATATATATATATAAAAGATGCTAAGATGGTGTCTATTTTCTAACAAACCTGTGTCTTTTCTGCACTCATGTCGCTTTAACCCCTGTATCACAACTCAACTTTGAATTCTATGTGTCGTCTTGCTCAGAAATGCTTCAGACTTGAGAAAGGGAGGTTCTCCCGAAAGCTTGTCATTAAAAAATTCTGTTAGTCCAATAAAAAAGCTATTACAAGATACAAATTTTATCTATTTTTATATATATATATATATATATATATATATATATATATATATATATATGGATAATTCTCCTAAGAATCAAATAAAATAAGTACAACTTGTGTTTTTAATATATATATTTACTTCAAAGGATCTATTTAAGGAATGGACACAATCATTAACAGGCATACTCACTGATCCTTACTAACACATACATGCTGCTAATATTCTTTTTTTTTTTAAATAAATTTTACTGGCAACCGTACCCAGCCAGCCTAAGGCTACAGGCGAGAAATTTACCGGTGGGCCACACTTATAGAAATACCTTCTTATAAATCCAGATTCTCCATTGCCCAATATTAGGCTTATCTTTAACTATTTTTGGAATGAATTGGGATATTGACAGTTTTTCAAAGAAAACACAATTAAGCAGTGGGATACCCTAAATATGGAATAATGCCTTTATCTTCAAACTAGACTAACTCTGTTATATACACAATAAAACAGAAAAAATGGTGTGGTATGGATAAAATATATGGTGAGTGATGAGCATATAGTAATAGGTATTAAATATCACTCAAATAAGAAAAACATACTAATAATATACTAAGCAACAGTTTGTGTTTAACACGCTGTTCGAAATTGGAAATGGGAGGAAGGCATACTCACTTGGACTTGTTCAGGAAACATTTTTGTGGAGTAAATATTGGATCCAAACATGTGACCCATGTCCCTTGCCTCTTCAACCCCTTAACTGAGATTGTTCACTCTCTGTCCTGTTAGACTTGTCAGAGCCAATCAGCTGACTTTCTCCCAGACCCCTGCATGTATTATTTTAATATGTTTTCTTTTTAAAGGGACCCCTCCGTTCTTTTTTTATTTCTGGTAGCAATTTCAATCTAGTTTTAGTCATAGTCTTTTGACTAAAAATTCATTATAGTTTTAGTCATATTTTAGTCATCCGAATTGTTTTCGTTTTAGTCTAGTTTTAGTCGACTAAATCTAAAAATCTTACTAAGATTGTTAGTCGACAAAATTAACCCTGAAATACATGTTTGTATTCCTGACACTATAGCGTTCCTTTAACTTTCAGTGTCAAGAGAGAGCAGTGCATCTCCCTATTTTCTGCTACCGAGTACCGAAAAGATTAATTTGGATGACACAATTGACTTAGTGGGACAATATGCCTAATCTCACAGTTTCTTGAATTCTCTATAGAGGTCAGAAGCCTCTTTTGGCATTATTGCAGAGTTATGTCAGTTAGCATTTGTTACTTCTTTGTAGCAACACCAAAGATATACAGCATCAAGCTCTAATAAATTAACCTGATTCATATATTTTTTCTTATAGCACATAAACCATTATACATACAGACAGTAATATATTTTACATATCTGGCTACATTAAAATTACATAAGCAATTGAGCACATGAACCACAAAAAACAATGATGTAAAGGCAGCACACCTAAAAGGATAGGGTTCCCTCACAAACCCTAAAATCTTTTATAAAATGGGGGCGTGGCTTGACAGCCAAGATGGCCAGACGTGTCTCACATTAGCTCCTGCAGATCAGACCCAAACTCTTGCTTTTTGGGCACACAATCCTGCTTTTTGAACATAAAACTCTGCTCATAGATGCCTAGAATTGGCAGCAAATCGACAGAGCAACTCTGATGCATCTGTAGCACGCCTGCCCTCTTTGCCTACTGAAGTGGCCATCCTGACAGCCGAGAGAAGCAGCCAATCTCCTGGCCCAGGGACTGCACTACAACTCAGCTCGTGGTGGCCCCGTTAATCCCCCCCTTTGGGCAGGTGGGGGATATCTCGGTCCCCACTGGGGCAGCTTCAATTCCCACTGACCTTGAACGAACACTGCGGAGTCGACCGCATGGTGGAGTCAAGATGGCCACTATGCATCTTCACCCACGCGGTACAACAAGCCTTGGAGTGGAGAGACCAATTTGAGGCAAAGCTCAAAGCTCAAAATTGCACAGCAAACCTCTAACATCTGCAGCACCAGCAGTCACTGAAGCGTCCCCTCACACCGGGATTGAGGTACCTCAGATACTCACCCCTCCAGGTACTTCACCACCGCCCACAGCTGCACCAGCTCCCTGCCGCTCTTCTGGGTTGGGGGCCTGCCTGGAATGTCAGCCAGGCTGCCGTCCATTAACCGAGTTAAGGGGACCGTTCGGGCACAAGATTCAGCGAAAGCGGATCCATGGATACGGGGCACTCATCCCCATTTCAAGCCCAAAGCGGCAGTTGCAGGAGACAGCAGCTGGAAAGCCTACTCCACTCGCAGAACATGCACAGCGCCTGGCCAGAGGAGACATTCCTCAAGAGGACTAGTACTCCCAAGCCTGGACTATCAGTGGCATAGGGTGATATGCTAAAAGGACTTCCAGAGCGGCACCGTGACACACTCCTACTCCCAGCACTGAGAGAGGTGTCCCACTTGTGTGCCTTATGTTTTCCTTTTATTTTATTTGCCTCGAGAAACCTGATGATTATAGGACAACCTGACCAGTGGTATTACTAACTACTATTGTTGCCAGTATTTACAGCCAGTAGTCTAGAGCATTCAATCGTACTCTAGCAGGCCTCACTTTACTTATTCATCTTGCTTAGTACATTCTCTACTTACCTCAGTATAGTCCTGTCTGAAAAGTCATGCCATGAGGAAGCATAGATTTATTTCCCACACTCAAAAGACTGTATATAGCCTGCTATACAGTTCCGCTTGCTCCTGTAGAACTCTGAAAATGTATAGTACATGCCTATTTTTTTCCTGTTTATATTACAAAAATTATGCATTTCCTTGCTATGCCTGAGGATTGCTGTCGGATACCTCAGGCGTGTATGTAATAATCTTACGCACAGCAAAAAAAAAAAAAAAGAATAAAAAAGAAAGGAGGAAGGTAGCACCAATAATAAAACTGTATGTATAAAATACCACTTGTAGGGGAACAGCCATGTCTTGACAGAGATAGATGTCTTAAGGTCAGGAAAGGCTTGGAGTCTGTGCGTGCATATAAAAGAACAAAAGAAAAGTCCCAATGGTAAAGTATGTTCCAGAAACTTGGACTTAGCAAATAATAATTAAGTCCTACTCACATTTACCAGAGTTGAGGACAGATCTGGTTTAAACAGTGTAGAGTGGTATTATCCCTACTTCTAGGATATATGAGTAGGTGGAGTTCTCAAAACTTTCAATGTAGTGATGTTAAGAGGGCCCAGGTTAATAGAAAACAGAAAAAAAAATAGTGCTCTCTGTATTTTGGAAACCCAGGAGTAATAAGCATATATATATTGTACTAACATTTGGTCGAGGAGACTCACTGCTCGATGTATAGGGTTCAGGTGCTATGATCCCCACCCTGGATTCTTTGGTGAGGTCATCACGGGAGTAGGTAGACAGGATACCAGGCAGTTGATTAAAATAAATGAAAAAATAAATTAAGGAAGTATGGCACAGATATTGTATAAACGTAGCCAATATTCCTTTATTAATATACAACAGATTAAAATATTATGTATAATGCGTTTCGTCTCTCAGCCTCTCAAGTAGATATAGATAGTAAGCCAAGACAAGGGTTTATATAAGAAGTTACAAACACATCTTTTTGAGTTTTGCCTCCAAAATGATGTCATCAGGAAGAGACAGTACAGATAAATTTTAACTTTTATAAAAACTTCTACCTTTCATAATATTATATGGGCAGAACTCGGGGGTGTGTGAGATATAAAAAAAATAAAAAACGAAGCCATAAGCATATTAAAAAGTAGAGATAGGTCACCTGACCCCTCTGCTCTTTTTAGTGGCAAGTTTCAAGTAAGTTTTCATTTTTTCTACTTCTTTGCCGTTACCCTACCCCTACCCCTATACCCTACTCCAACCACTAACCCTACCCAAACCCCTAACTCTACCCCAACCCTTAACCCTACCCCTAAACCTACCCCAACCCTTAACCCTTCCTCTAACCCTACCCCTAAACCTAACCCTACACCTAACCCTACCTCTACCCCAACCCCTAACCCTACCACAACTACTAACCCTACCCCAACCCTTAACTCTAACCCTACCTCTACTCTAACCCTACCCTAACCCCAACACTCTCCTGTTTTGCCACTTTTCAGAAATCCAAAGCACTTCAGCTCTTCCTAAATTCAGCACTTCAGAAATTCGGCACTTCTGCAGTTCGGTTCGGTTCAGCATTCTGAGGCACTTTGGAAACTCGGCAGTTCGACAATTCGTTATGGCATTCAGAAATTTGGCACTTCGGACATTCGGAAGCATCCGAATATCTGAATTTCCAAAATTCATCCGAATTTGCATTCGGAACGAAACGAATTGCACATGTCTAATATAATTTAAAGACATTGCCACTTTGTTTTCTGTTCCCTCTTTGATACCTCCTAATCCCCCTATGCAATCAGGTTGCCTCCAATAATAGTTCAAGAACTAAAATAAAGAGCAGTGGGGTGAGTGAACATCCATCCCAGGTTTCATTCCTAATAATGATCGGCGGTAAGAACCTCCCAATTATTTGTATTGTATGACTCTGCCATCTACAGTGTAAGTTTGCACTTAAAGTTACTAAAAAAATAATTAGGTTTGTCAGGTGTGGTAGGAGAACAGGGGGTATGTGTCCTGGGAAAATTGTTTGTTATAAAGCATTCTTGCTAATAGATGGCCACATTTATTAGACTGTTTAAAAAAATACTTAGATTTCTGAAATAAATCTGGTGCTTTTCATTGGAAATTAGTCTTAAGTTGTCAACAGGTTTTCTAAGAGATCCCTAAACACCTCATCAGCAGATACCCCATTATGGGTAGCTTCC
The DNA here is from genome assembly GCA_933207985.1 of Pelobates cultripes. NCBI lineage: Eukaryota > Metazoa > Chordata > Amphibia > Anura > Pelobatidae > Pelobates > Pelobates cultripes. The sequence continues at coordinate 112,788,205 of OW240916.1, forward strand.
AGTTGTTTAATCTGTTGAAGAAGTGTTATACTTACGTGCATCCCAGAATGTGAGTTTCAAAACATCCAGTGAGTCTGTATCTTGAAAGTATTGTGACAGCTCCATGGAAGATCCATGTGGGATTGAGTTACTAGGCTTGTGTCTTGAAGATAAGAGTCATTAAAATTCCGGTAATTCTTCATAGGGTGGTACAGGCATGCAGCCTCATCCCCACAAGGAAATGAGGAGACCAGATAACACCAGTAAAAAATAAAAAAAACACAACCAGTGCACAAAACTGGGTGTTAGACCAAGAGCAGATATAAAGGATGTTGATCTGTATAAACAAACTGGAAGAAAAATAACAAATACACATAAATAATAACAAATAAGTAAATCAATAAACAGTGTGGAAACAATAATATTACACGTGTCTGTCCAAAGTGAAGTCCACCAGAAGCACACTAAAAAGTGACTAATGTCCCTACTTTTCTGTAGCCGTAAAATGAGGTCACCAAACCTGGAAATCACTGAAATAGAAACAATGTAGCAGTCTGTGTTTTATGTTACAAAGTAGAAAGATACTGTAGCAGAAAATAAACATAACCTGTTACATAGTATAGTACCTTTTGTGGAATGAATGCGTTTTAAGTACATAAGATTCCAGAAGTAATTCACTTTAAGAAAACACTTTCACATTGTACTTACCTTTTCCGAATCACTTTCTCTTCGCTTGTTCTTTCCTACTCTGTCTTTCTTCAATTTTCCTTCAAGATTTCTTCTTTCAAAATGTCATAAATAGTGATGTCGCTAACCGTTCGCGAACTTGCCGCGAACGGTTCGCCACGGTTCGCCACGAACCGTTCACGGCGAACTTCGGTCAGCTGACACATCCCTGCCAATCTCCAGCAGACCCTCCCTCCCAGACCCTCTCACCTCCTGGACTGCATCCATGTTGAAGCTGCCTTCAACATGGATGCTGTCCAGGAAGTAGGAGGGTTTGGGAGGGAGGGTCTTCCGGAGATTGGCAGGGATGTGTCAGCTAACCGGAGTTCGCCGCGAATGGTTCGTGGCGAACCGTGGCGAACCGTTCGCGGCAAGTTCGCGAACGGTTCGCGACATCACTAATCCTCAGGTCACTTAATACTACGCCAGATATTAATCCTTTCCAGATATTAATCCTTTCAATCAAAATGCTGAAGGGGAAACCACATGAATATGGGATACCTCTTGTATGCTGAGGGAGGCATCAGATGATATTGGGTGGGATGGTACTAAACAGAAGCAAGGCTGCAAGCTGCAGAAAAATACTGGGGTGGAAAGAAATCTATCTGACCAGAATTCTAGAGAACACTGTAGATTTCAGACAAGGGGGGCCTTGTGTATAAAACCAGGTGCAGATGATAGCTTTGCAGTAGTAAAAGCACAGCTGGTAAATTAAGTGACCATTTCAGTGAGCAGTAATGCCACACCCCTATAACCTCTCCTTCTAATTAATTTGTATTCCTGTCTTGAAATTTATCGTTTTTTGTTTTGTTTTTTCCCCTCAATGTGACCACCACTCACTGATTTGGATTGGGTTAATTGTTTAAATAACTGCACACTCATTTCACAAACTAAACAATATTCATCAAATGTGCTCTATGCTTGTATCAAACCTCCCTTAGAGTTTACACCTCAGATCGATGGACCAGGAAAATGGTTTACTTAATTCCCTGAACTTGATCCTGATACCTTAACCTCAGTTTGGTCTTCCATTTTCAAACTGTTAACAATTTAAACATGTTAAGAGATTCACTTAAAGATGTATCACCAGGTGAACTTACTTCCAGATAAACAACACTGTTTGAAAATGAGATCTACACTCATGTTTTTGGACTTTCCCTCCCCATCTCTCTCTACTATAAGATCTCCCTTTAAAAAACTTTAAAACATAAACTATGGTTTATATGTATGACATGTATTATGAAGATCTGTACTTTGAATTTTTTCATTCTTTCTACCTTCAACCAGAAACCATCATTTGTTTGTTTGTTTTGTCTTGAATGTTGGTTAATGTCACAGAAGTTATTGATTATAAAGCAGATATTCCAATGTTTGACTTGGACAATAATAGCATTGAGACAGTTAGGGTGATATTGATGTCAAATATTGTATTCCTGATGTTATGTAATGTTTGTTTTTGTACATCCAAAAGGTAATAGATAATAAAAAATAAAGAAAATGAGATCTACATCCAACTGTCTGAAGTATGATAGGAAGGAGATAGACCTGTCTCTGGTCCAGCTGACACATTTAAACATTTTGGAGTGCTGTTCGAACATATGCTACCCATTCCTTGCACATTCTTTTTTCAATATCTACTAAATTACTTACTTGGAATGGGGTTGGGGGCCTGACGTCCAAGATGGTCGGACTTGTTCCTCTATATCTCCTAACAAATGGAGCTAAAATTGAGCATTTAAAACTTCTAAACCAGCTACCAGAGGTTCTCACCTGTAGGAAGACTGAAATTATCTGTAAGCGCACCTTATTAAGTCCAGACCAAGAGTGTGACTGAGCAGCACCCCTGTCTGTCTTTGTAGTCTATCAAGCATGCTGCGCTGGCTGAGTCCATTCTTTTGGACATTTTGCACATATACTTGTATGCTAGATATGCATTATCACACAGATTTGTAGAAATTTGTAATTATAAATGAACTAAGTAATGATAATCTAATCATTACTGATTGTTTTCCAAATTTGGCAAAGTTACGTTAATACAATCATCAAACAAAAACTTTAAAATACATTGCAAATAACAAACTGGTACTTGCAACAAACTATTTAATACATTTCACATTGTCTAATAATATTTGCCCAGAGGCCTGGAGACCACAATCTATTTTTTTCTCTAATTGGATTTATTTTGGATATTAGGTTTGCTACTATTATGCTTCATAATTCGGCACAAAATGCATCACCCCATGTATTTGGTTATTGTGTAATGATGTGCCCTGTGGCTATAGGTTATTTGTTATTAATTACTTGCAATCTTTCTATTATGTTTTAGTTCGATTATCTGGATCCTTATTTCTTTGTCAAATGCATTCTCTCTTATTCTTATCGAGCTGCATTTTGTCAAGCTATTTCTATATTAATTCTAGGACTATTTTAATGCATAATTGCATGTTGCTTCATAATTTTCACATATCTTGTCAGTTGTCAACCATGGAAAGCTCAACAAAATGTTTGAAACATGGAGTTTTTGAGAAAATAGTTGATGGAAGGCTATTTTGGAAGGAGTGTAGATTGTAGAATTCCTATTTTGCATCCTTGTTGTGTAAAATGATTTGAGTGCTGTTTCGTTTTGAGCAATTTTGTTTATCATTGGCATTTTCTGCAGTGCTTAGAACCAGTAAATTGGTTTGTTTTAGTAACGTTCAGAAGAAGATTTGCGAATGTGTGGTGTTTTTTCACTTTCTATAGATGAGGTCCCTGTTTCATTGAGTTTTTCTAAAAACAGATCACTTGTGTAGAGATGATTGGATTGATATGTTTCATACTAATGTTGGTGTATTGTGCTGATATAATATGACTGCAAATTTTAAAGCAGTCAGGTCTAAATGCAGTGGTCCTTTGTTCTCAAATCCGGAAACCCACTTACAAGATTTCATATTCATAGTGTTTTGTATTCGCATTTGTATAATATTTTAAAGGTAATACATATTTTTCTACTCTTTGTTTTGAGTTGGCTGCTGAAGTAACTAAGACATCAATTTTATATTTGTGAATACACTTTATAAATGATTCAATTTTGTTAGAAAATCTATTTAAATAATTTGTTTACCAAAATTCCTATAGACTTAAAAGCGCATTCTGTAGATAAAACATTCGGAGATTTTTTCAAAAAGATTTTAATTATTTAAAAAGCTTTTCCGAAATATTAATTAGAAACCCAAGTTGAGTTACTAAATTGGGAAAAGTAAATCCAATAAATCCTATAATTGTCTTAATTTTGGTGTTATAGAGCAGGGGTTCCCAACCCAGTCCTTAAGTACCCCCTACCAGTCCATGAGTTTTGGGATTACCCTGTTGTGTCTAAAGTGTTTTTTGTTTTTTTTCTAAAAACACCTTAGACACAACTGGGTAATCCTTAAATCCTGGACTGTTAGGGGGTACTTGAGGGCTGGGTTGGGAACCACTGGTTTAGAGGATGGAACTTGTAGGAGTGTGGAAATATAAAAAGTCAGTCAATTTGTTTATAGCTAAATAACTTAAAGGTACTTAATGGAGAATATAAGTAAACATATTTATTGATGATGTAATCTAAGTAAGTACATTATTTATTTATTGGTATATTTTCATAAACCCCTTAATAAATGACATGGCCTAACCCTACCTGACTTTGCAATGTGTATTATTCCATTGCATTTCGCATTCACGTTTTTAAATGTACTTTAATTTCTACATAGAAGTAAATGTATTGTTCTCTTTTAGACATCTTCCATAAGCATTTCAGGGACTTTGAACAGGGGGTTTGTTATAAATGTTGTGCATGCACCATGAAGTATTGTAACTCTATTACATTCAACAAACTTCTGGAAACTTTTTTTAAACATCATAAGTTGACTCCATCCGTGACAAGCTAATTATGATCATCCACCTTGTCTTTTTTAAACAAATGTTGCTTTTCATTTTTTTCATTCTTAATGCAGCTGCTACACGATGCCTAATTTGCATATAGATTAAAAATTACCTTAAAGTCCATTTACACCCTGATGAGTAAAGACAATACAAAAAAAAAATCTGATGTATTGCTTCCATCCTGAGCTATAAAATAGTGTCTTGCTGAAAAGTCTGCATTGCTGGTTATGTTTTGGTTCAATTAAATCACTCTTTTGTTATACTACAAATGTTTCCAATATTTTTTACTTGCATTCTGTGATGAATAAATATTAAAGGTTGGCATATGTCTTTGATAATGAGTGCAACTGTATCATATCAAGCTTTCAGAACTCAAAAAGGAATTGGACATCCTTTGCTTAATTCACAGGATACCTTTTTTTTTTTTTATTGGTGCATCAATTACTACAGTAAAAAGTTAAAAAAGTCAAATACTGAACACTATGTATGCTTATTATGTAATGCCAATTTAGTTGAAAGGATTACTGTGGAACTGTTTTAGACGGTGAACAATAGCAGAGGGACTATTCAGTATTAGCACAGACGAGGCTAATTCAGAAGTGTCAGGGTAGACATTGGGGTAGCCAATAGCTTAGAACAGATGGCACTCTTCCAGAAGTTGAAGACGGCACTAAGCGAGGCACCTGTATTAGCAGCACCTGATCACACTAGGAGATTTCTCGTTCATACAGATGTCTCAATGCTTGGACTGGGAGCCATATTAAGCCAGGTCAGGGAAGATGGCATGGAGCACCTTATTTGTATGGGCGCTCCTTCACCATAATGACTGATCACAACCCCCTGATTTGGCTCAACAAAAAAAAAAAGGAGTAGGAAATAGCAATAGATCTGGTTTTATAGAAAATAAGCAGGGGAATAGATATGTAATTCACATTTATAGATTGTACACAGTCTAGAAACCCACTAGAGGATGAATAGTGACATGGAATGTATTTTGTGTGTTGCAAATTCAGAAGTGAGACAAGAGGCTAGAAGCACCCATCAACTATCTTAATTCATGTAAGCTAAAATAAAAATGCATAGGCACTTTCAGTAGCAATAGGAAGATGTATCATCAAAATTAAATGTTCTATTAAATGTTAAATTAAATACAAAGAGGGGAAGTAGTGTTCTCCCAACCTATGGACAACAGATAATGTCATAGATAATAGCAGTTGATGGCAGGGTCCCAAGGAATTCCCATGACAAGTCTCAAGAGAAATAAGACTGCTTCACAGTGTGCTAATGAGACTTCAAATAGTGGGAAAGCACTGAAGCCTCATAATGCACGGATCACTGATGGGGTGAATTTGAATTTATTTTTATCACAGTTTTCATTATTTTCATTGGGTTGCCTCACATATAATGGATTTAAATTTTGCCATTTTGGGAGCTAAAGAAAAGAAGAATTAGAAAAAAGAAGACTTCTGATGGCACAGGTGTCAGTTTAATAGCCCCCTCACTATCATTAAGTTGGGGTAGGTTGATTGATTTATATTAGGGGGGTGGGTAGTGGCTTAGTTAAATCTTAACAATAATTGGAGGGTTGACAATGACATGTCTACCCCGTTTATAATGATATAGAGCCACCGCCTGCCACCTATGAGTGGGTTACTGGGTGGGACACTTAGACCCCTCCCTGTATTGTATGTTTAGAGCTTCCAAAGATTGCCATAGGTAGGGCTCTAGGGGACACTAGGGATACCCTTTTATTACATATTTAGAGCCCCCATCCATCACTGAGGGGATTAGTGGGGACACTATCAGGGCCAATAGCTGCCACAAATGGGAAAAGGCTAAGTAGCCCCCACCCATGGAGGTGAGTGGGAAGGTGGCATAACAGTGTCCTATCTGTTTAATATAATAGCCACCATCTTGCATGGGGTTTTGTCCACAGCCCATTATTTTCATTTAAAATACCCCAATACCCTCTGTTATTTTACAGGCATGCCCAGTTGCTAGTTTCAAATATTTAGTAGACAGGCATTTGGGGGACACATAAAAGTTTAGCGTCTCCTTTATATTAGGGTGGTGCAGTAGACATTGCTTACCTAGATTTCAGTAAGGCTGTTGACACTGTTGCACATAGAAGGCTTATCAATAAACTGCAATATTTAAGTTTGGATTCCAATATTGTTGAATGGGTAAGGCAGTGGCTGAGTGACAGGCAACAGAGGGTTGTAGTCAATGGAGTATATTCGAAGCTTGGACTTGTCACCAGTGGGGTACCTCAGGGATCTGTACTTGGACCCATTCTCTTTAATATTTTTATTAGTGATATTGCAGAAGGTCTTGATGGTAAGGTATGTCTTTTTGCTGATGATACTAAGATATGTAACAGGGTTGATGTTCCAGGAAGGATAAGTGAAATGGCAAATGATTTAGGTAAACTAGAAAAATGGTCAGAATTGTGGCAACTGACATGTAATGTGGATAAGTGCAAGATAATGCATCTTGGACATAAAAACCAAAGGGGGGAGTACAGAATATATGATAGGGTCCTAACCTTAACATCTGAGGAAAGGGATTTAGGGGTGATTATTTCTGATGACTTAAAGGTAGGCAGACAATGTAATAGAGCAGCAGGAAATGCTAGCAGAATGGTTGTATAGGGAGACGTAATAGCAGTAGAAAGAGAGAAGTGCTCATGCCATTGTACAGAACACTGGTGAGACCTCACTTGGAGTATTGTAGGCAGTACTGGAGAAGGATATTAATACTTTAGAGAGAGTTCAGAAAAGGGCTACTAAACTGGTTCATGGATTGCAAGATAAAACTTACAAGTAAAGGTTAAAGGAGCTTAACATGTATAGCTTGAAGGAAAGAAGAGACAGGGGGATATGATAAAAAACAAAAAACATTCAAATACATAAAGGGAATCAACACAGTAAAGGAGGAGACTATATTTAAAAGAAGAAAAACTACCACAACAAGAGGACATAGTATTAAATGAGAGGGGCAAAGGTTTAAAAATAATATCAGGAAGTATTACTTTACTGAGAGGGTAGTGGATGTATGGAATAGCCTTCCAGTTGAAGTGGTAGAGGTTAAACAGTAAAGGAGTTTAAGCATGTGTGGGATATACATAAGGCTATCCTAACTATAAAATAAGGCTAGGGACTAATGAAAGTATTTAGAAAATTGGGCAGACTAGATGAGCCGAATGGTTCTTATCTGCCGTCACATTCTATGTTTCTATGTTTCTATAGGCTTATTGATCCCCTTAGGCTTTTTATTTATGTAGCAAACACTGGCCACTCAGCACATGGCTAATCATTACAGTGCCAATGGTTTTTGAACTATTTTCCTGCTGCATGCATGCTGCTAATACTAGAAGCAAGTGAAAGAAAATGTGCTAATGTGCACCATGCCAGATGCATTCATTTCTGATTTTGTTAAAACCAGTGCTTTGTGAATCTTATAAATCCCAACACTGATTTTAATGTAGACACCAAATGCATCTAGGCGATTGTTGCAAATCCAGTCCGACCAACCAAGTTCTCAGATTTGACTTTAGTAAGTATGAGATTTTCCATTCTGCTCAGAATTTTTACCAGATTCTGTCCATCCAAATAAAATCTGGTGTTTAGTGAATAAGCCTGCTTGATTTCACTTCAACTGTTTGAGTTCCCAACAACTCTAACTTTCATTTATATTTCTGTCTGGCTTTAATGCCAGCATCAGACTCGCCCAAGCCAGTTCTAGAAGCATCAGCTAAGATGCAATCATAGCGACCATAGCATAAGATTTTGCATGTTAGGTCTACATAGCCGATTAGCATAGACAGAGTTGAGATTGGATATACATGCAAGTTCATTATGATAACCTTGCTGTTGCACTTTTCCACACATCTATCTATATAAGAGCATTATCCAGTAAACACACACATTTCAGACAATTAAATCCAACTGTCAAAACTGCAGAAATAGCTGATTTGTAAAAGAAAAAAAAAATAGCCAAAACGGCTTTAACAAAAATAGCCAAAACGGCCCCACTAGTCCCACATCTCTCTAAATCTACCCCTGTTTCTCCTGAATAGAGGTTGAAGAAGTAACTTTGCACATGTATATTACAGTTACACTGGGTTATGCTTACTTTTACAAAGGGTGAGTAGCAGGTTGTGTTTTCTTGAAGAAAAAAAAAGGCAAAAGCTCTTCCAATTAGTGTTTAATAAATAACAGGTGAAATGAAAAGTCCTTGCGTGATTTTAAAGGTTGATTAGTTTTTCTCTGAAGTGCAACCTTTACAAGTTTTTTATATCTTAAATCTCATTATGATAACCGTTTTAAATCAAGAGACTGCAGCAAGAGAAGAGGATTTAATAAGAAGTCGGTAAATAAGGTCTTGTAAACTTAATGGTGCAGGGAAGCCTTGAAAGGTCCACAAAACAAATCCATACCAAGTAAATTACTGTAATGTTGTAACCAATGCTAATGGAGAAAGGAATGGGTCAATACCAGGGCAAACAAAGGTGAAGAAATAAAATACATAAAACACAATGATGATTAATGATTTGATATTAATGTTGCTCATCTAGGATTTTAACCACTTAAGAACCACATGATGGTCCATGCCTTCATGCAGTGCAGTGTTTTAATACTTGTTGATGTCATAGTTCATCATACATTAAAAGTACCAGCCGGGTGTTAAATTTTTTTAGTACAAGGGAGATCATTCGATACCCGAGGGTCCCCTCTGTCAGCTAACACTGAAAGATGAGCTGTATGCAGCGCTCAATAGTGATTCCAGGGCTTGATTTACATGTCATATGCAGGCACAAAAGTCTCATGTGCCCCCTTCTCCTCCACCCAAAAATGCTGATAAATTAAGTATAATTCATTTATTAACTGGTCAATGCAGGTTTAAAAACATCTAAAAAAGCATGTAATCCTATTTGACAACTGCATATGTATAAATGTATATATGGCATCTTTCTGCTTGTAATCCATTGTGTTTGATTCTGTAAGTATAGTGAGCATATACAGCTGTGTAAACGCATGCAAGGTTATACATAATGCTGGAAGAGGTTATGGTAAAGAAAATTTAAGGTTAGAAAGGGGTTAACGTCAGAGATAGATTACATAGGGTGTTTAATAGTTTTTATTAATGGGGAGATACTGATTGACTTACAGCAGGCTTCCCCAAACTCCGTCCCTACAGATGTTGCTAAACTACAACTCCCATGATTCTATGAATTAAATAGGCTGAGAATCATGGGAGTTGTAGTTAAGCAACATCTGGAGGGACGGAGTTTGGGGAAGCCTGACTTAGAGGGTCAGCATAATGTTAGTGTTTAGTGGATAATGCTGTTTTGCCATCACAGAGAGAATGCATCTGAAGTTGGGATAGGGGTTGGTTTAGGGGGAAAGGTATACAGTATATGTGAAGTATCAAAAGCAACAGCAGAATACAGATATGGGATTTTTCCAGAAGTAGACTTCTTCCTGAAAATAAAACATGAAAACATACAAAACATTAAATATAAACAGTTAACCAATAGATGTGATCAAGGTTTGTAATGAAGTGGTTAAATGAACAGTGTCAATATGCTCTTAGATAGCCTGGGGGGTGTACTTTCTACAAATTTATACTTTTGTGTAGACTATGTATACTTTTGTGTAGAATATGAATTCGGACGAATTTCGGGCAATTCGGACATTCAGGTACTTCCGAATGTCCAAATTGCCGAAGTGCTGAATTGCCGAGGTCCCGAAGTTTCGAAATAACCGAATTTCAGAAGTGCCGAATTTCAGAAGTGCTGAAGTGCCGAAGTTGCCGAAGTTCTGAAGTGTCAACGTGCCGAAGTACAGTATTGCCTAAGTACTAATATACTTACCCAGTGAAAGAAGAAGAATGTTACATTGTATACAATGTTAAATAAAAAGTATACAAACATAGCCAGGATTCAGCTGTAAGCATTTGCAACACTTACAACAATCAAGTAACATACATTCATATAAATTGTAAGTTACTTAGCCTGTCAATGTAATGGCAGGAATGAATAAGTAGATAACTCCCTAATTCCCACGGTATTAGGAAGCTATCGACTAAAATGCTGAAAGACCTAAATTGGTATTTCAGCCAAATTTACTAATACTATACCGCGAGTAGGGGCATGTCTATTAAACAGTGAGCAGCCTGTGGCAGATGGGGGCCCTAATGTAAAATAATGGGGGGGAACCTATTGTCCTCTGCTGGCCCCCACCCCTGAGCTGCGGGTTGGGGCCCTAAATCAGAATAAGGGGGAGGACCTAATGTCCTCCCTCCTGGCCTCCACCCCTGAGTGGTGGGTGGGGGCCCTAAATTATAATAAGGGGGGGACCTAATGTCCTCCCCCCTGGTCCCCACCCCTGAGCGGTGGGTGGGGGCCCAAAATACTAATAAGGGGGGGACCTAATGTCCTCCCCCCTGGCCCCACCCCTTTTTTTTACCACGCTGTGTAATTTGACTCATAACTCTCTGATTGGTGGATTAAGTAACTAATCAGAGAGTTATGAGTCAAATTACACAGCGTGGGAAAATTCCAAAGAACTTTCCCACTCTGTGTCAAATGACACAAAGCACTCTGATTGGTGGATTTCAAACCAACCAGACTTACCTGTGAGTCCCTTCATTTACCTGTCAGAGCACTCTGTTTGGATGGCTTAAACCCACCAATCAGAGTGCTCTGAGCCTAATTGCAGGGTGGGGCAAGGCTTTATAAGCCTTCCCCCACCCTGCAGAGCTCAGTCTGCGCGGAGCCCTCGCCGGGTGAACATGGATTATTTATTTTTTTGCGCTCGTTTTTTTTTTTATTGCATTGGTTATTATGGTTTTTTATTTGCCCTTTTTTGGGGCTGAAAAAAGAAGATTTTAGAAGAAAGAAAACATTGAATGGTAAGTTTTATTTTTGTTTACAGGTACATAGTTAAAGGTCCCCCACTCATTATTTTTAGGGTGAGGGGGATAGGTAGGGGGATCATTTTTTTGGGGTGGGAGGGGGTGACTAGGGGTTTGAGGACTCCTAGTCACCTGGGGGGGACAATTTTTTTTAGGGCCCCCACCCGTCGCTCAGGGGTGGAGGCTGGGGGGAGGACAATAGGTCCCCCCCTTTTGATATTTAGGCCCCCCACTCGCCGTTCAGGGGTGGGGGCCAGGGGGGAGGACATTAGGTTCTCCCCTATTAGTATTTAAGGCCCCCACCCGCCGCTCAGGGGTGGGGGCTAGGGGGGAGGACCTTAGGTCCCCCCCCCTTATTAGTATTTAGAGCCCCCACCCGCCGCTCAGGGGTGGGGGCCAGGGTGGAGGACATTAGCTCGCCCCTTATTAGTATTTAGGGCCCCCACCCACTGCTCAGGGGTGAAGACGGGGGGGGACATTAGGTCCACCTCTTATTAGTATTTAGGGGCCCCACCTGCCGCTCAGGGGTGGGGGCCAGGGGGAGGACATTAGGTCCCCCCCTTATTCCAATTTAGGGCCCAAACCTGCCACTCAGGGGTGGGGGCTGGGAGGGAGGACAATAGGTTCCCCCCCATCATTTTACTTTAGGGCCCCCATCCACTGCTCAGGGGTGGGGGCCGGGGGGAGGACATTAGGTCCTCCAATTTAGGGCCCCCACCCGCCACTCAGGGGTGGGCGCTGGGGGGGGACATTAGGTCCCCCCCTTATTAGTATTTAGGGCCCCCACCCACCGCTCTAGGGTGGGGGTTGGGGGGGAGGACAATAGGTCCCCCCCATCATTTTACTTTAGGGCCCCCACCCGCCGCTCAGGGGTGGGGGCGGGCAGGCAATAGTTTAAAAGCCCCTACTCACACGTCGCGGGTGGGGGCTTGGGAGGGGGGACCCTAATTTTTTTTTAAACAGTGAGCAACCACAGGCTGCTCACTGTTTACTAGACATGCTATACCGCGAGTAGGGGCAAAATGTACTAATACTAAGTAAATTTGGCTGAAAGACCAATTTAGGTCTTTCAGCCTTTTGGTAGATAACTCCCTAATTAGGGAGTTATATACTAAGCGGCTGCAATAGAAGTCCCAAAATTCCAAAATGCCAAAGTTCCGAAATTCCGAAGTTCCGAAGTGTCGAAGTGCCAAAGTTCCAAAGTGCTGAAGTGCCGAAGTTCCAAAGACACCGAAGTGTTGAAGTCCCGAATTGTGAAAATCCTGAATATCGGAATGCCGAACTGAACCGAACCGAAAATTTTCCCCATGCACATGCCTACTTTTGTGTAGCAATTTTCTGTGACTACTACTAAAGTTGTTATCTCAGCATGCCAAATTTTGCAATGTTTTAAAACATTAATTCACTCCTTGCAATATTTCTTTAACAGCTTCGAAAAATAATTGACATCCTAGACATAATGGGAATTTTAACAATCAGGACTAATTAGTGAATCTCATTTGAGTGAGTTTTCTTTCTCTGTACTTGTGTAGAAATTAGTACATGCAAACTGAAAAGAAATATGTGTTTTTAATTTCTTTCCATTTTTAAAAATTCATATTTATTATTGTCCTGTAATGTATTAGTATTAAAATAAATTAAAGAACAAAAATTAGGAGATGTAAGCTTAGGGAATACACTCATAAAGGGGTTAACCCATCAAAAACTACCCAAGTAGTAAGAAAAAAAAAGGGGGGGGGGGGTAAGGAAATCAAGTAAGCGTAAAACCCGGTCACAAAGAATTTTTAACCTCTTCTGGTCAGATTGAAGGGACCATCAAGATAAGGGTTAACAAGGTAGCCCAGCACAAGTGCTAGACAGAAACAAAAACTTTTGAACATGACCTCTTTACGTATAACTCAAATGTGTATTTTATCTCCTTTAGTTTTAGGTGTTACTTATTAGTAGGATAGGTTTAACCTTTTGAGTGACGATCTGTACTCATCTTAACCAATTGTCCTTAACCTCATACTAGACAGCGGCTTAGACAGCGGCTTGTTGGTTTTTACTATTAATGTATCCTTGTCTCTATATTGATACTTTGTTAATATCAGCTAACTCTCAGTGTCATATCCAAAGGATCAGCTTACTATTTAGTGCTTTTACCTAGTAGGCATTCCTATGATCTAGGCCTGTGTATTCATTCAGCCTTGTATATTTACATTTTGAATTTTCGAGTATTTACTCATTTATGACACTTATTTATCTCTTTTAACATAATCATTAAAGGTTATATTTTATTTCATTAGGGCACTTAGTTTTTCCTTCTCCCCCCTTTTTTAAAATAAATTGAGTATTAAAATAAATTAAGATTGAGTATTTAAATTTATTATCCTTTAACCCCTTCCTGACCACGGACGCACTGGGTACGTCCAACAAAAAACGTCCGTTAACAACTGCGGATGTACCCAGTACTCCTGGACTTACCTGGACCGGCGATGTGCGGTGATCCAGGTCGGGGGGGACTGCTCGAGACCCCAGCAGTCCCCCTGCAGCAGCTCTGGCCACCGCGGCCCTCCAGGACCATGTGATCACCATGATCACATGACCACAATAGGTGTCTATGGAGCTGCCAGCAAGGGGACTATCTGAGCTGTCAGGCAGTCCTCCTGGCACATAAAGTGTAAAAAAAAATTTTTAAATATATTATAAAATAATTATAGCATATTATAATATATTATACATATATAATGCATATATATGATTTCATTATACAGGTGATAAAAAATTTGAATATCTTGCAAAAGTTAATTTATTTCAGTAATGCAACGTAAAAGGGGAAACTAATATATGGGATAGACGCATTACACGCAAAGCAAGATACTTCAAGCCGTGATTTGTCATAAGTCGGATGATTATGGTTTACATCTTATGAAAACCCCAAATCCACAATCTCAGTAAAATAGAATATTGTGAAAAGGTGCAATATTCTAGGCTCACAGTGTCCCACTCCTATCAGCTAAGTAAGCCATAACACCTGCAAAGGGTTTCTGAGCCTTTAAATGGTCTCTCAGTCTGGTTCAGTAGGAATAACAATCAAGGGGAAGACTGCTGACCTGACAGTTGTGCAGAAAACCATCACTGACACCCTCCATAAGGAGGGAAAGCCTCAAAAGGTAATTGCGAAGGAAGTTGGATGTTCCCAAAGTGCTGTATTAAAGCACATTAAAAGAAAGTTATGTGGAAGGGGAAATTGTGGAAGAAAAAGGTGCACAAGCAGCAGGGATGACCGCAGCCTGGAGAGGATTGTCAGGAAAAGGCCATTCAAAAGTGTTGGGGACTTTTACAAGGAGTGGACTGAGGCTGGAGTCAGTGCATCAAGAGCTACCACACACAGACGGATCCTGGACATGGGCTTCAGATTTCATATTCCTCTTGTCAAGCAGCTCCTGAACAACAAACAACGTCAGAAGCGTCTTACCTGGGCTAAAGAAAAACAGACCTGGTCTGTTGCTCAGTGGTCCAAAGTCCTCTTTTCTGATGAGAGCAACTTTTGCATCTCATTTGGAAACCAAGGACCCAGAGTCTGGAGGAAGAATGGAGAGGCACACCCTGCAAGATGCTTTGAAGTCCAGTGTGAAGTTTCCACAGTCTGTGTTGATTTGGGGAGCCATGTCATCTGCTGGTGTTGGTCCACTGTGCTTCATGCACCTCGAGGAGGACACGATCCCAACCTTGGCATACTAAATCAACACGCTATCTGCAGAGTTGCTCCCGTTGTGCTGAACGCTCCTGGAGGAAGTCCCGCCCCCAGGCAGACTTTCTCCATTATAGATTCATGTTACATTCATACAGCGCAGCCCTTGACCTCGCCCTCGCCAAACAGTCATACTTTTCCTCTCTCATTAGTTCATGCTCCCGCAATCCCAGACGTCTCTTTGACACCTTTAATTCCCTTCTCTGCCCTGCTGTTGCCACCCCCGAAACTAACCTTACAGCTGATAGCTTTGCATGATACTTTACCGACAAGATTTAACAGCTAAGGAAACAATTCTCCCCTCCTTGCCGTTCTCTTTCTCAACCACACGTAAATCATGCTTTCCCTAACCTCCAGATTTTCTCCCTTGCTACTGAACAAGAGGTGGCTGCGCTTCTCCATTCCTCTCGCCCCACCACTTGCCTGCTAGATCCTGTCCCATCTCACCTCATCAGATCTCTCTATTCTTGTGCCTACCCTAACACACATCTTTAACTGCTCTCTCTCTTCTGGCACTGTTCCTGCTGACCTTAAACATGCCACTGTAGTACCTATCCTGAAAAAAAATCTCTTGACCCATCCTCCCCCTCTAACTATCGTCCCATATCCCTGCTCCCTTTCTCATCAAAGACTTGTCTTTACCCGTGTGTCTCGCTTCCTTAATTCCAACTCTCTCCTTAACCCTCTTCAGTCTGGCTTCTGCCCTCTCCACTCTACTGAGACTGCTCTTATCAAAGTTACTAATGACCTAATCTCCGCTAAATCCAAAGGTCACTACTCCATATTAATTCTCCTTGACCTCTCTGCTGCCTTTGACACCGTTGATCATGCTCTCCTCCTTCAAACTCTTCAATCACTCGGTCTCTGTGGCTCTGTCCTCTCTTGGTTTTCCTCCTATCTCTCCCAACGCTCATTCAGTGTCTCCAAGGATACCTCCTCCCCTTGTCCTGTCTCAGTTGGAGTTCCCCAAGGCTCTGTCCTTGGTGCCCTTCTATTTTCTCTTTATACTGCCTCTCTTGGTAAACGTATTGCCTCTTTTGGATTCCACTACCACCTGTACACTGATGACACTCAGATATACCTCTCCTCCCCAGACCTCTCCCCTGCCATTCTGCAACATGTCACTGATTGCCTTTCTTCCATCTCTGACTGGATGTCCTCACGCTTTCTGAAACTCAATCTCTTTAAAACTGAACTCCTTGTCTTTCCTCTTCCTCCTAATACTGATCCTCCTCTCTTGCTCTCCCTTCAAGTCAATGATATCCACATAAGTCCATCCCTGTAAGCGTGCTGTCTTGGCATCATACTTGACTCTGGTCTCACCTTTGAGTCTCACATCCAGTTTGTTGCCAAGTCCTGTAGGTTCCAACTCAAAAACATTGCCCGCATCCGCCTCTTTCTTACACAAGATGCTACCAAGGAGCTTGTCCATGCTCTAGTAATTTCCCGCATGGATTACTGTAACCCTCTCCTGATTGGTCTCCCCAAAAGCCGTATTGCCCCGCTACAGTCTGTTATGAATGCTGCAGCTAGACTGATTTTCCTCTCTTGTCGGTCCTCTCACACCTCACCCCTCTACCAGTCCTTAGCACTTTGAATTGACTCCTGTAGGAGTCAATTCAAAGTGCTAGCCCATACATTTAAAGCACTGAACAATTCTAACCCCTCTTAAATCTCTTCACTGATCCATAGGTATGCCCTTCCTCATTCCCTCCGCTCTGCCCATAACCACCTCCTGACCGCTGCTCGCACCCGTACGGCCAACTCGCACTTGCAGGACCTCTCGCGGGCCGCTCCTTTCCTATGGAATAGCCTGCCTACCGCCATAAGACTCTCCCCTAGTCTTCAATCATTTAAGAAGGGCCTTAAAACCCATCTCTTCAGGAAAGCTTATGGCCTCCCAGAGTAATCTCTACCTTACATACCTGTCTCGTGCTCTCCTATAGGACAGTGCTTTACTCTCTCCTCCAGCTCTGCTTCACTCCCACCTTATTTGATATTTCTTGTCCTAACGTTTCTAATACCCCACCTCCTATAGTCTGTAAGCTCGTTTGAGCAGGGTCCTCTTCAACCAATTATTCCTGTAAGTTTTCTTGTTATTGTCCTATTTATAGGTACATCCCCCCTCTCATAATATTGTAAAGCGTTACGGAATCTGCTGGCGCTATATAAACGGCAATAATAATAATAATAATTAAGTCCAGGGTCAACGCAGGCGTCTACCTGGAGATTTTGTAGCACTTCATGCCTCCTTCCGCAGACGAGCTTTATGGGGATGCTGACTTCATTTTCCAGCAGGACCTGCGCACACTGCCAAAAGCACCAAAGCCTGGTTCAATGACGTGGGATTACTGTGCTTGATTGGCCAGCAAACTCGCCTGACCTGAACCCCATAGAGAATCTATGGGGCATTGCCAAGAGAAAGATGACAGACATGAGACCGAACAATGCAGAAGAGCTGAAGGCTGCTATTGAAGCATCCTGGTCTTCCAGAACACCTCAGCAGTGCCACAGTCTGATAGCTTCCATGCCACGCCGCATTGAGGCAGTAATTGCTGCAAAAGGGGACCAAACCAAGTACTGAGTCCACATGCATGCTTATACTTTTCAGAGGTTCAATATTGTTCTGTGTATACATGGATTTGGGGCTTTCATAAGCTGTAAGCCATAATAATCGCACTTATGACAAATCACAGCTTGAACTATCTTGCTTTGCATGTAATGCGTCTATCTCATATATTAGTTTCCCCTTTTACGTTGCATTACTGAAATAAATGAACGTTTGCACGATATTCTAATTTTTCCAGTATCACCTGTAAGTGTACTTTGAGACATATACACATATATCACAAAATAAACTTATAATGTAATCATATATATGCATTATATATGTATATTTTATTTTAAAATGCTTTAATTATTTTATAATATATTATACATACATAGGAAATAAAAGTGTGTGTATATATATATATATATATATATAGCAAAAAGGAAAGAGATGCACTCTCAGGTCTTTGTAGAAAAAAACTCGATATTATTTAATAACAGGTAACATACATCTGATCGACGTTTCGACCTCTTCAGGTCTTCCTCAAGATCAGATATATATACAAACACACACATGTATTATATACACACGTATTATATGTATATGTGTGTGTGTGTATATATATATATATATATATATATATATATATATATATATATATATATATATACACACACATACAAACACACGTATTATAGGTGTCTATATATATATATATATATATATATATATATATATATAAAAAACAAAACATCTTGATAAAGACCGCAAGACGGTCGAAACATTGATTGGTATGTTCACTTTCTAAATATAAGCAATTTTGTTAAATCCAGTGAGTGCTCTCATTCTTTAGTTTTTTCTATATTTATACAGAGAAGCACCTTGGTATTTATAAATATTTAATATTTTTGGGTAGAGTGCCAGAGTTTGGATGTTTATATATATATATATATATATATATATATATATACACACACACACACACATTCTACATATATATTTAACTGTTAATTTTACATAATTATTTGATTTTAGTAATTATAATTTAAGGGACCTGCCTGACAACCCAGGCAGACAGTCCAGAGAATTTAATTGGCAAACCCTATATTTAACCCTGTAACTTTCCAAAACACCATAAAACCTTTACATGGGGGTTATTGTTACACTCAGGACACTTCGCTGAACACAAATATGAGTGTTTTAAAAAGTAAAACTTATCACGACGATGATATCACCAGCAAAAGTGCAGTTTTTCTGTAAAAAAAAAGCAAAAAACAAATATGAACGCTAACTTTGGCAAGTGTTCGTGACTAAGTGGCTACTACAAAAGACTGGACATACACCATCTTGAATACCCTGGGTTGTCTGCTTTTTCAAATGGTATGTCCAGGTGGGGTTAATTTTCATTTCTGAGCTGCCATTCCATCGCCAAGGCAACATCTCCAATCTGGCAAATAGCAATTTACAAAAATAGAAATTGGTGAATCTTATGTTTGACCCTGTAACTTTCCAAATCACCATAAAACCTATACTTGAGAGGTACTGTTGTACTCGTGAGACATTACTCTACACAAATATAAGTGTTTTAGAGCAGTAAAATGTATTATACTGATAATATAATCGGTAAAATGGCAGTTTATATGTCAAAAGGGCAAAAAAAACTAATATAAACGCAATTCTCTGCCATTTAGGAGTTAAATCACTTTGTTTATGAACCCTAGTCACACCTCCCTGCATGTGACTTGCACAGCCTCTCTAAACACTTCCTGTAAAGAGTCATCTGCAAATTATCCTTCCTTTATTGCAAGTTCTGTCTAATTTAGATTTTCTTATCCCCTGCTATGTTAATAGCTTGCTAGACCCTGCAAGAGCCTCCTGTATGTGATTCAAGTTCAGTTTACAGAGAAAGAGATACAATTGTTTAAGGTAAATTACATCTGATTGAAAGTGAAACCAGTTTATTTTTTCATGCAGGCTGTGTCAATCAGAGTCAGGGGAGGTACGAAAAGGGCTGCATAAACAGAAACAAAATGATTTAACTCCCTAATGGCAGTGAGAGGCATGATCTACACACAAAAACTGCTTCATTAAGGTAAAGTTGTTTAGGTGACTACAGTGTTCCTTTAACATTGCGTATTTCTAAACTCAGGACAAAATTTAGAAATTATTTAGCATGGGTGTTTTTGGGCGGTTGTAGATGTGTAACAGATTTTGGGGGTCAAAGTTAGAAAAAGTATTAGAAAAACATATTTTATGTTTTTTTATAGTAAATTAGAAAATATGATGAAAATAATGGTATCTTTAGAAAGATCATTTAATGGCGAGAAAAACGGTATTTAATATGTAGGGTTACAGTAAATGAGTAAGAGGAAAATTACAGCTACAGAACTGGTCCTTAGCCCCTTAATTATCAGGCATGCAGTAGGCTTACAGAATAAATTTTGACCAATACTTAACCGGTTAAGGACTGAGCCAAATGTACACGTTGTGATCAAAACAAAACGTAAACAAAAACTTGAATTTGCGCTAAATGCCTGTTCAGGCGTAATTCACCTCTTTCATATTATGTGCACAATTATTATATATCATTTTATTCACAGGAAACAGGGCTTTCATTTAACATCACATATTTAGGTATGAAACATAATTTAATATGAATAAAATATAAAAAAATGGGAGAAAATAAGAATTTTAAAAAAAATTGAAGTTCTATGTGACATTTTACCTGTGAATATCATAATACTGTTTAAATTTTACTGCAATAAAATACACATATTTGTATTCAGCGATGTCGCACAGTACCCCCTATGCACAGGTTTTATGGTGTTTTGGGAAGTTACAGGGTCAACTATAGCATGTTACATTTGTCAGTTTTTTCACATTGAAATTCGCCAGATTGGTTATGTTGCCTTTGAGACCGTATGGTAGCCCAGGAATGAGAATTACCCCCATGATGGTATACCATTTCCAATAGTAGACAACCCAAGGTATTGCAAATGGGGTATGTCCAGTTTTTTTTAGTAGCCACTTGGTCACAAACACTGGCCAAAGTTAGTGTTAACATTTGTTTGTGTGTGAAAAATGCAAAAAACGCCAATTTTGGCCAGTGTTTGTGACCAAGTGGCTAATAAAAAAGACTGGACATACCCCATTTGCAATACCTTGGGTTGTCTACTATTGCAAATGTTATGCCATCATGGGGGTAATTTTCATTCCTGAGCTACCATATGGTCTCAAAGGCAACGTAACCAATCTGGCAAATTTCAATGTGAAAAAACTGAAACGCAAGCCTTGTATTTGACTCTGTAACTTTTGAAGACACCATAAAACCTGTACATGAGAGGTACTGTTATACTCAGTAGACTTCACTGAACACAAATATTAGTGTTTCAAATCAGTAAAACATATCATAACAATTATATCGTCCGTGTAAGTGCTATTTGTGTGTGAAAAATGCAAAAATTTAACTTTCACTAACAATATCATAATTGTAATACATTTTACTGTTTTGAAACACTAATATTTGTGCTCAGCGAAGTCTTCTGAGTAAAACAGTACCCCCCATGTACTGGTTTTATGGTGTCTTGCAAAGTTACAGGGTTAAATATAGTGCTAGTAAATTAAATTCCCTGGACTTTCGGCCTGGGTTGTCAGGCAGGTCCCGCAAATTGTAATTAATCAAATGACCTAATTATATAAAATTATTATGTAGAATTATTATATATATATATACTTGTGTAAATATATATGTGTATATATATATATATGTATATAATTTTTTTTATTTATATATAGATATATATAGTGATATATACGTATATACTTATGTATATATAGATATATATATTAGTTCGTTCTACGTGTATTTTGATATCAATATATATATATATTAATTTTAAAATACAGTTAGAATGAAATTACACACATACATATATTAATTTATTTTTTATAATTTTTTTAACTTTTTTTTAACGTATTTACATATATATTTATTTTAGATTATATATAAATAGATATATATGATTATAATTGAGGAAGACCCGAATGGGTTGAAACATCTGTCATTTTTTATGTAAATACCTTTATGGAATAAATTTATATTTATCTACAAAAAAAGCCCTGAGAGTGCATCTCACCCAGGCATATAATGCTGTGATTACTCTTGAGAAAGGGTGAGTGCCAAGCTACCTATTTTTTGTATATAATTATAATTATATATATTTAATCAATATCATTCTTCATGTATTTTAATATTAATATATATATATATATATATATATATATAGTTATATATTAAAATACACTTAGACAGTGTATGTGTATTTATGTGTATGTATGTGTATATATATACTTAGATCATATATATAATAAATATATAGATGATCTAAGAATATATAATGTCATTTTAAACTGTTTTTATCTTTAATTATTTTTTTGCAGGCAGCAGGGGGAGTACCTGTCATTACATGCACTCCCCCTGCCTGCATTGCTGTGAATGGCTATGCCGTCCATGTGATCGCAAGGTCCTCGCAAGGGCCAGATCAGCATCAGGGGGACTCCCTGAGATGCCAGGTGAGTCCCCCCACCGCGATCACCGGTGTGGGATCGCCGGCGACCGGGTAAGTAAATAAAACGGTGGGGACGTGCTATGCCGCCCCCCCCGCGCTTAGAGCCGGGTCTCCAAGGACAGCATAGCACGCACGCCGTCCTTAAGGGGTTAACGGTAAGAAAATTGAAGAACAGTCTGGTCACTAAGGGATTAAACAACGATATATAATATATATGGGTGCACTGAAACAGAAAGGATTAAAATGGGTTAGAACGAGCACATAGGAAAAGTGCCAAAAAGGCCTTGGTCGGAAAAGTGTTGCATCTCAAAAGAGCCTTGGCCCTTAAAGGGGCACTTCACTGACAAATACAAAAAATTTTTTATATTAGTCATTGTTCAGTAGACATAGTCCAATGGAAACATGCATACATTTGGTTATATATTTTTTTTATTGAGGGATATGTATAAAAACAGCTTTAGAAAATCTGCATCTTCTCTGCAGCCTTTGCAAGCTCTCCCTTTAATCATCAGTCAAAACTCTCTAACATGCATGATGGTCCATAAATTAATATGGAAAGATTTTCAACATGGCTGGATTGTCCCGTCTATATATGTGAGTATACACCTACAATGTTCACCTAAAGAGACACTCCGATGCCCAAATACAAAAATAAATACAGTTTAAAATGCACTGTTTAGTATATATGCCCCCAATGAGAACATGCATGCATTTAATTATAAACAATTCCATTGGGGCATATCTAAAACAGCTTTCAAATCTGCATTTCTCATATCTGAAGCCTTTGCAAGCCCTCCCCTTCTTTGCCAGCCCAGACTTTCAGTGACTGTCAAATCACAGATTCCCAGTGCAACTAATTGAGGACTATCTACAAGGCAGATGCTCTGGCCAAATTTTCTTCCTCTTGAGCTTAGCTCCACTGTGCTAAACAACCAGGAAATAGCAGGACCACCTGTCTTTTTTTTTTTTTTTTTTAAAGCAGTCTTTATTTTTTCGAATTTGAAATTCAGGAACAAGATTAGATAATAAACTGTAGAAATTGTGTCCATCTAGATAGGTATGCATATGTTAGCTTGACACTTTGTATGTGCTTAATGATTGGGAACAAATTCAGTCAACAACAGTAGTACATTTCTGAAGCTCTGACTTATCCAAATGTATGTTCTCGAGAATGCATGATGATCAAAGTGGACATGCCTATAGCCACACACCACTGGAGGTCCTAGTAAATGCGGGGCTTGTGGAGTCTCCTGTATGTGTGTTATGCCAGGGGAGTATGTAGCATGGTGATGTCCGATTTTGTTCGCTAAGTGTGAAGTGTGAGTGTCAGACAGACTTGAAAAAGGAGTAGTAAAGATGAGAGAAACCAGGAAAGCATGGAAATAGTGGTGGGAATAGGTTATATTCGTGGGAGTGATGATGGCAGTTGTATGTGCATTTTGGTGGGGGAGGGGAAGGGAGGATCGCCTGTCTGATTGACAGACATGGGGTGCAACAAGGATTTATAAAAGTGCCAAATTCCAATCTGCACTTTTTTTTAAATTAAAAGAGAAAAAAAACATGACAAACTATTCAACAAGCCAAAGTGCTTTAGGGGTCTGTAGTGTCCCATTAAGGGTTTAATGATGACATTGTCATCTGCTGTGAATGTTACAAAAATACAGTAACTGTCTAGTAAATGTGCTAATCCTGGACACTGTGTCCAGTACAGAGAGGCTGGGATTCACAATAAAGGCATATGACAAAAAGCATGCCATTTATGTCATGTTCATACAATTCACCAAACCATAAACTGCAGTGATGTGACAGCACAATTGTGAAATGTACACTTTTTCCAGTTAGGCTATTTTTCCTTAGGTTGTGTGATTTATCAAAATGCACTGCTTAGTGAAAAATCTGTTTGTGTTAGCCATTATGGTAACTAATGGATAAAAGGAGAAATGGGGAAGCGCTAAATAACATAATTGGTGGCAGCACACCTGAAAAGGGTAATTCCCTCCAAAAACCCTTCAATACAAATAAAAGAAACAAACAAAAAACACGGTGCACCAGAAATAAAATGTAAGAGCCAAAATTTGGGAGATAAGATAATAAAACAAGAGAGTTGACGTTAAAATGTGTTACAATAAAAAAGGAGATAAGACAAATAAAATAAGTACCCAATGAAAAATATTAGCAGTCCCAAAATTATAGTCTTTGTAGCGAATATTTTGTGAGAAAAGGCCTCCTGAAAATCTTATGGGAAGATCTCACATGCGCAGATGGGTTGAGGCTATGTACGATGGACCCACGGCTCAGATGATAGTGAACAGGGCACTGACGGACGAGTTTCCCATACATTATGGTACCCGCCAGGGCTGCCCATTATCCCCGTTGCTCTTCGTCCTTGCCCTTGAACCCTTCCTGACAGCAATCAGACAGCACCACGACATCACAGGCATACAGGCAGGGGACACACATCACAAAGTGGCCGCCTATGCAGACGACCTCCTCTTTTTCGTTTCTCGACCAGAAATCTCCCTCCCCAACATACTTCAAGCCTTTAAAACATTTGGCGCCATCTCCAACCTAAAAATAAATTACTCCAAATCACACATCCTGAATGCTGACCTGCCCAACGGCCGAGCCTCCCCCCTAAGCCCATGTTTCCCATTCCAGTGGGCGGAACATAAAATACGCTACCTGGGTACGTGGCTGACCAAACAAAAGGGGGACCTATACAGGGAAAACTTCACCCATATGCTAAACCTGTCCAGGAGAGAACTAACAGAATGGTCCTACCCACATATCTCGTGGCTGGGAAGGATCCAAGTTATTAAAATGAACCTCCTCCCACGCCTACTCTATTTATTCCAGATGCTCCCCATAACGATCCCCAAAGTCTTCTTTACCACTCTGCGCTCGATGACAGGTATCTACATATGGAACGGAAAAAGACCAAGGATTAAGTTCCAGGCCGTCACACAACCCAAGGAGAGGGAAGGGCTGGCTATCCCAGATTTCTACTTATATTACACGGCAGGGCACTTACAGAGAGTCATGGAATGGAACAAGACTAACGTACACAAGCAGTGGAAGGCGGTGGAGGAGATGGAGACGGTGGGACCAGTCTCGGTCCTACCGTGGTGCTCCGGGAGGGGGCTCGGCCGGGGCTGCTCCTCTTTAGCACAGCATACCTTACGAGTATGGCACAGGGCATCCCGGACACATGGACTAACCCAACACCCATCACCTCTGCTACCCCTAACACTTCCCCCCCTCAACCCGAGCGCTTTCAGGGAGATCATCCATACACCCATCCCCAGACTACACCACATCTACATACACTCGGGCCGGAAGACACTTCCTGACCTGATGGAGAACGTACCCGCTACATTCCAACAAACCTTCAAATACAAACAACTGTCGAGCTATATAGACTCCCTCCCCGGGGGACGAGCCCATGCTAGGAACCCGACTACCTTCGAAGAGTGCAGTATGCACCCAGACCCTCTACCCCACGGCATTTCATTCCTATACTCACTACTACAAAGGGAGACCCCGACGGAGACTCCTGCCTTCAAGGGCAAATGGGAAACCGCACTGGGGAGGACTTTTACCAAGACAGAGTGGGAAAAAATATGCTACCTCACACACCACTGTTCTACCTTCACCAAGACACAAGAGACGGCATTCAAACTGCTGAGCCACTGGTACCGCACCCCAAATATGCTACACGCATTAGACCCCTCACGCTCCGACTTATGCTGGAGGTGTGGAGAAGCAAAGGGCACTACAATACACCTATGGTGGGAATACCACAGAATTAAACCATTCTGGATGGGCATACACAACATCCTAGGAAAATTCTCAGACGTACCACCACCACTAGAGCCAGCAGCAATGCTCCTACACCACACGACCATACCCAGATCCCGATATAAGAAGTCCATGACCATTAGAATCCTTAATGTGGCCAAACAGGTTATACCTCAATGCTGGAGACAAGATAAGACCCCTCCTCTCAGGACATGGTTCACCCAAATGGAAGAGCTCAGGGTAATTACACTCGGGGGCGACTAACACCACCGAAAAATACATGGAGACCTGGACACACTGGATTGTAACCACCACACAGGCAGATTTCGCTGCCCTGACAAAACAGACGCACACGACTGACCCCGCCATCCCTGCCCCACCCACTCCCCCGCACCACCCGCAGCCTCCCACCCCTCCCTCCTCTGTCCTCTCCCCCGCATACCCCCCCTTGCCCCTCCTTCCCACAAATCTCACTTGGGCCGCAGACCCACACCCCAAAGAAACTATAACATTCTTAACCACCTGGCAGTGGACTCATCAGTCCAACAGACATATACCATACAAACCCTGTGGTGACTTACGGATCGCTGACACAGTACTAACCCATCACCTCCCTCACTAAACGAGATGAGACTGCACACAGAAAGGACCTAGGTGTCCTACCGGACACTAAGTGGGAGGCAGCGAACAAACAAACCAGGGGGAACACGCGAAAATAACAATAGATACCTAACCACCATATTGCTGAACAGGGACCTGTGAGTCCATCATTGAAGTGGGTCTGCGAGCCCGAATACTTGTTTTCATACGTGTTCTGGCACATGTTGTGCTTTAGTTACAATATGCTTGAAGAGACCTGCGAGTCTCACTGTGAAAGTACAATGACAATAAAAATATATTTACAAAAAAGAAAAGTCAAAAAGAACTCCAAGAGAAACCTTTGAACGATATATGTAGCAGCATATCCCATGTCTGTACAGACAATATGATGAAGTAAATAGTAACAAATAAAATATAGAGTAAATTAACAATAGCTAAAGGTCTCCAAGATGGCAACACAATATCCTTCTGGTGTAGTCTCAGCTTGTTCATCATATCCATACTTAGGGAGGCAATAATGGCTTGAGTAAGGGTTGGCAAGACATGTATATCATAACAGGGTAGGGATTATAAACAAGACAAATAGAACTAATGTTTATTTTAGCTTTCGGATTAAAGGATTATTATATATATTAAGGCATAACTTTAGCAATAAATAACAATTGTATTTATGTAGTATGTAAAGATTTTATATTGCTTACTAAGGTGATTCCGACAAATATAGTACTTGGCTTCAGGTTTGTTCTAAAAACTATGGCCCCTTGTTATTAAATGTTTCTTGTGTAAGTTTTTGGCAGTAAACTTCCAAATCATCTTTAGTACGTCTATTTCACGCCTGAAATAATACAAAATTCAAAATAAGTAATTTGTCATCTCCATGCTTTACCACTGCAACTGTTTTCATAGTGATATTCCTGATATAAATTTAAAACATAGATAATCCGGGGGGTGTGGCTAGTTGCTGAGCAAGATGGAAGCATAATCCACAGCTTTGGCTCCAGAGCTCCTAATCCATCGCCATCCTGGTGTACAGAACACAGAAAAAGGCACCACAGCTGAGATGTCTCAACACAAAAACAAAAAGAACGGCTCCAAGGCAGAATAAAATAAACGTCTTCACGCAAAAAATGGTACCTGACCCTGCAGATCAACAGGCCTCTGATAATGATGGTGACAGCATGGAAGGGACAGAAAGTTCGCAACGCGACCCACCGGGGAAACTCACCACGAGCTACCTTACTAAGGCTCTAGGTGATCTCTCCTGAAAACTAATTACTTCATGGCAGACCTCCATGGAATCCCTCCACAGGGACGTGATAGAACTAGGCCAACGCACGGCCCACACCGAAACCAAAATGGAGGAATTCTCCTCCGCACATAACGACCTGGCAAGCCATATGTAGGAACTAGAGGCCAAGCTGGAACGCACCGAAACCAAGCTCGCAGACCTGGAACACCAGGCAAGGCGCAATAATAGCCGCATCAGAGGGGTGCCTGAAACTGTCCCACCCACCGACAGAGCTACAGGCCTATGTCAGAGACCTCCTCCATGCCTACGCACCTGAAATACCCACCGACATGCTCCTATTGGACCGCATGCACTGGGTCCCACGGCCCAGACATCGACGAGACACAACTCCTCGAGATATACTACTAGGAGCACATTATTACGATATGAAGGAACATATCCTCAGAGCCAGCAGGAACAAAGCTAAACCACCAGATGATTACCCCAATCAGAAGCTCTTCATGGACCTCTCTGCCACGAAACTCGGCAGGCAAAGGGATTTTGCACTAATTGTGGAAATCCTGAGATCGAACGGCACACGATACCGCTGGGGGTTTCCTACCAAGATGCTGGTAAACAAAGAAGGGAGAATAATATCCTTACTCTCCCCCGAAGATGGTCTACCTAAGCTGAGATCCTGGGGCCTTGAAAATATGCCGGATGAACAAGCGGACACCCAGCACTGGAGAATTAAGCTGGACTGGCACAAAACCCACAGCAAACGATGAAAACCATAGACTGCACCTCAAATACAGAGACTCCGAGTACCGCAAGTATCTCTTAAGCTTAATTGATGGATACGATAATCCACTTAGCAGTTCCACTATGTGACATGTACTCATAACTGTTGTTATAATTGTTTATGTGCTATTCCGCCTCCTACCCTAACGATGTACCCGCACTGCCCCATACCCTGCACCCCAAGCGCGCAGGCAGGGAGTGAGATAGATCCAAAGACAACCCGCAGGGAACGAGGCAGGTTGAATCCCCAACCCCCACAACAGCGGGGTCCCTAAGCTCCATTATTCCACCCGAGCTTAAAGAGGGACATACCATAAATGTAACCAATTCCCAGCTGAAATCCAGGGGGAAGCGGCAGATAGACCGCGAAACATACTAGCAATGGAAATAGAGAGGGGTTCAAATGATAAATCTGAAGCAGAAATACAGCAAAAACATATTGAAAATTTATAAATAAATACAAAAAGAGAGAAAGCTGGGACTAATTGTATATATTAACTGAGGAGCGGCACAGTGTTTGCAACCCATTAGACTCTACGAGTCACATATTACTGGAATACAAACAGGTGTGATGCCACTCTGCCTTCCCCCATCAAAGTTACCCAGCCGTATTGGCACAACCTGTTAAGGGTAATACATTATCCGAAAAGTTCTGTACACCCTATGTTATGTGTAAGATAGCTCACTTGTTTCCTACCCACGCTGTGCACCCGCGTGACACTGTGCCCCACTGGGGGATTTACTTGTACATAGTCCCCCCACCCCCGGTTACCCCCCTAAGCCTGCCCACGTTGCCCCCCCATACTTACCCTAGGATCTTAAATCATGGTGCAACGTACTCCAATCCGACAAGCACAGTCTCACTAAAACTACTAGACACACACACACCCTAGCAACCCACATACCGCAACATAGGGAGATAAGTACTGATGTAGATTGTGAAACTAGCAGCCTTTTCCATACCACCAGCTTGACCAGCAAGCGACATTGCTGCCCAAGTTTACTCATGCACAACAAATGCACCAGGAAGCCACAAGCCCATTTTACAGACCCCCAGTGTTGATTATTTACTCACATAACGTGAGGGGAATGAACA
This sequence comes from Pelobates cultripes, assembly GCA_933207985.1. Classification (NCBI taxonomy): domain Eukaryota; kingdom Metazoa; phylum Chordata; class Amphibia; order Anura; family Pelobatidae; genus Pelobates; species Pelobates cultripes. The sequence goes on from OW240916.1 coordinate 112,818,106, forward strand.
CCCCTCATAAACGCAGGATGTTACTCAGAGAAACAAGCTAAGGCTGACATCCTGTGCATCCAAGAGACACACCTTGTCAAGGCCAGAATCCCTACCTTTGGCACTAAGAACTACCCCATACAATATCAAGCAGCTCACACATCAAAAGCGAGAGGAGTGACAATTCTCGTTCATAAATCACAGATAGCAAGGGCAGATACATCATACTGGTATGCAAAATAAATGACACAACGTATACAATAGCAAATTTATACCGCCCTAACATAAAGGAGAGGAATTTCCTCCATAAGGTGTTAATCAAACTAGATCCCCTCCAAACTGAACAGCTACTTATTTGCGGGGATCTTAACCACATTTTCAACCTAGAAACAGATACCTCAGCAACCCCACAACAACCCAGACATAAAGCCTTACAAACACAGTGTTTGTCTATAGCTAAACTGCTAACCGAATTTAGCCTATATGACTCATGGCGAACGCTCCACCCGGGAGAACTGACCTACTCTCACTACTCTACGGTCCGCAAAACCCACTTCAGAATCGACCATATACTGATATCAGCCCCGACACTACTCAAGACCTTTCAGTGCCGGATAGGTGACATAATGTGGACACATTCCAAACTAGAGGTTGAGCTCCGTGGAAGCTCAATGAATCATTGCTTGCTGATGAGCAATTGAAACTGAAACTGGACAGGGAGCTGCAGGAGTACTTTACCACAAACGATACCCCTGACAGCATGGCATTAACCCAATGGCTAGCCCACAAATCAGTGGTGAGGGGAATTTTAATTAGCCGAGCCTCATACATTAAACGTACAGCCCAAACCAAACTTCTGACACTACTGTGGCAGCTGCAGGATGCAACCACCCAACACTTCATCTCCCCATCGCCCACCTTGCAAACCACCATTGACCAGACACAAAAACTAATCAATGAGTGGCATCTAAACAAAACTGCATACACAATGCAAAAGGGGATATGCCCAGGGCAATAAAGCAGGGAAACTACTCGCTTCAAGACTCCGACAACAGCAACAAGCCTTGAAAATACCCTACCTTATACAAACAGATGGTACAAAAATATACTATTCCCAACACATAGCAGACAAATTGGCAGGGTGCTATTCAGCACTCTATAACCTCAAACATGATACAACAATCCACCAACCTACAAAAGCAGACATAAGTGACTTATCCAAGCCTTGAAAATGGTAAGGGATGGTAAGGGATGGTAAGCCTTGAAAATACCCTACCTTATACAAACAGATGGTACAAAAATATACTATTCCCAACACATAGCAGACAAATTGGCAGGGTGCTATTCAGGACTCTATAACCTCAAACATGATACAACAATCCACCAACCTACAAAAGCAGACATACGTGACTTATCCACCTCCCGACTCTTTCTCCAGACCAACAGCAAACATAACAAACTCCCATCACGGTAGAAGAGCTCCTCTCTACGATTGACGCTCTACCGACTGGCAAATCAATACTACAAAGCCTACTCCAGCACATTAGGACCCCCTTTACACAAAGCTTACCAGGCTAAGCTTACCAGGCTATGAACCCAACGGTATCTAATCAATGCTGGAGATGCCAAAACGACATGGGGGACATGCTCCACATTTGGTGGGGTTGCCCAAAACACTGGCAAGCAGTGATACACCACAGGAGATGCTAATCGCACACATAGCGGCATTACCAAAACCACTAAAGGACAAAATCTCAGACCCATATCATTACTGAACACAGATATAAAACTTTTCGCAAATTTTTTTTCCAACAGATTGGCAACTATAATACCAACCATAGTACATGACGACCAAGTGGGATTTGTGAAGGTGCTAGACTTGATGCATTGCCTTTAAGGAGGGGGGAGCAGTGTGTTCCTCTCTTTAGATGCAGAAAAAGCATTTGACAGGCTGAACTGGTCCTTCCTCCTCGAGGTACTGAAAAAATTCAACTTCCCAACTCCATTCCTGGCAGCAGTAACAGCACTCTACAGCAACCCCTCCACCAGGGTCTCCGCCAGCAAGTTTATCTCCAAACCACTCGCCATTTCAAATGGATCACGACAGGGATGCCCACTGTCCCCCTTGTTATATATCTGTCACGGTTCTCACTGCAACATCCAGACACGGTCGCCCCAGAAGTGCCCAACAAGGGATTTAAACCTGGGTACTTTGCGGTCCTGGGCCTGTTGTTTCTCCTCTGAGCCATCATACAGCTCAATTAATAGCCTGAAGTCTGATCTTGTCTTGTATCCAGCACCGGGGGTTGGAATTTACCTGAGACTGCTCCTGTCACTCATGGTCCACCTGTGGCTGATCACTGACTAGCCAGGTATAAGACACTGCCTCTCCCTGTGTCAGTGTCAGTTCATTGACTCTGATTCCTGTGTTGGTGTTTGTGTTCCAGTGTTCTCCAGTTGGCTCCTGACCTTGGCTTTCTATTTGTGTATCCTGATTTCTGGCATCCTCTGACTTTGCTTACCCTCGTTTATCCTGACTTCTGGCACCCTCTGACCTTTGGCTTACCCACAATGATTCTCCTGCTTGTGTCCATCTCCCTGTGTCAGTGTCAGTTCATTGACTCTGGTTTCTGTGTTGGTGTTTGTGTTCCAGTGTTCTCCAGTTGGCTCCTGACCTTGGCTTTCTATTTGTGTATCCTGATTTCTGGCACCCTCTGACCTTTGGCTTACCCACAATGATTCTCCTGCTTGTGTCTGTACCTGTACTGCGACTTGGAGCATTATCCTGCACAGCCCCAGTGCACAGACTCACAGCCCAGGTGAATTCTTACCTGACCACCTTGGCCTGTGTTTAATTGCAAGGGTGAGCACATATCTCTGCCTACCGGACTCCCAACCAAGGTAAGCCGTGACAATATCCTAGTGCTGGAACACCTCACCACCCTAATCCGTAACCACCCACACATACGAGGTATACGAGTAAAACAGTGAGAATACAAACTTACACTGTTTGCCGACAATATCCTACTCACACTATCCAACCCTAAGACCTCCCTGCAAGCGTTCGCAACCACCCTAGAGGCTTACAGCAAAACGCAAGCCATGAATCTCAACCTTCCCAGCAAATGTGTAAAATACCTGAAGTCCAAATTCCAATATGATTGGAGGACCGACCATCTTACCTTCATAGGTATCAAACTTACCCCTTCGGTGACCCAACGTTTTAAAGCAAACTATGTAACATTATATGATCAGGTGAAAACACTCCTCCAGGGATGGTACAAACAATTTATCTCTTGGACCGGCCGAGTTGCTGTGGTGAAAAAGGTGGTACTCCCGAAATATCAATATCTATTTAGGACCCTCCCCATTCGGATACCGTCCTCCTACTTCTCAGAAAACCAAACATTACTAAACCAGTTTATCTGGGCAAACAAAAAAAAACAGAGTGGCCATCGCCACGATGTACAGACACCACTCGAGAGAAGGCACAAGCCTCCCCAACATACAACACTACTACCGTGCTGCTTACATTAACCCCATCATCATAGCACAAACCCAAGAGTGGCGTCCACAATGGGTGGCACTAGAGTCTGACATATCTCCAGGGCAACACTTTTTATCGGTCACGTGGATCCCGCCTCCCATTAGACCTAAAGGCATAACGATGCTACATACTACAGCCCTGACAAAACATATATGGGAATCCCATAGAGCTACTCTATGCAGGAAAAAAAGGCCTATAGCCCAGCAATGATGATCAACACACTACAACTGCTGATCCCAGACTTTAATTCCCGACTGTGGGAGGGGCACCACATTAAATGCATCACTCAATTACTACAGGGACGAAAAATTATACCCTTCCCACAACTACAAAATGATTATAACTTACCAAGCACAGCTGAGTTCTCATATTTCCAAGTAAGGGCATGGTTACTCAAATACTATGTACCGGTAATGAAAAATGTAAATGAGCTGCGGCTGACGACCTTTGAATGGGTAATGACAACACAAATGCCAGCTAAGAAAACAATTTCGCTAATGTATGCCAGCATAAATAAGGAATCGAATATCAAAACATTGCCCTTTGTACAAGCATGGGAACACGAGCTCAACCTCAATCTCCCTGACAAAGCATGGGAACAGCTATTCGCTGTCCATAAAAAACAAACCCTATGCTCATCCCACAAAGAGCTTTCAAAAAAATTGTTATAGATGGTAACTAGTACCAAAGTGGCTACACCGCATGAACACAACGGTATCTAATCAATGCTGGAGATGCCAAAATGACACGGGGGACATGCTCCACTTGGTGGGGTTGCCCAAAACACTGGCAAGCAGTGATAAAACTCGTAGCTTCGGGGACGGGGCTCACCATTCCAAATACCCCAGAGACCTTCCTATTACATAACTACCCCCAAACATTGCAAAGGTGATCATGTATCTCACTTACCAAATAAATATAGTGGCACTAACACTTATCAGTAGAAAGTGGTGCATTAATGAGCCGCCAACAATACAGGAATGTATCCACTTAGTGGATCAAAACAAGACCTCCGAACGTGCAGCAAGAATGGCGGCCAATCAACAGACCAAAATCGTTAAAATCCCACTTCTTCATAAAAGCGTATCAATTAAACTGTTAACAGCTCCTGACTGATTCCTCTTCTGCAACTGTCATTAGTATAATATTATCCTTACCTTTTTGTGTCATTTTACCCCACTTCCTCTAGCATGTAAGATCATTGAGCAGGGCCCTCAACCCCTCTGTTCCTGTGTGTCCAACTTGTCTGGTTACAACTACATGTCTGTTCATCCACCCATTGTAAAGCGCTGCGGAATTTGATGGCACTATATAAATATAATAATAATAATAATAGCCTGGGAACGATGGACAGAGGCGATGAAAGCCTTGGCACCAAGCAACCGGGACCCCAACCCACCTGAAGTGTCGACAGCCGCGCTCATATAAGTAAACCACGGTTCGGTTTGATAAAACTCACAGTACATTGCTGACATCTAAAATGTGAAACAATGTTCAGTTCCTAAACACCAAAGATTTCTAATGTACCGTTGTCAAGATGACTCAAGTTATTGTTTACAAAGTATTGTAATATGAGATTGTCTTACTTATTGCAAGTGTCATGCATGTCTGTGAAAAAAAAATGTTTAATTACAAAAAAAAAACCTAGATAATCCATAGTATCTCATGAGGCATTTTGGATTTGTACTGCATTGCAGCACAGTTACATATTAATAGAAGTTGAAAAAACTCCCATTTATTACATTCAGCTTTTCATATGTTCATATTTCTCCTTTTGATCTAAAATGGTGAAAAATATGAACATAAATCAATTTTAAATAATGCTACACAAAATAAAAAAAATTGTCCTCTTAAAGTTCCACTCCTACAATCATAACAACCATATCTCAATAAAGTACTTATGATGGCTGGAGTCCCTGGATGCTATCTTCCATTACGAAGTTAAATCATTTTTAAATGGCTTAACACCATATTTCTATTATCTATTATCTTGAAGTGATGGTTCACAAGAAACCTGACTATTTCTGATAATCACTGTTATTAGAAGAGTTCCTACATAGGCAGGGCCGGTGCAAGGATTTTTGCCGCCCTAGGCAAAATAAAATTGTCCTGCTCCCCTCCTCCCCATATGATCTGCCATATGAACTAATGCCAGTGCTGCACACAGTGTGTGTTTAAATTAAAAAGCCTGCAGGGACAGGCTATACACACCAGAACCACTTCATTAAGCTGTAGTGGTTCTGGGAATATAGTGTCCCTTTAATGTGAGGTAAATTAGAGATTAGTGTCACTAATAATATACTAAATTGCCTACTTAAAACCAGATGAGGATGGTGATGGGCTCTGGCTGCAGTAGAACAGGATCTCTGGAGGCTGTTTGTAACTGTGGTCACAAAATTAATTGATCTGGGAGAACGGGAAGCAGTTCCATTTTTGGGGGCCCCTTACACAGCTCAAGGTCTGGGCCCCAGGGCCTGACTGTGAGTATGCCCATAAGGCCCACCCATAAGACCACCGACATGTTCCACTCATGAGTTTGTTCACAGGGAGGGGAGTGTGTAGGGGATGTGTTATAGTTACATAGTTACATAGCTGAAAAGAGACTTGAGTCCATCAAGTTCAGCCTTCCTCACAAATGTTGTTGCTGTTGATCCAAAAGAAGGCAAAAAACCTGGTCTGAAGCGCTTCCAATTTTGCCACAAACTAGGAAAAATTCCTTCTTGACCCCAAAATAGCAGTCAGATGTCTCCTTGGATCAAGCAGCTATTACCCCACTAATTAGAAATTATATCCCTGTATGTTATGTTTTTGTAAGTATTTATCCAATTTCAGTTTAAACATCTGTATGGACTCTGACAAAACCACCTCTTCAGGCAGAGAATTCTATATCCTTATTGTTCTTACTGTAAAAAAAAACTTTTCTTTGCCTTAGATGAAATCTCCTTTCTTCCAGCCTAAATGTGTGACCCTGTGTCCTATGTTTAGCCCTGTTTATGAATAGATGTCCAGATAAAGGTTTGTACTGGCCCCGAATATATTTGTATAAAGTTATCATATCCCCTCTCAGGCACCGTTTTTCCAAACTAAACAGATTTAATTTTTTTAACCTTTCTTCATAACTAAAATGCTCCATTCCTTTTATCAATTTTGTAGCTCGTCTCTGGACCCTCTCCAGTGCCATGATAGCCTTCTTTAGAACAGACGCCCAAAATTGCACAGCATATTCAAGGTGTGGTCTTACCAGCGATTTATAAAGAGGCAAAATTATATTTTCATCCCGAGAATTTATGCCCCTATTTATACATGACAAAATCTTACTGGCCTTAGCAACTGCAGATTGACATTGCATATTGCTGCCTAATTTGTTGTCTATAACAATTCCCAAATCCTTCTCGTGTGTGGTTATCCCTAATTCACTACCATTTAGTGTGTAAGTTGCTTGTGCATTCTTAACCCCGAAGTGCATAACTTTGCATTTCTCTATGTTAAATTTCATCTGCCATTTTAGTGCCCAGTCCCCCAATCTATCCAAATCTCTCTGCAGCAAAGCACCTGCTCATTTTATTACTTTACAAAGTTTTGTGTCATCTGCAAACACTGATACATGGCTTTCAATGCCTATTTCAAGATCATTTATAAATATGTTAAATAGAAGTGGTCCCAAAACAGAACCCTGAGGGACACCACTTACCACTTTTGTCCAGCCTGAAAATTTACCATTAATTACAACTCGTTGTACTCTATCTTTAAGCCAATGTTCTACCCAAGAACAAGAATATTCATCTAGACCAATTTCTTTTAGTTTGAAGACTAACCCATTGTGAGGAACCGTATCAAATGCCTTGGCAAAATCCAAGTATATCACATCCACTGCAACACCCTGATCTATACTTCTACTTACTTCTTCATAGAATGCAATTAGGTTAGTTTGACATGACCTATGTTTCATAAAACCATGCTGAATATTGCTAATAACAAAGTTCTTCCCAATGAATTCCTGAATATTATCCCTTAATAGCACTTAAAATATTTTCCCAGTTACAGAAGTTAAGCTCACAGGTCTATAATTTCCAGGCAAGGATTTTGAACCCTTTTTAAATATAGGAACAACATCTGCCTTCCTCCAATCTTCCGGTACAACACCTGAAACAAAAGAATCTTGAAAAATGAAATACAGAGGTTCACTTATTTCCCCACTTAGCTCCTTAAGTACTGGTGGATGAATACCATCAGGCCCCGGAGCTTTATTTACATTAATTTTCTTTAATAGCTGTAGCACCTTGTCTCGAGTTATCCAATCACAAGTTGTTTGCAAGTTTTTTGCAGCAATCATTTGCATATCTCTTGCCATAGGATCCTCATTAATATATACTGAAGAAAAATAGTTATTGAAAATTTCTGCTTTTTCCTGGTCTTCATTAGCTAATAAACCCAACTCTGTTAAGTGTTAATGTAGAGGATCTAATGTGTGTGCTTATGGAATGTAGTGTATAGGGATACCAGTTTGTGTAGGTGATGCAGTGTGTTTGTGTGTGTGTGTAGTGGAAGCAGTGTGTTTTTGTGTAAGGGATAGAAAGTAGTGTGTGTTTGTGTATAAGGGATGTATTTGTGTTTCTGGTTGTGTGTAAGGGATGCATTGTGTGAATCTGTGTTTGTATGCATAAGGGATGCAAGGTGTGTTTCTGTGTATGTAAGGGATGCAGTGTGTGTGTCTGTAAGGAGTGCATTGAGTGTGTGTTAGAGATGCATTGTGTTTCTGTTTGTGTGTAAGAGAAGCAGTGTGTGTGTGCATGTGTGTGTAAGGGATGCATTGTGTGCTTCTGTGTATGTGTGCAAAGGATGCATTTTCTTTATGTGTAAGGGTTGCATTGTATGTTTGTGTAAGGGGTGCATTGTGTGTATCTCTGTGTGTAAGGGAAGCATGTTGTGTTTCTGTGTGTGTAGGGAAGCATTGTGTTTGTGTGTGCGTAGTGTGAAAGAGCACCCTGTCCTGCCCCCTGTCCTATAGAGCTCTCCCTTCCGTCCCTTAGAACTCTCCCCTGCCCCTTAGTGGTCTCTCCTCTCCTCCCCTGTCCCTTAGTGGTCTCTACTCTCCTCCCGCCCTCCCTTAGTGGTCTCTCCTTTTCTCCCCGACTTTACATTATTGGTCTCCCTCTTAGTTGTCTCAGCTCTCCTCTGCCCCTCCCCTTTCCATTAGTGGTCTCTCCTCTCCCCCCCCTTTCCATTAGTGGTCTCTCCTTCCTCCCCCCACCCTTAGTGGTCTCTACTTTCATCACCCCTACCTCCCTTAGTGGTCTCCCCCCCCCTCCCTCCTTTAGTGGCCTCTCCCCCCCACATTCTCCTCACCCTTCCCTCCCTCCCACGTTCTTCTCACACACTCTCTTCCTCCCTTAGTGGATGCTCTCCCACTCCCCTCCCATTCTCATCACCCTTCCGCCCACGTCCTTCTCACCACCGCCCTCCTTTAGTGGACTCTCCCCCCGTTCTCCTCACCACCTCCCTCCCTTAGTGGACTCTTCCCTCCCCCCACATGCACCTCACCATCCCTCATCCCATTCCTCCCTTGGACTCTGCCCTTCCCTGTGTTCTCCTCACCTGTTCTTCTCACCTCCCCCCTCCCTGTGTTCTCGTCACCCCCCTGTGTTCTTATCACCCTCCCCCTCCCTTCCCTGTGTTTTTTTCACCTCCCCCCTCCCTGTGTTCTCCTCATCTCCCCTTACCTGTGTAGCATGGCCGAACCCCTCTCCGGTCCGCGATACAGGAGCTTCTGAAATGAGTGAGCACTTCCTATCATTCCAGCCGGGTACAGGAAACGGATGTTCCTGTACCGCAGACCGAAGAGGGGCTCAGCTATGCTACACAGGGAAGGGTTGGGGTGTGTGAGGAGAAAGGGGGGAGAGGCAGTGCTGCAGCCGCCTGAGGCTCTCTATAGAACGCTCACTCAGGAGGGTGCAGCATTAGAAGGGCCGGCGATGAGGGCACAGGGGGCCTCCTCCTTTTTGGCACTCTAGGCAACTGCCTAGGTCGCCTTATAGGAAGCGCCGGCCCTGTACTTGGGGGAATAGACTGACCATTTATATTTACGGTTTACAGAAAAAATATGATTGTATGAATCTGTTTGTAACACTTTATTATAAGGCCAGCAGTAGGCTTACGGAATAAATCTTGACCAATACTTACAGAGACAGAGACACTACTCAATTCTAAGTCTAGTGATTTTTTTTTACTTATACCTTATGCACAGAGGCTCTTCCCTGAATACCCAATATGCACTTGGATGTTACAGTAACAGGAGTAAGCAGATACAGACTACAATTCGAATCATTGCATTTATTTTCATTCATCACACTAAAATATATGCAAACAGCCATGAAAATGCCAACTCTGTTTTAGTATTAATCCTCTGTAAATCAATATGGACAATGACAAAAAGAAATAATATAAAACACACTTCAATACAATAGTCCCAGATGGCCTGTAGCAAACAATTGTATTTACTAAAGAGAGTTAATAAAGAAAAATTAAATAAATAGTACAAACCTCAGCTGCCTGCAGTAAAACTGACAAATTCTTAGGAAAGACCATTATTAAGCAGCTTGACAGAGTGGATAAAGATACATATTTTTTTTTATTACTTTATTAAACTGGTGTTAGACTTTCCAAAATCTGAGCAATGATTATAAAATAAGTCAATTCAATGTAGTGGTCAGTGTGCCACCTGTCCAATCTGTCTAAGGAATCCAATGAATATTGTTTAATCAATATTCAAATACTTTAGATGTAGATGTAGTAAAATAAATAAAAGAAAATAAAAAGCACATAAGAACCTGGGCTTGACTTTAAACCCTGAAAATTAGGATGAAATATTTCTAAAATCTCAAAAATATATTTCCCTTTGTATGCCCAGTGCGACACATATACAGTATCTCACAAAAGTGAGTACACCTCTCACATTTTTGTAACTATTTTATTATGTCTTTTCATGTGACAACACTGAAGAAATGACACTCTGCTACCATGCAAAGTAGTATGTGTACAGCCTGTATAACAATGTAAATTTGCTGTCCTCTCATAATAACTTAACACACAGCCATTAATGTCTAAACCGTTGGCAACAAAAGTGAGTACACCCCTAAGTGGAAATGTCCAACTTGGGCCCAATTAGCCATTTTCCTTCCCCGGTGTAATGTGACTCGTTAGTGTTACAAGGTCTAAGGTATGAATGAGGAGCAGGTGTGTTAAATTTGGTGTTATCGCTCTCACACTCTCTCATATTGGTCACTGAAAGTTCAACATGGCACCTCATGGCAAAGAACTCTCTGAGGATCTGAAAAAAAGAATTGTTGCTCTACATAAAGATGGCCTTGGCTATAAGAAGATCGCCTAGACCCTGAAACTGAGCTGCAGCACGGTGGGCAAGACCATACAGTGGTTTCACAGGACAGGTTCCACTTAGAACAGGCATCTCAATGGTCTACCATAGAAGTTGTGTGCACATGCTCAGTGTCATATCCAGAGGTTGTCTTTGGGAAATAGACATATGAGTGCTACCAGCATTGCTGCAGTGGTTAAAGGGGTGGGGGGTCATCCTGTCAGTGCTCAGACCATACGCCGCACACTGCATCAAATTGGTCTGCATGGCTGTCATCCAAGAATTAAGCCTCTTCTAAAGATGATGCACAAGAGAACCCTCAAACAGTTTGCTGAAGACAAGCAGACTATGTCCTGTGGTCCGATTAGACCAAGATAAACGTATTTGATTCAGATGGTGTCAAGCGTGTGTCGGCAACCAGGTGCAAACACAAGTCTTGCCTACAGTCAAGCATGGTGGTGGAAGCAGGGCCGGTGCAAGGATTTTTTCCGCCCTAGGCAAAAGTAAAGTTTGCCGCCCCCCCCCATGTGACATCACAATGCTCCACCCATATGATCTGCCATGTTAATTAACGCCAGTGCTGCAGTGCCGCCGTGTTTACATTATAAGGCATGCAGGGACAGGCTATAGACACCAGAACAACTACATTAAGCTGCAGTGGTTCTGGGGACTATAGTGTTTCTTTAATGTGAGGTAAATTAGAGATTAGTGCCACGAATAATATACTAGATTGCCTACTTACAACGAAATGAGGATGATGATGGGCTCTAGATGCAGTTTGGCTCCACTGGTCTGGTGTAGAACAGGCTCTCTGGAGGCTGTTTGTAACTGTGGTCACAAAAATCAATATTCTGGGAGAACGGGAAGCAGCTCCATTTTTGAGGGGCCCTTTACACAGATCAAGGTCTGGGTCCCAGGGTCCACCTTCATGTTCCACCAATGAGTTTGTTCACAGGGGGTGGAGTGTGTAGGGGATGTCCTGATATGTGTGTAAGGAATGCATTGTGTGAATCTATGTTTGTATGTGTAAGGGCTGCAAGGTGCGTTTCTGTGTATGTACAGGATGCAGTGTGTGCGTGTGTAAGGGGTGCATTGAGTGTGTGTAAGGGGTGCATTGAGTGTGTGTAAGGAATGCATTGTGTGTTTCTGTGTGTGTAAGGGATACATTGTGTGTAAGGGTTACATTGTTTGTGTGTGTGGGTGTGGGTGTGTCTGTGTGTGTAATGCATTGTGTGTTTTTCTGTGTGCAAGGGGTGCATTGCATGTGTGTGTGATGGATGTCAATCTCTCCCCCCTCCCTTGTCACTCTCTTCTCCCCCCTCTCCCTCCCTTGTCACTCTCTTCTCCCCCCTCTCCCTTGTGACTCTCTTCTCTCCTCCCCCTTCCCACTCTCATTGCCCCTTCCTCCCCTGTAACTCTCACCCCCCGTCAATTTCTTCTCCCCCCCACCAATTTCTTCTTCTCCCCCCTCCCCTACCAATTTCTTCTTCTCCCCCTCCCCTACCAATTTCTTCTTCTCCTCCCTCCCCATTTCTTCTTCTCCCCCCTCCCTACCAATTTCTTCTTCTCCCCCCTCCCCTGCCAATTTCTTTTCTCCCCACTCCTCCCAATTTCTTCTCCCACCCTCCCCATTTCTCCCCCCTTCCCTCCCAATTTCTTTCTCCAACCCCCCCACCTTTGTTGTAGCGTGGCCGAGCCCTGCAGCATGACGGTCCGCGGGTACAGGTTACTTTTGTTTCCTGTACCCGGCCGGACTAACAGGAAGTGCACAGATGCTCCCTGAACCCGTCGGACCATCATGCTGCAGGGCTCGGCCACGCTACAACAGAGGGAGTGACAGGAGGGGGCGCTGAGCATTTCCCTCCTGTCAGCCCCTCTCCTCAGGTTGCGCCCGGGCGGTGCAGTCCGCCCTCATGGACGCACCGCCCGGGCAAAGCTGCAGCCGCCTGAAGCTCTCTACAGAGCGCTCGGGCGGCTGCAGCATGGGAGGCCGGCGCTCCTGGCGGCGCCCCTTCCCAAGGGGCGCCCTAGGCGGCTGCCTAGTCCGCCTTACAGGTACCGGCGGCCCTGGGTGGAAGTGTCATGGTGTGGGCCTGCATGAGTGCTGCCAGCACTGGGGAGCTACAGTTCATTGTGGGAACCATACTGAAGCAGAGCATGATCCCCTCCATTCGGAGACTGGGCCACAAGGCAGTATTCCAACATGATAACAACACCAAACACACCTCCAAGACAACCACTGCCTTGCCACAAGAAAAATTGTAAATACAGAGTTCACTTTCAAAGGGGTTACAAGATGGCCGCCGCAGTGCACCAAAATGAACACCACCGGCGGGGTTAAAAAAGAATTACAAATAATGTACTTAAACCTGAGTCTAGATAGAATAGGAAATGAGGAGGACTCAACAAAAACAAGAAACAAGGGTTTTTTTGTTTTTTTTAAATGGGCATAACCTAATCCCTTTTTTTATTTATAAAAAATAAACAAATCAAAATCAACATTAAGCCCTTTAGCGGGCCATGGTATCAAGTTTAAAAACCCAGCTCATTTCAGTTCTCCCTAAAATTTTAGAAATGTTCCCCCCTCTCCATGGGGGAGATATTTTTTCTATAGCAGAAAACTTTAAAAATGTAGGGTCTCTGTTATGAATTAAAAAATGTTTTGACACTGGATGATTTAAAAACAAAAATTTTTGATAAATTCCTACAGTGCTCTGCTATACGGGTTTTTAAACATCTGGTGGTCATCCCGACATACTGCAATTTGCAAGGATACTCTAAGAGATATATAACATTTTGTGAGTGACAGGTAATAAAGCTATTGCTATTATATAAAGCTTATATTGGCTCCATTGGATTCCACACAAGGACTTTAATTGTTAAGCGCTGTTTCCCTACATCCCCCGCTTTACTTGCATCAATGACCAGAAAGAAGAGACTCTGGTTTGGGAAAGTTTTAGATGCTGTACACATAAGGAACAAGCGCCAGAAATCTCACTTGCTGTTTAGACATTAATGGCTGTGTGTTGAGTTATTTTGAGGGGACAACAAATTTACACTGTTATACAGGCTATACACGTACTACTTTACATTGTAGCAGAGTGTCATTTCTTCAGTGTTGTCACATGAAAAGATATAATACAATATTTACAAAAATGTGAGGGGCGGCTCACTTTTGTGAGATACTGTATAATATAATGAGGACTATTTTGACATACATTTCCACATAACTATGCTCTACATATCTGCTTTTTAGTCAGAATTATTTTACCTTTGACCAAGAATTTCTACAATACTGCTGAATCTGATTCAAAAGTTGATTTACTCAATTGTATTCCCACTATGGTAAAAACATCCATGTCTCACAGTGGACTAACCCATTGTTTGCAAAGAAGCATTTTGGACAATTCTTCACATCCCCATTGTGGCGCATTTCAATAATGGAAAGTCTGATTGCTTGTTGATTATAACTGTAATACTTTATGGCTGTTTGCAGCTACACACGGTGAAAAGATAGAGAAAACGCATAATTGAGGAATGTCTCTGGAAGCAGTTTAAGCAGTATGTACTGCTAATCTCCCATGTTGAAATTAGGATAAGACCCACCAATATTGGGGTACTGTGACGTAGCGATGGGCTTAACACAATATGGCCATATGGTGTAACTGAACCCCCATATTTATTTGCTAAGATAAATTATTTTAAATAGCCTTGTATAATTTGAAACTGTATTTTTTTCGTGTCTGTGCACTATTTTCATTAATCTGTGTTTTGCTATTCTCCACTTTCTGGAATGTAGTGCAAAGATTAATATATTAAAATTGGAATAGGATCCAGGAAGTGCCCAGTAACTTAGGCCTTTAATAAAATATATGTGAACCTCTTCGAGGCACAGTCTCCTGGGTCCTAAGGAGTTAATCCTAATTAGAGCGTAAGACTTTATTAAAAGTTATGGCCCTATAAAAGCGGAGGACTTATAACCTAGGATGCAAGTAATTTAAATTACAAATGGAAATCATCTACCCAACTGTACATAAGGACCTTATTTTATGGAAAATGAGCCCACTGTTTATAGAACTTACCTCTTTTGAATGAGGGGGAAAATGCCTCTGGGAAATCTATAAGGTATCGCCATGGTAATGATCAAGTGGCCCAGAGAATCATTTTACAATGGAGTCATGAGGGACCCACTCTCCAGTGTGGAGATTCATACCCTGTCACAGCTAGGTAACTACCATAACAATAGCAATCACTATAGGATGAAAGGAATATCATATTGCACATATACACAACACTCAAAAGACTATTATTCTTTTGTTTGTGCCCCTCTCGATTACAGATGATTAGCACAGTTTAGCAATTCCATGTTTACTAGGTGACAGTTAGGGTGCTTAGAGCACTAATTGTGACTAACCCCTCCTTTCATAGAGATTGTATGTCCACAAAGTAAGCAGGTGATCACAATGGCATTGGTGAACACCTGATAATACCATAAGCATAAAAAACGAAATCATGTGGTGGTTTGTTAACTCCCTGTGCCCCAAAAATACATAGATGAGCACAAGACCTATTTATTTGAAAGCAGAATTATCCTTTTTTACATACGTAGTCTTGTGTTTGTATGAGATAATTTTGGGTGCAAATATTTTATGTTCATTATTTATACTTATTATTTTACAATGTTAACCGAGTTTGGACATGGTTAGGAGTTACGTTATCCAGTGTAAAATCTGAATTTGGGAACGATAGAAATATATATAATAATTATTTTATAATGTATATTGTGCAAAGTAACAAAACAAAAAGGGGATTATTTTAATGCAAGCAAAAAAATCTCTGATAAAAGGCATTGTACTTAAATAGTGTTTCTCGTGCTATTTGATTGCCAGTGATAAGGCCACATTTATGTATCGTATCCTCCACCATTGTGAAATACATTTGCTTGTAAAAAGTCTTATCGCATGCATATATCATTTCACATGGTAAATCTCGAAACTGAAAACATTGATAATTTATGCTGTAAATCCTGTGCGTACTTTCAAATATTCAGAGTTTTTACACATGTGCCAATTAACTAATTTATATTACCTTTGAAATGCCAGTATAAGCCTAGTTAAAACACATGAG
The DNA here is from genome assembly GCA_933207985.1 of Pelobates cultripes. Classification (NCBI taxonomy): domain Eukaryota; kingdom Metazoa; phylum Chordata; class Amphibia; order Anura; family Pelobatidae; genus Pelobates; species Pelobates cultripes. Next base: position 112,834,131 of record OW240916.1, read on the forward strand.
GTTTATTACCATAAAAAATATTTGCCATAATTAAAGTTATAGAAACACTCCAAGTATAGTAACCACTAAAGACCAACACTGTATGCTGTCGCTACGCTGACTGCCAGGTGAAGGAACTTAAGGACAGACCTTGTAACAATGACTAACAGGTAACTAAAACTGATGTACCCAAGTGTAATATAAAGAGTGTGTAATAAAAAAATTCTCAAGTCACAAATACATGTTAGTTAAATATTGGATTCGTAATCTTAATCTTAAGCAACTTGTAGATGTCCTAAGCGCACATGACCAATAACAGTTAAGGTTTGATCAAAAAAGCATAGGAATAATCTCAGTTCATTGGCAGCTGTTAGCATGGGTAGAACGAGGGCACTGCGGGCAGGACTGCAATTACCCTCCAGGCAACTGGTATGGAATGGCTAACAGTTGGGTTGTGGACTGTACCCTCAAACCACTCTTCTTAAAATTAATACAGGTGGAGCTGGAATGTTGGAATAGTTTGTGTGCTCAAAAAGGCCATTTGTTTATAATTGCCCCAGAACAAAAGATGGCAGCTTTAACATGCGGATTATTACCAAATTTGATTTGTAATGTACCCCATAGACAGAAAACTCTAAATGAAAAAATATACCATGTTTCTGGAGGGTAATTGTAGTCCTGCCCCCAGTGCACTCGTTCCATCCATGCTAACAGCTGTCAATGAACTGAGATTATTCCTATACTTTTTTGATATTTCTAACATTATAGTGTTCCTGTCTCTGGTATTATTAGGTCAACCTCCCACTTATCACTGAAAGGTTAAAAAAACTTCTTTACATACCTTGCTTACAGCACCAAGGTAGCCTTACCCCTCTTCCCCTTTCAATACACTGTTGCAAAATGTTCTTAAGGGTCCAATTCAATGCTTCTCATATAAGAGCATTGGGGACTTAATGCTCATGCACCGCACACGTATTCATAGAAACATAGAATGTGAAGGCAAATAAGAACTATTCGGCCCATCTAGCCTGCCCAATTTTCGAAATACTTTCACTAGCCCCTTGCCTTATCTTATAGCTAAGATAGCCTTATGCCTATCCCACGCATACTTAAACTCCTTTACTGTGTTGCTGGCATTTCGGATCTGGACTGCCCGTATGGGTGGGACCAGTCTGATATGCTTCAGATATGTTCTCTCTGTAATGGCACAAGATGAGCAAAAATCAGCTTGAGAACTGAGCGGGGACCGACCGAAGGGCAGGCTATTTCAGCTGCTGCCCGTTCTCAGTATTCTCTTGCGACCCATTTTTGACTCTCCACAAGTTTAAAGGGATAATCCAGACGTGGACCCCTTGCTCACGGTGCCTAGGGAGATATCAGCTATGCCTCACTGATGATGCCTAACAAGGCTGAAACGATCGTCTGGGGTTGCTGTATCTCTCGTGCAGAGAGAACTTGCTGGCATTTCGGATCTGGACTGCCCGTATGGGTGGGACCAGTCTGATATGCTTCAGATATGTTCTCTCTGTAATGGCATAATATGAGCAAAAATCAGCTTGAGAACTGAGCGGGGACCGACCGAAGGGCAGGCTATTTCAGCTGCTGCCTGTTCTCAGTATTCTCTTGCGACCCATTTTTGACTCTCCTTTACTGTGTTAACCTTTACCATTTCAGCTGGAAGGCTATTCCATGCATCCACTAACCTCTCAGTAAAGTAATACTTCCTGGTATTATTTTTAAACCTTTGCCCTTCTAATTTAAGACTATAAACTTTCCCATAGGAAAAGAATGAATCAATGCTCAGTATGACAGAAACTAGAGGAGGAGTAAACCCTTTCATGTAAACGTTGCAGTTTATCAAAAACTGCAAAGTTTTAGGTTGCAGGGTTAAGGGGACAGTGACACTGCACCCAGACTACTGCATTGAGATGAAATGGACTGGGTGACTATAGTGTTTCTTTAAGAACTATTGTTAAATTAATTTGTCAGCTCACCACTGTTTACTGATTAGTAAAACAAAGCCTGTAGATATACATTTTTATCAGAAATCTGCTTTTTGCAATTTGTCAAAATATGTTAATTCTCAACTATTATTAGCTTTAAAGAGTTACTGCAACCACCATGACTACTTTTGTTTTTTGGTCATAATGGTAGTAATCTGGAAGTGCAGTGTTTCAGCTTTAAACACTGCATATCCACATATATTTTGAATTTGCACCCTCAGCACACATGACTTAGCCAGCCTAGAACTCTGCTGACAGATGGAACAGAGCCTGCAAGGGAGAAGCTCTTGACTCCTCTTCCTCCTATACTCATTGAAGCCCTCTCTCTTCCCTATCCGCTATCCCATCCGTAATTCTTTTAAATTCCCCTCTTTGCTCCTCCATTTCACCGGCTCAAAGCATATGCATGCCATCTGAGCGGGTTACACAAAGGATTGAGAAGATTGGACATCCTGTAATGTCAAACTAAGGGCGGGGGACCGTCCCAGGAGCTTCACCCAGCACTGGATTAAGGTAAGTAGAACTTCATGTAAAGTTTTTTTTGGGGGGGTGACCTTAGCATTATTCTATTTTACACAGAAAAGGTTTGAAGAAGCTCTAATTGTGCAGTTCAAAATTCTGTATTTAATTGGAGCTGAAATTCTTAGTACTTTAGTTCTGGAAATTCACAAATATTGTAGGAAATAAAACAATGCAAAAAGAATACAGCAATATAACATTCATCTATACACATTTCTAAACTATTTCAGTGAAATTAGACAGATATATTGCTTATTATACATCCATTTGAAATGGTTCATAGGCCTTAAAATATGTTAGTGGCACTCTGCAAAGGAAACATGAAAAGTCAAACTCTTCATTTACACCATGCGTTGGCATTTATTTAACCTTAATTCAAATAAATATATCCATAAATGTTCTGTTTTACTTTCTGTAGAAACAATTTTCTTAATGTTTACCCAAGTAGAAAGTGACATGCTACAGTGAACCCAATTTAACATGAGGATTGAAGCTTTGAAGACGGAGTCTAGGAAAATCCCTTTTTCATTGGGTATTGAGTTGGATATTCTCACAGGGAGTGAGTCACAAGTGATTCTGTGACCTGTGATTATGTTCGAGAAATCATGCAGCATTTCAGCTGTGCTTAACAAATCTTTGTTGGTCCTGCTTCTATCAAATTATTTATATCATCTGCACTCATGGAACCAAGTTGGCCCTGATAGCTGTCTGTATTTCATTCTGAAATAAATGCAGTGTTGACATTTCATGTTATTTTCACTAAATAATCCTGCTGTAGAGCATTGCAGAAGACATTGGCATTTCATAAATAAATGGATCATATATAAAATGCATTTGCAGTTAAATTTAAATGTTACACATCACAATGCAATACTTATATCAAGTAATTGAAAAGTGAAAGGTACAGTTGGGTACTAAGTTTCCAAGTATATTCCGAGCTATTGGGATTATTATTATTGACTTGCTCCTATTTATTGTCTTAAATGGTTGCTCCAAGCATCATAACCACTACAGCTTACTGTAGTGGTTAGATGTGAGGAGTACCTGAGGCAATTCTGGGCTGTTAATGAGGCAAACCTTTTTCCAGAGAATTTCCCTCTTGCCTGGGTCACTGTGGGATGCTAAGGCTTTTGTCCTAAAAGCTGACATTCATCCGGCTTTTGCAGCTCTGCCATTCATGGGCAACTCTTCACGGAACTCCTGTTTTGGCCCGCGAATGAGGCCCCAATGACGCCACTAGAGGAGTGTGTTGCAGCAACCAGTTAAACTCTATATGTGAAGTGTTTCATAGTGAAACACTACACATACAGACTCCCAGCACTATTCAAACCACTGAAGTGGCCACAATGCTCAGAGTAACCCTTTAAGATAAAAGGCTGAATTCAATGAACAAGTGGCAATGGCCTGTGATCATTGTATATCACAGGTCATTGCATAGACAGGTAGAGAGAGGACACAAGTTCAGGGACGATAGTACTGTGTCAAAGGTGAAGTTAAAAAGAGTCACTCTTACCAGGCATGACATTCAAAGGTAGGCCTCCTAACAGTCCTGTTTTGCCTGGATAGTACAGAGTTCAGGATCCTGTCCCACATCTGGGGACACCAGAGAACTGTACTCAGCATGATCACAATGTTGGATGCGCTCGCTGGGACTAATATGTTTCAGCAGAGCATACTGGGGACCAGTCAGAGAGATTGTCCATCTGCCTGACGGGCTTGAAGCGAGGCTGTCACGTCCACTTACAAGTCCTGTATTGCACAGTGGTTTCTGTCCTACCAGTCATTATAAACAGCAATGCATGGTGTGACTGACAGTGTGTAGTGTGGAGTTCCTAATCTTAGTGCAACCCTAAACATACATTTCCTTGCCTACCCAATACTAATGGGACAAGTAAACCATGACGGCTTAAAAGAATCATCATGGAGCAAGCTTTCTCAAGAATAACAAATAACTTTTGTGGCACTAACATGACTGCACAATGTGCAATAACTTAGAGGAAGCCAAGTCTAAAAAACATCCATTATTAGTGGGAGATATATTCGCAGACAGAAGCTACCTGCCACCTTTAACATGGTCCCGCTCCCATTACTGACATGAAGAAATATGAAGAGAGACAGAGATGATGAAGTTCACTCCACACAGCTGCACATGGCTTCTGCAGCTCTGCAGAAGCTAGGCGTTGTAAACCTAAACTCAGAGCAGGCCAAGAGCCTGGCGGTACCAAGGTATGAGGGCAAAGCAGTTTTACCCATTACTAGGAATCGGGGCCAAGAATCATCCTCTTATCATAACCACTACAGCGAGCTGTAGTGACTATGATGACTGGAGTAACCATTGGAACTACTGGATTTATGGTTTAGTATTCTGCCTCCAATGGCTCCAGGACTGCTTGGTGGCATTTAATGGTCTACTCCATTATACACACTAATCTGCAGCATATTTGAGACCTGTTTTACTTGTCTTTATATCTATGGCATATTCCCAGCATTGGTAAACATAACAATAAATGCCATGCAGGATTTCTTGTCTTTTTGGAAGAGAACATGAGGATAGATATGCTCTTGGCTACATCTTCATTGATGACTGTCTGTGCATTTGCAGGGGAATTATTATCTTTGAACATATATGCTCACAGCTCCACTGAGGTTGGCCCTGGAAGGGACAGAAATACAATGAAGAAATATCTGTTTGTGTGAATTATCTGCACAATAAGAAGAATGCCTGGAGACAGTAATGAGTAGTAACACTTAACGTATCAAATAAGGTGACAGACTTCAGTGGTAATATTATGTATGAATTAAATAATGAATATCACACTCACACAAACTCACATTCCATACGTAATGTTTACATATATATATATATAAATATATATATATTTTTTTTTATTATTATTATTATTGTAATGTATTATGTATTATTAATCTACAACATTTACAATATTATTAAAATTAGGATACAGTGTCATGAAAAAGTATTTGCCCCCTTCTCAACGTCTGATATTTTGCATGTTGGCCACAATTAACAATTTCAGAATTTCATACAAAAAAGTAATGTCAGACAAAAAATTTTTTTTCAGTTATTGTTTATATAAGTAAAACAGTTATCTAAAACAAAATGGCCAGTGTGTAAAAGTAAGTGCCCCCACTTCCCTACTCATACTTTCCATTAAAGGATCATTGGAGTCAATTAGAGCAGACACATCAACTTTGTTGCCGCTATCCCTGTTGAGCTTAAACATAACCTTGACAGCCCTGCATCTGCAATCACCCAGATACACATAGATAGATCTGAACAAACCTGGTCAAACCCTCATACCATGTTTCAGAGATTGAACTACATTCAGGACTTACTACAACATCAGTAGTGGTGAAATTTATCCAAGAGCATCCACCCATAGATGCATGTCTTTGAATTTTTAGTGTGTACACACTGGAACTGTATACACATTTTTTTCTTTTTTCATTCTTTTCCTTTTTTTTTTCTTTTTTCCCTTTTTCAATACAGATATTTTTTTCTTTTGGTGTATCTGTTGCAGACAGTGTTTTCACTTACATAGTGGCCTTCTATATTGCAATATAACATTGTTTATTGAGTCAATAGAAATCAAATGCAGCTTATCAATTAGGGATATTTTATTCCATTCTGTTTTGTATATTACCCATGGTATTGAATTGTTGTGTCCATATAGGATATAGCTTTGTGTGACAATCTACTTTTTTGCCATATTTGTATATTTTCACACATTTTGTGAGATATCTGACATATAATTAGGCAAAGTAATAAACATATAATACTTTATATCAAAAAATTGAGTGCAGTATCATATGTATATGTTCAAAGTATTTAATGTGGACTACCTTGATACCTAGCACCATGACGGATAAGAAAGTGCCTGTACACGTTGAATTTTCTATGAACTTAAACATAACTTATGTAGAACCTAACTATCAAGATGTAGTAGGCTATAAGGTGTCAAAAAGTAGAACACTATACTATGATTAAAGAAGTTCTAGGAGTTATGAAAGGGTTAAAAATGTGTTTTAAAATAATAATTATTTTCAAAGCAATGACTTCAAGAAGTCACACAACACCCAAAACATCATCTAGGGAATTGTAGACTACTAAACCATCAAAAATAAACTATGCAAAAATGTTCATGTGAGTATTGCATAGTGCAATCCACGGTTACAAATATCTTCACTTTACAAAAAAAAATATTTGTGTCCACCAAGCCTTTTAGTATAATGTTTTGTGGCTAGACAATTACTTTACTATATTTACAAACATAGAGCCTCTTGTGGATGTATATTATATCTCAATGAAATGATGGGAGGGATTCATATTGTACCCAAATAGAAAGAATTGAAAGTCACAACAAAATAATTAAAATTTTAGTACAATAAAAATAAACATTCATCTTCACTGCAGGGATAGATAACTTTAGACAGTGGCAAATAAACTGTTTCTGAAAACAAAATTAAGTTGTTTCACCATTGACATCTGTATAGTGTAATTCCGCACTAACCATGGATGGTTAATTTCACACCAAACCAAAAGTCAAAAATTATGGTGGCAGTGTAATGGTGTGAGGACGCTCAACTATGCCTAGGTCTGGAAGACTTGCTAAGAAGCACTGACTAGAGGAGTAACCACAGCAAGCACAGTGCATGTTCTGTAGTTAACAACCTGTACAAGGGTTCTCCTACCCTCCACTGTCAGTCAATCCTAAGCATAGAGATCTGTGCTGAAAAAATAGTTTTTTTCATATAATCTATACATTTTCTAGAAATTCTGCTAACAAAAAGTATATCTGGAATGTTATATAGATTATGTGTGCAATGCCAAGTACACTCTATTGTGCATATAGTGTATAACAACACACTCTTAACCCCCACCCGTCATGTTAATTTTTTTGTTTGGTTATGCAACCCATAATTTAACCCACAGAAGGATTCTGAGCCCATTGACATGCTACAAGCAGTTTTTGTAGACTACAATAATGGCATTCAATTGTACAGATGCTTGGTCTAATATTTACAAGTATTATTATTGCAAACATACATTAATATACCTCCCAACTCCTGCAGTCCAAGAATTAAGATACCACCGGAAGGGGGATAAAGCGAACAGGCCAGTGACATAATCTCACGGGTCTGGAGGGATAGCCTGCAAACAAAGTAGCTTGCAGACCCTGCAAGGAGCACTGTTTCAGCACTCTCTGCAGAGTCCAAGTTACCTGAACAGAGCGCGAGCTCTGATGTGTTTGCACTATGCTTGTTGGGGACAATTCCCTGGATTTCCTTATAAGCAGGACACCAGGGAACTAAGTCTGGATGGTGGGACAGGATGCAAAAAAAAATTGGGACTATGCTACCGAAATCGGGATGTTGCATTATTTTTCCATTATGGTGTCTTTTCCATGCTTTTCCATCATTGGCATCAGATTCTATTGCAAATGCCCACAGGCAGCACAAATGACAATTTGACAACCACACTATTGTCATGGGTTCGTGAGTTTATTGCTGTTAATCCTTCAATCCTCCACTAGTCCTAATTCCAAATGTGCTGAATATAGTGAATGTATTTCCTTTGTGTAGAGTTTCCCCAATGTAACGGGCGCAACCAGTCATATTGGGTAAAAGCAGCAATCTGAACTTTATTAGGCCACACTTGGCTTCTTATGCAGTTCCCCTAGTATGGGGTTTCTAATACAAAATCACAGGGGTTTCCTTCTAACAAGCCATTGTGTTTGAGAGATAACTGAGCTCCAATTAAACTAATCCAATTATCTCTCAAATAGGAAAACTTACATACAATTTTTGCATATCACAAAAATACATGACAACAGCTCTCGAAAGCCACAACAATTATATTCCCAAATAGCCCCGATCTGAGTGCACAACATATCCAAAAAGTGCTCAGATCGGTTCGATAAAATGAAAGTTATGTTCGTGCATATATGAACTGTCTGCCTGGTAGAGGTGGCATTGTCAATTTCAAAAGGGGTTAATTTGATTGTCTGGGAGGCCAGAGCTTACAACCTAAATTCTTTGAAGCTTGGACCCCAGCAGAGCTACTCTGTAAGGTGTGAGAAGTCACACATAAGTTGCCTGGAAGTCTGGGACATAAATGGGTCAAGAAATGATAACTTAATTTCCTGCTGGACACCAAGACACCTAGAACAATAGCTTTTACATAATACAATTAACACAATAGCTTTCATCCAGCTCAACATTTTACATAGTAACAAACATTAACACAATTTACCCCCATATCCTATATATAATTTTAAAGTCTGTGAACAGGCCCATAGTCTGTGGGCATGAGGCTAGCTGTTATGCCTCTCCAGCAGGCTGTGGCACGGGAGCTTCCGTGACAACTATGTTTACAACTATTAAACAAACTAAAAAAATAAATTAAAAAAAAGCAACAGCGTAAACATGGGAAGGCCTCCAAATGGAAGCACATTTGCGTGGCTCCCAAATGATTGTGTTTGACAGGCCCAATGTTGTTCTACCCTATCCATCTCCCTTATGCTTTTACTATGTTTTGCACTTTAGTCGGACTGATCATTTCATTAGTGAACATAATTTCATGCAAATGTCCCATTTTGTCAAGTGTACATGGTGGTTTACTTACTACATTAGCTTAACTGAGTGTGTTGACATAGTTAAGGAAATGCAGGTGAACAGACAGAGCAGCTAGTAGATTGGAAACAATGAAAAGCTACTTAATGCTAATCATCAATTCATTTTCTTCCTTCATGGAGACAGGCAGACAAAGTAGCTGCCTGGAAGGCTTTGATGTGTGCATCCAGTTTGTCACTTTTGAGCTAATTATTGAATGTTGGCCTTGAACACATTGTTCTTTTCTGCATGCATAGGAATGACACAAGTATTCTTCACAACATAAGGCAAAAAAAAAGCAAAGGGTGCACAAAAGCAGCAGAGATAAAAATTAAATGAAAGAAGAAAATGGGAAAAAAAAAATTGAGAAAAACTACTAAGTTAACAAAATATAAAAAAAATAACAGATCCACTGCACAATACACGCAAAAGCTAATAAAACATTTAATGCTAAAAATAATTTTAAAAAAATAAACGGTAAAAAAAGTTGCCTAAAAATTCTACATAAAATTAAGACGAACAAGTAAATCAATTACAAGTGATACAATAAAAACTGCATAAATCCAAACTGTTGCACTGTTTGTGGTTTTATTATGCAAAAGTGTGGTTGTATGCACTTTTTTTGTATCGCTTTGTTTTAGTGTTACGTTTGGTGTGAGGGATAAGGTTTAGAAATAATATTCAAGTTTGATGCTGGTCAGTATGGTGATACAGACAGAGTTATTCACTTAAGTGAGAATTCAAAGAGAATTAGCTTTGGCCCGGAGGCACGAAGTAGAGATTTTGAGTGGAGGTGACTGGATATAAAGGCGGAGCATTGCAAGCTTGCTTTGGGATGTTCCTTTGGATAGTATGTTTTTTTTTCTTTTTAAAAAGTAGTCTTCAAGTCTTGAGCACTATATTCAGATCAACGGGTGGTGCAGGTGGTTTTTGCAAGTACCATGTTTGCTTGAATGCCAGGGGTGTAACTGTTGTTGTGGGTTTTTTGCACAATTGGGGGGTGCAAGGGTGACTAGTGCAAATGACAGTGTGTTGTTGTATTAGGATGTAGCAGGATCAGGGCATTTGGCAAGATTGTGTTTATCCAATACATTGAGATTATAGGAAAGAGAGACAGGTGATGGATGTACTTTGCCTGGGATCGTCTGGTACACTCCCTGCATGCACCTATATCAGGATGTTCCATCATGCTATATAGACACATATAAGTTCGTAACCTTTATAAACTCTTTGGTAAATATGTCCTCAACATATTGATTAATCTATAATTTGCAATTCCTAGTGCATGCGTTGTTCTTCTAATGGGTAGGTATATGTTTGCTGCATGTATGGACATGTGTAATGTGTTGATTTTACGTATGAATTTAAAACTCACAGTAAACAAAAGATATGGTCAAAGTGGCATCTGTAGGTAGGTATAGGGGATATTTGGGAGACTCTATAGGTGATGAGATTTATACAAAATAAATGTGTAACTCTATGCATACTGCTTTGACATGTGCATGTATACAACATGCTTAATGGTGACAGAAATGGATAGAATGACCAGAGGCAACACAAGGGTGTGAACAGGAGAACACCTAGAACTGTTTTTGTATGTAAAAATACTTACCTCCCTAATCGACAGGACATGTTAAGCATGACCTAACACACTACTAGTTAAGCAAGATAGCACTGAAGGCGCACTGTTGTTGTTAAAAATTTTGCTGACCTATTCGACAAGACATAACTGATCAAACTTGTATGCAACGTACTGTATCAACCTTTACCTAATAATACAAAAAAATTGTGCATGTTGCTCTTATACCCCAATGTACACCACAAATATGAAACGCTGGAAGATTGCCTTTGGGGTACTGTTACTTGACTATGCACTGCAAAAATAAAGATTTACAAAAAAAACAAAACACTTCTAGTCTAGGAATGCACCAATAATAACACTCACATGACTTGTATACCATATTAAATATGGTTTTAATCATTCTAATTTTTAAAGTAAGATGACTGGCAATAAAAGAAGGAGTTAGCTTCTTTTTAACCTCTCTCTGTGCAGTAATCAATATATTTTGAGTTGTTATTATAGCTTTTTTATTTCCTTATCTATTTCATGGGTTATTTTATCCAACTGTGCATTAAGCCCTCTACAAACTATTTATGCAACTGATCTCCATATGCTCTTTTACAAGGATACCAAAAATCAATCATATGACACGTTAATATTGATCATACTGTCTAGTCTGGCCCAGTAACTCTATGAAATAACATTACCTGCCTAATGCAATTTTGCTAGACAACAACAGGACCATTAGTAAAATCAATCAGTCTAATGATTATTTCACTTGTCATTAATTTAAATTTAGTTTCTTTCAAAAGTGAAACCTGGGAGCGTGAAATAGATAATGCATTTCAATATTTTACTGTATATAAAAAGTGTTCCTCCTACTTTCCAACTCACATTCACATTAAAGTTTCTGTATTACTGTATAACAAACTGTCATTTTGATCACTTTCTGGAGGTCTTTCTCTGTTCTCAGAGGCATCAAAGGAAAAGGTGCTAGTTCCATCTAGAATTTTGAGATAATTGATATGACCCAAGAAAATATGCATAAGAATCAGCACAATTTCTTCTATCTTGTCAACAATTATTGTTTCCTTGGCAACACATACCAAAAATACTGAATGTGCACATGGTAAATTTAAAAGTAAGAAATAAAACAATATTTACAGCGAAGTCTACTTATTATGGAAGAGCAACAAAAGAACTATGATCTGATCCTTTAAGGTATTTTGGAACAATCCCTTATCCATGCAAACTTAAAGAAAACCCACAAAGTGGGGAATCATTTCCAGCGGTATTCACATGTACTACAACACACCTTGAGGTAAATCTTACTGGTAACAGGTATGTTAATTTGAAGCAAGATGGTAATTAAATTATCCAACAAACCTCTGAAACACAAGATTAACAGAATTATTCACTACAGTGAATTTCAAATCCAAGTGAGCTGAGTGAGCTTTAACAGTGGGAAAAGTCTTTATATACTCAGTCAGAGCACTCTGATTTTTTGACTTGTAAGCCAACTAATCAGAGCACTCTGAGAGGTAAGTCTCACCATTCTAAGTGGACAGACACTTGCTTATACTTTGGAGGGGGTAGACAATGGTATGTTTAAGGATACCAAAAATCAGTCATATGAAGGGGCGGACTGACCACTCACAGGGCACTCGGGCAGTGGGTGATCACCCTACTGGTCCTGGTACAAGGATTTGTGGACCCCTACTACTCTTCTCCCCCTTTTTTCTGATGCTTTCACATATATATATTATGTGTAGCCTGCCCAGCACACAGAATGGCTGTGTGAGAGCCACACAGCCCAGACACCCACACCCGTGGAGCCCCCCCAAAAAAGTGGTTAATCCAACTAGAAACACTATTTTTAGATGGAGTAACCCTTGCTGGCGTGCCTCCCCAGCGATTAAAATAAAGAAATAAAGCAAATTTAATTACACACTTTCACTGATTTTGCTGAGGACATCACAAGCAGCGTCCCCACATGTGTTTGGAGTCTACTTGTGGGATTGTGTGTGTGGGGATGCTGCTAGTGATGTTGTGTGCCTGTATGTCAAAGTGTTGTGTTGGATCGTTTCTCATTTTACCTATTGTACAGCGCTGCAGAATATATTGGTGCTATATAAGTGATTGTAATAATTGTGTGTGTGGAAGCTGTGTGCAGTATTGCAATGGTGGGTATGCTGTTTGTGATGTGATTGTGTAGGGGGGCTGCATGTGGTTTTGTATGTGTGGGGATGCTGCTTGTGGGATTGTGTCTATACAGTGAGGCTCCTTGTGGGTTTTTGCATGTGTTAATAGGGCTATTTGCAGTGCAGTATGTAAGTGGACAGGGCTGTTTGTGTTGCAGTGTGTGGGATAGAATCTGTAGTAGGCATCTGATTGTTACTGGGGCTGTAGTGTGTGCGTGTTTGGATAATAGAGGCTCTACTGTGTATAAGTAGGATAGGGGCTGTAGTGTGTGCATGGGGGATAGATGCTGAAGTAGGTGCAGGGAGCACAGGGGTTGTGGTAGGCGCGGGGAGGAATGGGGACTGAGATTAGCATGGGGAGGCACGGGGACTGAGGAGGGCGCGGGGCTGAGGTGGGTGCGGGGCTGGACCAAGTATGAGGTGGGACAGAGGTTGTGGTGAGCGCAGGAGGGGACATAATGGGTGTGGTGGGTACTGAAAGGGATAAGGGCTATGGTGGGTGGTGGATGGAGGTAGACAAGGGGCTGTGGTGGGCACAGGGAGGGACATAGGGGCTGTAGTGGGCGAAAGGAGGGACATAGGGGCTCTAATGGGCGCAGGGAGGCATAGGAGCTATGGTAGGTGGAGGTGGCATAGGGGCTGTGGTGGGTGCTTATGGGCTTAGGTGGGTACAGGGGTGAGTGTAGGGAGGAATGGTGGCTGAGCTGAGTTCAGGGGAATTGAGGAAGGTGCAGGGGGAGCTGTGGTGAGTACAGGGGGGCTGAGGTGGGTAGAGAGGGGGCTGAGGCAGGTACAGAGGGGGCTGAGTTGGCAGAGAGGGGGGCTGAGGTGGGTAGAGGGGGATGAAGTGAGCCACGGGGCTGAGGTGGGAGCAGAGGGGCTGATGTGGGAGCAGAGGGGGCTGGATGTGGGTGAAGCAGAGGGGGCTGAGGTGGGAGCAGGGCTGATGGGGTACAAGGGGTGCTTGAGGATGGATAAAGAGGGGCTGAGGATGTGTAAAGGGGGGGCTGAGGTGGGTACAGGGGCTGAGGTGGGAGGAAGGGGCTAAGTGGGTACAGGGAGGCTGAGACGGGAGATGTGGGTACAAGGGGTGCTGAGATGGATAAAGGGGGGCTGAGGTGGATACAGGGGGGCCTGAGCTGGGTACAGGGTGGGTAATGTGGATTAAGGGGGCTGAGGTGGGTACAGGGGGCTGAGGTGGGTACAAGGGGCTGAGGTGGGAAGAGAGGGGGCTGACGTGGGTACAAGGGATGCTAAGGTGGGTACCGGGGGGAGACTAATGTGGGTAAAGAGGGGCTGAGGTGGATAAAGGGGGGCTGAGGTGGGTACAGGGGGGCTTGAGGTGGGTGCAGAGGGAGATGTGGTGTGTGCAGGGAGACAGGGGATGCTGAGGAGAGGATGTAAAAAAAAAATCTATAAGGAACTTACCTGTGCTGTCTGCCAGGCTGCTGCAGCCTCTTCTCTCCCGGTGCCAGGGCAGGAAGTGATGTCTCTTCCCAGCCCCACCTCTTCCTCCTCACACAGCACCGCATAGGGGGAGGAGACCTGGCAGCAAGAACTGAATGATCGCTGCCAGGTCTGCCTGAGAGAAGAGAAACAGTTGAAGGGGCTGAGGGGGGTTTATCTGCAGAGTGATATGTTGCAGGGGCCCTGCAACATATCACTGTAATATGGGAGAAATAATTTTTTTTCTGGCTGAGGAGATCTCCCATCTCCTCAGCCAGCACATGGCTGTGCTGCCGAGCTCCTGGACTGCCTCTGGCCCTCGGTCCATGTCCAATTTGCCCGACCTGTCAGTCCACCCCTCTACATATAACTTCTGCCAAGCTGGGGGATAACAGAGCATATATGAAGGTAGGATCTGTTCAAGAGCAAAAACTGGTCGCTTCCCCTGCCTCAAGCAGATTAATAGGCCTTGGTCTGATTATTACAGAAAATCCATAGTAGAGACAGGGTGTTCCACAGGCAAAATAAAAATATAAGATGGCTGCCAGACACTTCTATAAGTTTCAAGTTGTAAGCTTACATTCCACTATTATATGAGGACTTTTTATTTGGTTTTATCTATTTGACTTTTTATTTGGTTTTATCTATTTGATTTTTATAATTTTGTCTTAATAAATTGTGTTTAAGCTTTAACCAATTCATCCTGTGAATCTTACTCATCATCTGTTCCAGTACTAAAGAAGAGCTTGTGCCCCTCCCCCCTTTATCGGCACAGTTTTTATCACACCGAGCCAGGCAAAAAGGCTAATTTAAAGGTGAGCAGTTATAATCTGTTTTATGTTGATTTATACTATTTAAAAAAAATTACTAAGATTTCCTATTTTTGGTTTTCACTTTCCCCTTGAACAAACCATTTAGAGGACTGAAGAGGGGCAGTGTCACCTTAGCTCCCACCCACCTGTGAGATTTGAGCCTGTCCCTGATAGACTCTGTCTCATGCGAGTGTATCCATTTTAAGTTTCATACACTGATTTCACTTATGATAATACACTTTATTGCTTTTTTGTCTTCTAATTACCATTTAGGTATAGAGACCCTGTGTTTATATAAGGGTAAAATAATATTTGTAAATTAGTAAACTAACTAAATGCTGGATCTACTTCTGGAATCACTCCTCTAGCTTATTAGAAACCTCAAAATACTACTACATAAATATGCTGCACAAGCGTGTGTTTTGTGTAGCTATTTTCTTTTTTTATTGTAGCACATAGTAAGCCATACAAACTATAAAAGGCAGATCATGCTTCATTTTGAGGGCATGCAAGGAAAACATTTTGAACAGCGACTTTTGACATGTGAGATACCGTATACAACGAATTGAGGCTGTTATGTGCCTAAGTACTTTCAGATAAACAATGCACTTTTTAACACAAGTAGCTATACTCTAAAGCAGTCAGCCTTCAGTGGGGGGGGGGGGGGGTGGAAGGAGACAGTTAAGTTTAAGTAGTTGAGTGAGAGCAAGCATGGAAACCATTAGATGGTAAGAACACAAAATATTTAAGTGGGTTGTGGTGAACTAGAGACACAGTCCAATAGTAAACTGAGCATCCAAGGGTTGAGTGGATGGAATGTCTCTGTGCCAAGACGGGTCTTAAGTGCCAACCAGGTTCGGCTCCACTACTGTGGATCTAGCTTTCGAGTAGAAGGGTTGAACATTACTTACGTCCCACATCTGAGTCGTTGGTTGGGAGTTTGCACCTGGAGCATTTGTTTGCAGGGTCTCTGGTGTAGGCAGCCCCAGTGCCTTGAAGAATTTTCCCGCATCCGACTGCTGCTGTAACTGGATTCTCTTCCTGTCGTGAAGCACTGTGAGTTTCCGGCCTGGACCCCAGCGGTATGCCACCTTGTGATTTCTTAAGTGCTGGGTGACTGGATGCAATGATTGCCGCCAGACCATGGTGGACCTAGTCAGGTCGTTAAAGAAGGTGAGGTTGGCTCCTTCAAAGTGGTACGAAGGTGTGTCACGGACAGCCGCTTGTACCAGCTGTTTACTGCGCAGTGATTGGAAGCTTATTAGCAGGTCCCTGGGAACCCCGTCCGGGGCCTTAGCTGGTTTTGGGAGCCTGAAGTAAGTGTCCAGCGAGATTGCTTTAGCTTTGGCTGGTGTTAGTATGCTGCTTAGCAGGCGGCGGAGGTAGTGGGGGGTTTCGGATTCTGTAACCTCCTCAAAGACACTCCGAATCTTGAGATTGCGTTGTCGTTTGGAGTCTTCAAGTGCTGCTATTCTGCCCTCCATGAGAAGATTGGTTAGTTTGAGCGCATCCAGCTCAGACTGCGGAGCATCCTGCTGGCATTGCACATTGTCGCCAGAGTCTTCCAGCGATTGCAGTCTAGCTGTGATTACCCCCAGGTCCTTCCAAACCAATGCTATGTCCGCAGCAAATAGGGTTTTCATTTCCTTTAGTCTTCTTCCCCATAGTGTCTGGATGTCTTTTGGGTGCTTATCTGGCAGTTTAACCTGTTATATGTCGGGTACAGATCAGTGTTCTTGCAGTAGCTCTGCATGTGCGTCTTACTCGGTCGCTGGCTAGCTCCGCCCCCCTTGTGTAGCTATTTTAAAGATGTAGTAGGCTCTCACTTTGTATTGTGATTGGCTAATAAAAACTATATGTATGCACTTTTGTTTGAATCTCCCCCTCTGATAACATTGTAAAGCGCTACGGAATATGCTGGCGCTATATAAATACCAATAATAATAATATTAAGAATGGCTGGACTTTTTCTGGACAGACCTCATTTGTATTTGTTATGTTATTAATTGTGTGGTTATATTTTAGTTACAGTGTGGATGTGTCATTTGATTAGTCCAACTGATTAACACAAAATCATTACTTTACATTGGTTGTTCAAGTCATCAAGTCAAGGGATATGGGTTGAGGTGTTTGTTCTGCTCCTAACATTTCCATATATTATGGTATCAGTTTATTTAAGTCGTATGGGGTGTTCACAATGCTGTGCTTACTGTGGTTCCGTTAAAGCAGGGATCTCTAATTTTATCACATGACAGGAGGCTTCCTAATTCTGGTGCTCCACTTATTGATGGCCTTCAACTTACAGAATTTGCTAAAGGCAACATTTCCTGTTAACATGTTGATAAATAATGGATTGTAATTTCCGTATATATTTTATGAGAGGACAGAATGGAGGCTGATCCTAAAAAATATTTGAAATATATATTTTTATTGTATTTACATTTTGCCAGCACAAATATTGTTCTTTGCATTACTTTGGATACTTAATTTCATATTTTGCAAGTGAAGGAAATTATGAGACTCCCACAGGGAGAGGAAGAATAATGAAAACAATTGTTACTTAGGTCAACAATCTCACATGCCAGACTATGCTTCTCAATACTAGTTCAAATTAATTGATGTATGCAGATTTTTCTTATGTAGAACCCAATCTAGTCACATATTCCAACATGCAAGAACCCCAAGTAAGAGTCCTTTTAAGTCTGTAAAGCACAAATTATAAATAGCTGGTTATAGCATGACGCAAACAATGTGAAATTATGATGACTCCATTTGTTCCATTCTTTGTAGTTTTTTTTATTTTTTATTCTTTAATTTCCCAGGTGTGAAGCATAAATCAACAAAACAAAGTGACACAATGATATTCAACGATACATCATATACATATAGGTTTATAACATGTCAACGATAGGCACCCTATTTTATAAGTAATGACTAGTCGTAAGCTATCATCGAGTCAGGATGGCGTATTAGTCGGAGCGATCGGTGCCATTATAATTTTCCTGACCTATCTATGGGTCCCCTAACCTATGGGACAATGGGGGGAGGGAGGAGGAAGGCGGCGGGAGCAGAGGTATTTCAGAGTTTGGCAGCACAATAAACAGATTTTGGGAAAGTATAGGTAAGGAGGCTACGACCTCTCTTCAAGTGTAATTAAGTGCGCTCAGCAGAGAGCGGATCAATGTGGCAGAAAGGGAAGCAGATAGGTGTCTACTGATAACAACTGGTATAGTGAAAGTAAATAAAATGCATAAAATCCTGTAGTAGTTTTTGTTTTTTTTAATCACTATATTTATTATATTCTGACACTGAATCATTGTTAAGTATGCTGCTATGAGTCATAACAACTTAAAACATTCTAAATCAGTGATATTGCCAAACCTGGACTTGGTGTTTTCAGTCTAACAGTTTCTTAATCAATTGTCCAGATGATGTCTAAGTAATGCCAATTAAAAAATAATTATAGATGCCCAGAAAATCTGTTCTACTTGAAATGTTCAAGGACGTGTACATTGCTAAAGTAGTCTTCTCATAAAAGAAATTAGCTAATACTTTTGGTTACCATAGAGGTATTAAAAATATAACAAAAAAGGATTAAATATATTTCTTCTTGTCTGATTTAATTAACAATTCAGTCAGTTGCGTGTATTTAACCGATTAAGTATGCTAGTACAGTTAGCATACTTTTGATCCTAAGAGATAGGAAATATTTAAAGCCAAAAATATTTCAAAGTGATGCTTGAGCTGCCACTCTTTATTAACGTTATAGAGCAGCCACCCAGAGCATAGTGATAGCTGCCTTACTTCTCAAGGTTCAGAATTCATCTAAAATTTGTGTCCTCATTTTTGGCATTTTATTACAAGATAATAACCTCAAATATGTCATTACTTTAAGTAACGCAACAAGCATCATAACCACTACAGCACAATGTTTTCAGGCAATATGCTCAGGCAGAGAGTTTTTGGCTGTCCTGGAGGCTATTGTGGAGGCAGGAAGCGGTGCTCAGCTGACCCCATAAAAAGTCAAACTATTCTATAACAGTTTGAAAGCTTAAAGTAGGGGTGGGCACCAGGGCACTCATGGCACCATAAACACACTAGTTCTGGAGTGCCTCCCCCCCATTTGACATCACAATGCCCCACCCATATGATCTGCCATATGAACTAACACCAGTGCTGCACACAGTGTGTGTTTACATTAAAAGCCTGCAGGGACAGGCTATACACACCAGAACCACTTAATTTAGCTGCAGTGGTTATGGGGACTATAGTGTCCCTTTAATGTGAGTTAAATTAGAGATTAGTGTCACTAATAATATACTAGATTGCCTACTTACAACCAGATGAGGATGATGATGGGCTCTGGCTGCAGTCTGGCTACACTGGTCTTGTGTAGAACATGATCTCTGGAGGCTGTTTGTAACTGTGGTCACAAAATTCAATGTTCTGGGAGAACGGGAAGCAGCTCCATTTTTTGGGGCCCCTTACACAGCTCAAGGTCTGGGCCCCAGGCCCTGACGGTGAGTATGACCATCCATAAGTCCACCCATAAGTCCACCTACATATTCCACCCATGAGCTCGCTCACAGGGAGTGGAGTGTGTAGGGGATGTGTTATGTGTTATTGTAGAGAATCTAATATGTGTGCTTATGAAATGAAGTGTATAGAGATACCAGTTTGTGTAGGTGATGCAGTGTGTGTGTGTGTGTAGTGGAAGCAGTGTGTTTTTGTGTAAGGGATAGAAAGCAGTGTGTTTTTGTGTATAAGGGATGTATTGTGTGTTTCTGTGTTTGTATGCATAAGGGATGCAAGGTGTGTTTCTGTGCATATAAGGGATGCAGTGTTTATGTCTGTAAGGGGTGCATTGTGTTCATAGGCGTGCTATGTGCCTTAATGGGCCGGTGAGGGGGAGGCACGCACTATGTGCCTCCATGGGCCCAGAGGCAGGGGGGAGGCAGGAGAGGACCCTGGGAGCTCTAGCCAGCAGCTCCGCCGGGTTCCTCTCATGAGGTCGGAGCATTGCCACGGCAACGCTCAGATCTCGCCAGAGTGAACTCTAGCCCCGCAGGCTAGAGTTCACTCACCACTGGACCACGAGGGATGGCAGCAGCACGGTCCCTCCTCCCTACAAAAGGTAGGTCCCCTCTCCCTATAGTCCCCACACACACAGTGCCCACACACACAGACACAGCAGTGTATGTGTGTGTCTGTATGCGTATATATATATATATATATACATATTTATTTATGTGGCGTGTGTGTTTGTGCTTTAGGGTTTACACCCTTATACAATAGGCTGCACACGCCTATGGTTGTGTTTCTGTGTGTGTAAGATAAGCAGTGTGTGTTTGCTTGTGTGTGTAAGGGATGCACTGTGTGTTTCTGTGTATGTGTGCAAAGGATGCATTGTCTTTGTGTGTAAGGGTTGCATTGTGTATTTCTCTGTGTGTAAGGAAAGCATGTTGTGTTTCTGTGTGTGTGTGTGTGTGTGTGTGCGCGTAGTGTGCAAGAGAGAGTTTTTGGGGTAGGATAGTGGCTGAGCCCTACCAGCCCCATTGTGCTTCTCTTTCCCCCCTTCCCCAGCCTCTTTCCCCTCCTATCCCTTAGTGCTCTCCCCTGCCCCACTGTCCCTTAGTGATCTCCCCTGTCCAAAAACAAGCCAGCACAGCGAAAACGACTATGAACCATAGCCCTGGAAAGACCCCTGGATCTCAAAAGGGCTAACCAGTTAAATAACATTACCTGGGGAGTCTTCAGCTCTGAAATACGATTGGCCTGGCAAAAATTTAACCACTCCCTCCAATGGCCAAAGTATGCTGCATAAACTACTCAGTGAAAAAAAACACTGAAGATAAATGGAAACTATTCAAACAAATATTAGAAAGGTACATTTCTCAATATGTACCATTGGGTAATATATATATAAAAGAAACAAACTGAAACCAATGTGGCTTAGTAGAGAAGTAAAACAAGAGATTAAAAATAAGAAAAAGGCATTTAAAACATATAAATTGGACAAATCAGAGGCATCCTATATAAGTTAGAAGGAAGCCAATAATGCTTGCAAAAAGGCAATTAAAGTGGCTAAACTAGAAAATGAGAAATTAATAGCCAAAGAATGCAAAACCAACCCCAAAAAATGTTTCAAGTAAATACATTCTAAAAAAACTAAAAATGAAAGTGTAGGTACACTGAAAACAGGGATGGGTCTGTTAGCTAATGAAGACCAGGAAAAGGCAGAAATTTTAAATAACAATTTTTCTTCAGTGTATATAATGAGGATCCTATGGCAAGAAATATGCAAATGATTGCTGCAAAAAACTTGCAGATAACTCAAGACAAGGTGCTACAGCTGTTAAGGAAAATTTATGTAAATAAAGCTCTGAGGCCTGATGGTATTCACCCACCAGTACTTAAGGAGCTAAGTGGGGAAATAAGTAAACCTCTGTATTTCATTTTTCAAGATTCTTTTGTTTCAGGTATTGTACCGGAGGATTGGAGAAGGGCAGAAGTTGTTCCTATATTTAAAAAGGGTTAAAAATCCTTGCCTGGAAATTATAGACCTGTAAGCTTAACTTCTGTGACTGGGAAAATATTTGAAGGGCTATTAAGGGATAATATTAAGGAATTCATTGGGAAGAACTTTGTTATTAGCAATAATCAGCATGGTTTTATGAAACATAGGTCATGTCAAACTAACCTAATTGCATTCTACAAAGAAGTAAGTAGAAGTATAGATCACGGTGTTGCAATGGATGTGATCTACTTGGATTTTGCCAAGAAATTTGATACGGTTCCTTTTTTACAGGCATTAGGGGGACTGCCTGAGAGCTCAGGCAGGCCCCCTGCAGGCACTGCATAAGCCAGCTATTCCAGCCATGTGATCGCAAGGACCCTGCGATCACATGGCTGGAGGGGGCCGGATCGGGCAGAGGGGGTCTACCTGAGCTCCCGGCAGACCCCAGGATCGAGACCGCCGGCATGGGAATGGCGGGGACGACGGGATGTTCTATGCCACCAGTCGGCATTTAGGACCGCCCTAAAAAGGCCGGCATAAAACGCCTGCCATCCTTAAGGGGTTAAGAGACACAGAAAAAGTTATACTTAAAGGAAGTTATAAAACACAGAAAGGCACATACCTAGATAGGGAGGATAATAAAGTTAAGGGCAAGGGAAAGAGTGGTACGATTAAGAATAACACAAGCTTTGCACAAGGAAAAAGTAGGAAATAATGAGATAACACTTACACAATAATTTATGTAATAATATGATGAAAGTGTGAAGGGATCAGATTTATAAGATCCTCTTTGGTATTTCTTTATACCAGAAAAAAAAAATCTTAACTAATTCTTTTTTTTTTTTTCTTTCTCTCTCCTCTCCCCCTACTAGCAGAGCCTCTAGTTAGGCTTATCTCAGATCGATTACCCTCAGCACGATTTTCCTACACATTACATGGGACCTATATCTGAGTAATGGGTTTTATTACTCGAGATACTGTATGGCGGGGGTTTTCTGTATTACACTACGCTTGTTTTAGGTTGATGCGAATGTTTTGGATCAACCCGTCTTATTTTTGTGTAAATACTAATAAAGAAGGATTTTTTGTTTTTCACATATATATGCTAATACTTGGAGAGAGAGAGTCCCAAAAACTGAAAAATAAACCATAAATTAAGTTGATCTCAATAAATGCCCAGGGGATTAACACACCATGTAAAAGGTACAAATTTGTGCCCTGCAAGAAACTCATTGGACAAAATCCAAGGAAAAGACAATAAATTCATCAAGATACCCCACTATTATAAGCGCAGCTTTAGAAGATATAAAAAATAAAAATACATTTAAAAAAAGAGTCGTCACATTTATCTTTGCAAAAAAAAAGTTTCCTTAATTATTAAATATCAAGAACTGGATCCAGAAGGTCTATATATTATCTTAATATGTGAAATAAATAACAAGCTATTCACACTAGCCAATATCTACGCACCAAATAAAGCTACAATAAAATTTACATCAAAAGTGTTTACAAAAAATAGAGCAGATCAAACAAGGGTTGGTACTAATTATGGGGGATTTCAATTGCATAGTTGACCCGCTAAAAGATAGAAAGAGCCAGAATAATAGAAAAAAATAGGAGAAAAGGTGAGAACAGACTGCAAAACTTACTGAACAATCATAATCTAAGAGATATACAAAGAATATTTCATCCTACTTATTTAGATTACACATGTTATTCTAGAACATTTAACTCTTACTCCAGAATAGATTTTATCTTGGGAAATGTGACCATGCTGTATCTTGTTAAAAAACAGAGATAGAGCATGTAGCATGGTCAGACCATAGCCCTATCATGCTGGAATACAAAGATCATTTTGATAATTTTCATAAAGAGTGGCGCATAAAAGATTTTATATTACATAAAAAAAATAATGTGGAAGAATTAAAAAATAACAAATCTCTTCATTTTAGAAAATAAAAACAAAGCACACGGGACATTACGGTCTGGTGCGCATATAAAAGTGTAGTTAGAGGTCACCTGATAAAAATGGTAGCTATTGAAAATAATAAAAGGATTGCCGCCTCTCTTTAAATGATATATAACACTAAGTAAATATAAAAGGCAAAATAAAACAACACCCTCCACACAAATGGCAAGTAAGATTGCAGAAACGGAAAAACTCATAACCAATGAACAAAGCATCCAAACAATTAGAAGCATTAAAAGCTAAATCGTACTTAAAAGGCTACAAACCAGAAAAATTATGTCTAATAAATTGAAAAAAGATAAATGTAAAAGAGTAATACATAAAATAAAAGATTAAGATACCTATCTTATGGTCCCAGAAAAAATAGGTGGAGCATTTGAAAGATTTTACCAGAAGAAACAATCGGTAAGGAAAATGAGATTGAGATTTTTTTCCAAAAATCCTACCCGACCAATTGAGGCTGATAAACCAGCCATAACAGAAGTAGAGGTTAGTAAATCTATAGATAAACTTAAAACAAATACAATCAAAAAACATAAAGTGGAAACACCTCCCAATCCATGACAATATATATATAAAAATAATACAGATAACCTGATATTAGGCAGTTATGCGTAGGTGGAATCTGTATAAAAAATTATAAAACTGACATAGCGTAATACAGTTTTAATTCAATGAGTGGTATTTAGTAGAAATAAGTGCACTCACAAACGAACATAAAATAAGGCTTCTCACCCTCCCAGGGGTAATATATATTTTGTATGTTGAATCAAAGATCATCCGTGGGATATATGCAAATAAAAAACCGAATTTAGTGAAGTATGTTATAAAAATACAAAATCACATTTATTGGTCTCACTTACAGGTGATGAAATATAGCAGGCGTATCTCCATATGACATGGAACTCCTACACAATATAGAGGCAGGTCCAATGAAGAAGACAGGATAGAGAAAGCTATATACTATATACAAATACACATAATAAAATAAAATAAGGCAGTATTAAAAATTCATAAGAATATATCCAACGCGTTTCGTCCAGCAAAAAGGACTTCCTCAGGGATATTGAGATGATGATCCTCATGGGTATATATAGGGTAGTGCCAATAATCATCCAAAATTCGAAATTCCCGGTATCCGGCATGTGTGTTCGGCGTGCGTTTCATTCATGGAACGCAAGGAAGGAAGTGGAGCCCTTGCGTTCCAGTTGTACTGTTACTTCCGGGGATGTGAAATGCATGCGCGCAATAAAACGCGCACGTGCATGATGGACGCGCAGGCGCGCATAAAATAACCGGAACCTATAAGGGACAAAAAAGACACAGGGCGGATAATCCGCCCAAAAAGCTGAGAGACAATATCGAGAACATGATAATCACAATAAAGATACACACATATAATAAATAAAAAATAAGAGACACAATATGTACTTTATAAAAAGTTACATACATATTAATGTACTGCATGAATAGTGAAAACAATATTTTAACCAGAAACATCCATCTAGACAAAAAATATTTCGAAACAGAAAATGCTTGGAAATAAGAGGAAACCAATACAGCTCCACTGGAATAGATACAATTTAAATAAGACCTTGTAAATCAATTTCTTGATTAAGCTCCTGATGTAAGGTTTTTAAATTAAAAATCCATAAAGCTTCTTTCCTAATTAATTCTTGTAATTTGTCTCCTCCCCTCCAGCCCATATAAACTGAATCTATTCCAAATGCCTGAAAAGTATTCCAACTAAACAGCGGACATGAATTGCAATGTCTGGGGACACTATGATCAGATTTATTTTTCTTTATATTGTTGAAATGTTCCAAGATTCTAATATGGAGTTTTCTAGAAGTGCGGCCCACATACTGGGCCCCACAGCCGCACTGTAATAAATAGACAACAAAACAAGAGGAACAGTGAATATGTTTCTTAATATTGTAAATTTTGTTTGTGTATGTACTTACAAAGTTAGTCATTTTCTTTTTTTTTTATATTTACATGTGGAACAGTACCCACAACTAAAAAAACCTTGTATTTGAGTCTTTAGTACATTATTGCAAGAAGGAATTAAAGGTAACAAACTAGGTGCTAATTTATTTTTTAAATTGGCTGATTTTTTATAAATTACAGTAGGAAATTTTGGTATCATATGTTTTAAAATATCATCTCTCTTCAAGATGTGCCAATGTCTTTTAAGTATTTTTTCTATCCTTTTTGCTTGAGAATTATACTGTGTCACAAAAGCAAATTCAAATTTATTATTAAAATTGTGTCTATTGTTTTTACTTTTATTTCTGTTACTATGTATTAATTAGTTTTTGCTATTATATCGACCCATTTCACTGTTGCCTTCCTTTTGTTCCCCATTTTCAAGTAAGAGAGTTCTATCAGAATGGAGAATCTCTGTTTCCGATTTTTCAATTGTTTTAAGATCATAACCCTTGTCTATATATCTTTGTTTTTAATGATTGTAGATTGTTCCAAAAAAACTTTATTATCAGTACAATTTCTCCTGAGACGAGTTATTTGTCTTTTAGGAACGTTTGAGAGCCATGGAGTGTAGTGGGCACTAGAACATTCAATTGCTGTATTGCAATCTGTGGGTTTGAAATATGTTTTGGTTTCTAATTGATTAGATTCTATATATATTGTTAAATCGAGAAAATTAATAGAAGTATTACTTGATGAAGAGGTAAATTGTAGATTGTAATCATTGTCATTGACACGCCCCATGAAGGAATTTAATCCCTCTAAACTGCCATCCCAAATAATAAGTATGTCATCTATGAAGCGTCGCCATAGAACCAACTTACCCCAGCATGCTCGCCCAACCTGATGTGCTATTCCTCCCAATGGGACACATACAGGTTGGCGAAACTGGGGGCAAATTTGGTTCCCATGGCGAAGCCGCATAGCTGCAAATAATACTGATTATTGAACCAAAATACATTTTTTGTGAGAACAAATTGAATACAGTTGATTAAAAAATCAATCTAAGCTTCATGTAAAGATTGATGGGATTTTAGTATTTCCCTAATGCACATAAAACCTTTGGTATGGGGAATGTTAGAGTATAAAGCCGTAATATCTGCAGTAGCCAGAATGTATGAGGATTTCCAGCATATAGACTGTAAATCTTGTAAAATATGTTTTGTGTCCTTAATGAAAGTATTATATAAAGAAACATATGGCTGTAAAAACAAATCTACATATTCGGATAAATTGCAGGACAAAGAGCTAATTCCGCTAATAATAGGACAACCTGGGGGTGTTTTTGTATTCTTGTGAATCTTTGGCAGAAAATAAAAAACCGCCACTTTGCAATTAGGGTTGTAAATATATTTAAATTCATCTCGATTGATTATTTCCTGCTCTAAACCTAATGTTAGTAGAGTGTTTAATTCCACCAAAAATTCAGATGTCGGATTTTTTTCCAAACTTTTATAAGTATTTTTGTCATTCAGAATATTATAAGCATCTTGTAAATAATAAGATTTATTCATAATAACGACTCCTACCCCTTTGTCCGCCTCCTTGATAACTAAATTTTGATTATCCATCAGAGATTTTAAAGCTGAACGCTCTTTCTTAGTGAGATTTGGTTTAAATTTACTATCTGTAATTTTATTTAGGTCTTCTGTACTAGATCATTAAATACTTTCAAAAATTTACTTTTTGCTGCCCACGGAAAAAAATTAGATTTAGGTTTTAAAGCAGTATGTGTGATCAAGGGTTCTGTAGATATTTTTGGAAAACCTTACATCGGGGGCTTAATCAAGAAATTGATTTACAAGGTCTTATTTAAATTGTATCTATTCCAGTGGAGCTGTATTGGTTTCCTCTTATTTCCAAAAATTTTCTGTTTCGAAATATTTTTTGTCTAGATGGATGTTTCTGGTTAAAATATTGTTTTCACTATTCATGCAGTACATTAATATGTATGTAACTTTTTATAATGTACATATTGTGTCTCTTATTTTTTATTTATTATACATGTGTATCTTTATTGTGATTATCATGTTCTCGATATTGTCTCTCAGCTTTTTGGGTGGATTATCCGCCCTGTGTCTTTTTTGTCCCTTATAGGTTCCGGTTATTTTATGCGCGCATGCGTGTTTATTGTGCGCATGCGTGTTTATTGCGCGCATGCATGTCCACCATGCACATGCGTATTTTATTGCGCGCATGCGTTTCACATCCCCGGAAGTAACAGTACAACTGGAACGCAAGGGCTCCACTTCCTTCCTTGCGTTCCATGAATGAAACGCACGCCGAACACACATGCCGGATACCGGGAATTTCGAATTTTGGATGATTATTGGCACTACCCTATATATACCCATGAGGATCATCATATCAATATCCCTGAGGAAGTCCTTTTTGCTGGACGAAACGCGTTGGATATATTTTTATGGATTTTTAATACTGCCTTATTTTATTTTATTTTATTATGTGTATTTGTATATAGTATATAGCTTTCTCTATCCTGTCTTATTTATTGGACCTGCCTCTATATTGTGTCGTAGTTCCATGTCATATGGAGATTCGCCTGCTATATTTCATCACCTGTAAGTGAGACCAATAAATGTGATTTTGTATTTTTATAACATACTTCACTAAATTCGGTTTTTTATTTGCATATATCCCACGGATCATCTTCGATTCAACATACAAAATATATATTACCCCTGGGAGGGTGAGAAGCCTTATTTTATGTTCGTTTGTGAGTGCACTTATTTCTACTAAATACCACTCATTGAATTAAAACTGAATTACGCTATGTCAGTTTTATAATTTTTTATACAGATTCCACCTACGCATAACTGCCTAATTTCAGGTTATCTGTATTATTTTTATATATATATTGTCACGGATTGGGAGGTATTTCTACTTTATGTTTTTTGATTGTATATGTTTTAGGTGTCAGTGAGGTACACCTGGGACTTCTCCCTTATATACGGTTTCTATTACACTCTTTATAGTGTGTATACTTTCTCTTTTGTTTGAAACTTAAAACAAAGACTGCACCAGGCCCAGATGGCTTTACAAATACATTTTACAAACTAATAAAAGATCAACTAACAGGGAAACTCACTAATATTTTTAACTATATAATGGAAACAGGAGACTGTCCTGGAGAGCTGTTGAGAGCAAACATTGTGCCCATCCCAAAAGCAGATAAAGACCTAGAACATATTGGCAATTATAGACCTATATCATTAATTAATACAGATATTAAAATACTATCTTCTATTCTTGCTGTAACATTAAAAAGAGTAATGCCACAACTAATCAATAATGACCAAGTTGGATTCATACCAGGGAGGTCCCCAATTAACAACCTCAGTAAAATAATAAATATATCAGAAGAAGCGGAGAACAATGGAACCCTTCTAATGTTTCTGTCAATAGACGCAGAGAAAGCGTTTGACAGGGTTGGATGGGGTTTCATGTTCGCCACTTTAAACCAGTTTGGAATCACTGGATCAATTTCATAAGTCGTGTCCGCTCTCAATAGCTCTCCATCAGCTAAGGTAACAGGCTCAGGATTCACATCACAAAACTTCAACATCAAAAATGGGACTAGACAAGGGTGCCCTCTTTCCCTTTCACTGTACATAATGGTACTAGAACCTTTAGCAATTCTAATTAGACAAAAGAAAATCAAAGGATTCACAAATGTGCTAGGACAAACTAATTTAAATATTTATGCAGATGACATCTTACTAACATTAGAAGAACCAAATATCTCGGTCCCAGAACTACTGGACATAAACAACTATTCTAAAGTTTCAGGATACAAAATAAACCTGGAGAAATTTCCTTTTATAGCTAAAAATATGAACAAAAGGATAATTACATTTCTTGTACAAGATACCGGGCTCTCTGAAACAGCGATAGGTTAAAATATTTAGAGTATCACTATAACTTCAGACCTAAAAGATTTAATAGAAGCTAATTTCCTACCCCTACTAAAACAAACTAACAAAAACTTAAGGGATTGGAAAGGCATGGGCTTTTCATGGTCGGGTATGATTAACATTCTAAAAGCATATATTTTGCCAAAATGGCTGTACTTGTGGGGAATGATTCCTATTAACTTCCCAGAAAACTGGCTGTCTTTACTACACTCCTCCTTTTTTTAAATTCATTTGGGGGGTAGGAAACCAGGACTAAAAATGTAAGTTTTGGCCAGATCAAGGCAGGATGGAGGCTTGGGGTGCCCATAAGTTTTGCAATGCTATCAGGCTAGTAGACTTTTTCATATAACGCTCACACAAAGCAATGCAGCAACTCAAGGAATATGGTATAAAATGGAAAAAGCTAAAACGGGGGTTGGAAATCTATTCTCATTATTTTGGGTTGAAGAGATAAATAAAAAAATTATTAGAGAGGCACAAACTAAATCCCAGATACTCAAAGAGTTAACGAGATGGTGGGATAAATTTACAATCAACAAAGGACTAATAAAATAATAGAAGCACTCCCATTCTCAAGTATCTCAGATATGTTAGAAAATATAAAAACAGACATTTGGACGTCAGAGGGGATAAAGGGATTTAAAAATATTCCCAGAGTTATCAGACAGATGCTAAAAATGCAATTTTGATGAAGGTAACATGATCCATATTTGGTGGCAGTGCACACTCATAAACAAATTTTGGAAAGAAGTAATCAAGATAATATATCAAATAACATAAATAAATTTACCTCTTAAGCCTGAAGTAGTTCTTCTAAACATGCACTGGCCAAATATGACAAAAAGAACAATATTAATATTACACATAATTACGGCAGCTAAATTACTTTTAGCGCAAAATTGGAGAACAGGGACAATTCCATGCACCAATGTACTAATAAAACAAGTTATATGGCAAGCAAGAATGGAAAGGGGTATTATGGTGAATTTAGGAAATAGATATAAGCAAATAGAAGACTGGGATACATGGATAAACAAAAAAGATAATATATTTGCTCTACGCAGTGACCTTTTATTTTCATTTTTTTTTTTCTTTGAAGGGAAGTATCAAACCAGATGTGGGGAGAAGAAAAGAAAAGAATATAACCCCAAACAGGGCAGACAAATAGAATAACAAAACATCAAAACTATATAGGATATAAGAGGCTCTCTCTTTCTCCAAGACCAGATGAGTAAAGTAGACAGAAAAAAAAACTTATATTAAGAATTAATATAGAGATAGGAGGGGATCCGGGTGGGAGGGATTAGTAAGATCAATTGATTTGCAAGATATATTGATGATGACATTGTACCAAGGCCTGAATCACATAAGCATTATCAAACGTATACAGGGCAGATACACGTTCTGAAAAAAAAAAGAAAAAGATGTGTCTGTTAGTGAGCGTGTTAGTGTGTGTGTGTCTGTTAGTGAGTGTTAGTGTTTGTGTCTGTCAGTGAGTGTGTTAGTGTGTGTCTGTTAGTGAGAGTGTATCTGTCACAGAGTGTATATGTTTGTGAGTACGCATGTGTGTTTGTGTATCTGTCACTGAGTGTGTGTCTGTAAGTGTGTGTATGCGTGCGTCAGTGTGTGTATGCATGTTTCAGCATGTGTAACCGTGTCTGTCAGTGTGTGTATGCATGTCTGTCACTGAGAGTATGTGTCTTTCAGTGAATGCGTATGTCTGTTAGTGTGTGTGTCTGTCAGCTAGAGTATGTGTGTCTGTCAGTCAATGTGAGTGTCTGACACTGAGTGTATATATGTCTGTAAGTGAGTGTGTATGCATTTCTGTCAGTGAGTGTGTATGTGTCTGTTGTAAATGCGCATTTGTCAGTGAATGTGTAACTGTGAATGAGTGAGTGCGTATGTCTGTGAATGTGTATGTTTCAGTGAAAGTGTGTGTTGGTTAAATAGTGTGTGTGTCAACGACTGTGTAACTATAAGTGAGTAAATATCAGTGAGGGCGTGTGTCTTTCAGGAAGAGAAATTTAGAGGGGATGGGGGGGGTGCCTAGGGCAGCACAAAATGCACCTTGGATGTAAAAACCCAAGGGTAGAGTATAGGATATTTGATACCCTACTAACCTCAACATCTGAGGAAAGGGATTTAGGAGTAATTATTTCAGATGACTTAAAGGTAGGCAGACAATGTAATAGAGCAGCAGGAAATGCTAGTCATGACTGCACATGAAGGTCCAGCACCGCCATCTTGAGATCCAACTGCATTTGCACCCAAAGACACAGGGAGGCCTTCCCCACGTTCTAAAATGACATGGGCAGTTAGAGGAAGAGCAGAGGCAGCTGAGGGGAAACCTGAAGAAGCTATGGCTTCCTGCACGAATGCAGCCATAGCAGTATCAGTGGGGGGAGGGTGTTCAGTCACAACAGTCATCAACTGATGAGCTGCAATGGAGAGTGGAGGGGCAGGGGAGTTACTATCAAGGGCAAGAGAGGTGAGCACAGTGCGATGAGGAGCAGAGGCAAGAGAAGGAACACTAAAAGAAGGAAATAAAGAAGGACAAGATAAATAGACAGGGCCAGGTTTTGGGACAGATATGGAGGGAGTTATAGTGGAGGGGGTCATAGAGGGGGGTGATAGTGGAGGGTAAGCTAATAGAGAGGGATGAAAGGGGAAGAGGGTACATTTGAGTAGAAGTAGAAAGGAGAGTGGATACAGACTGGAGCAGGATTAGTGAAGATAGGAACAGCATACAGGTGAGGAGGGGGACATACATAAATACTCATCTATTTTTACTTTGCAGGGCGATGAGGAGGAATAGAAGAGGAATCCTGGAACCTCTTGGATGGAACCACAGCATGATCCATGCTTCAAAACCTCCAGAGGAGAGAGCAGAAAGAGGCTGGCATGCTGGAAGGACCCACAATAAAGTAAGAAGAGGTCCCACCTTCCTGCCACACAAAGTATCCACATAGTATGCGCTTCCCTCCAAGGAGAAACCCCCTTAATTTGTTACACGACCGCTAGGAGGGCCTCCACTCCCATTGTATCTTCT
This sequence comes from Pelobates cultripes, assembly GCA_933207985.1. Lineage (NCBI taxonomy): Eukaryota > Metazoa > Chordata > Amphibia > Anura > Pelobatidae > Pelobates > Pelobates cultripes. The sequence continues at coordinate 112,866,738 of OW240916.1, forward strand.
CTCTCTTACCCTTGTGATCTAGTGCTGCTTTCAGTTAAGAGATTTATCAGTCTCTGCTTCCCCACCAACATAAAGGTTACATATAGCAACTAGAAAAGCTACAATTTCTGGGGAAATTGTGTGAAGTGTTCTTGCCTCCACCAGTAGTCTACAACTGGACTGGGCGGAGTAACTGTTATTATTTATTTATATAGCACATTTAATTGCCACGTTGTTGCCCAAAGTGCTTCACAGTTACATTAAAACATACATTTATAAAAACATTAGCAGGTGTACAAAAGGCCCTGTCTATGACATAACTTGCTGCTCCAGCCTGGCACAGGTCAAAGTATTTTGGTGGTTGCCATACTCAAATGGTCGTATTTTAAAAACTATACATCCTACAGCGAAGAGCTTTATATTGTGAGAATCACAAGACCCAGACCTACATTTTGATGCATAGTATGTCTCTGAAATATTATAAATGAAGGCACAGTCGCAGTTAAGAAATTGCCCTTCAAATTTGAACTGGCTAAAGTGGAGTTTCAATGAATGTCAATGGACGGCATAAGTTGCAAACAAATGGTCATATTGTGAAAACTATCAGGACTATGGCTTAGCCGTGGACATGTTTAGTGGCAGCAGGAATAGCTGAACGTTTTGATATAAGATTTGTGTAGGTGGGCTTGAAAATTAGGGAGTGGTGACAGTCTAGAAATCATGTCTTGATTTTTCTGCTTTTGCCAGCTCCCACTCTAGTTTTGAACATTTTGCCATTCATTCCTATGGGACGAATTTCACCACAAGAACGACGATATTCTGTGAACCATTCTGTGAAACGTTCCACAAAGTAATAGCAATCCAATCGGGAACAATCCGCACGTTTTGGTATATTACTGTCTATGTAGTGTAAAATCTGTGGGAGGAGTTAGTAAATTTGGCTATAATAAGAATAAGAATAATATATATGTGAGATAACATTAAGTGGTCTTGCTATGCAAGAACACTTAAATATAAGATTCAGTGTCAAACAATGTGTGACTCACCAAAAAGTTTTGAAAGTATATGTCTGGACCACAATGCTTAAAGGACCACTATAGTGCAAAGAAAACAAACTAATTTTCCTGGCTCTATAGGGTCTTGGGTCCCCCCCACCCTCTTGGTCCCCCTCCCGCCGGGCTGAAGACATTTTTACCTTTCTCCATCGCCGGGCTCCCGCGCGCACATCCAGTCAGTCCATGGGAAAGCATTTCTCAATGCTTTCCTATGGACTCTGGCATCTTCTCATTGTGAAAATCACAGTGAGAAGCGCGGAAGCGCCTCTAGCGGCTGTCAATGAGACAGCCACTAGAGGCTGGATTAACCATAATGTAAACATAGCAGTTTCTCTGAAACTGCTATGTTTACAGCTGCAGGGTTAACCCTAGATGGACATGGCACCCAGACCACTTCATTGAGCTGCAGTGGTCTGGGTGCCTATAGTGGTCTTTTAAGCAGCACAAGAAATTCTCCAGTCACTCAAGGTGTTAAAACCGCAGGCAGTTTTAATAGAACAAAAGGAGCAGCAACGTTTCAACCTGCTAAGAGAGCTTTGTCAAGCTAACACCACAGGGCAAACATAAGTATATATATATATATATATATATATATATATATATATATATCAAACAGTGCAAAAGAATCAACCAATAATCAGCTTATACATATCTCATCTACATCAATAACAAACACAAATCATACAAATAGCACAAAATATACATAAATTATACATAAATACAATAATCCATTAGTAGCTTACCTAAGTGTATCCAAGGATGGAGAGACAAAAAAAAAAGAATAACAAAAGAAAAAAAAGAATGAACAAAACGCTTACAGAAGCACCAAGGAACCACTACTGTGTCAAGTGGAACGAAAGAAAGCGTTTCCTGTTCAGTTGAATGCAAAAGGATGCACATTGGATAAGCCCACACCAACACCGATCGACCAGCCCATTTGCAATCTAAGGGGAGGAGGGACAATCACAAAATAGGTAGCGCCAGTTCATATGCACGAAAAACCACAATGCTTGTCACCATATTATTATTAATCCAGTAGAACATGGAACACTAAATTCAATATTACACTTCAGCATACGGGTTCCAGTGAGTGTGTCAGTCATTGAGTGTCTGTCTGTGTGTGTGTGTGTGTGTGTGTGTCTGTGTGTCTGTCAGTGAGTGAATGTATGTATGTCAGATATAATCTTTGTAAAATATATAAAATGCTTGTGCTGGCTGCATTAATATTTCATTTAAATCCCAAAGTAATCAAAAGATATCATGAGACAAAGTAGGGATTACGTTGGCTCATGCAAAAGTCTGAAGTTTGAAGAAAACTGACAAAAAGTAGAGTTTCCACCATCAAGATTTGTCAATTTCCAAAGCCGTCGTTAGAGATGGAAACCAAGTGTATTCCTATATATCATAAGAGTACAGTAGTGATATGGGCTCCTGTGGGAACCCACAAGGTATAACTTCAGGTAAGTATATTTGTCTTCTGGTTCATCCCCTGGCTGTCACTCAAACAGGGACATCACCTTTGGTGTTCTTTGCAAAATATGACAATATGTCCTGAAGTTGACAGGGCCGCTTTAAAATAGCTCATAGTACACTTATCTGGTTTCTTTTTTATAGTTTTGAAAAACAGATCCAGGAGACTGAAGAACTCTAATTTATTATAAAAATATATTTAGCCTAAGTCTATTGTCTGTTTTAGTGCTTGTTGGCTTGTTTTTTACCTACAGAAAAAAACATTATACACAAGGCGAATATATATACTGTTATGACTGTTACAGCTTTAGATGCCGATTTTAAAGCTTAAAAACCTGGCATGAAATCAAAACTGCATTTGTCCTTCATGAGATTCCTCTTTAAAATAGATTAGGTTACCACTTCAAGGTTTTAAATCCCCATAAAACTCCCCACTTGATTATGTCTTTTTAATCTGAAGCTAGTGAGCAATCCCTTTAAATAATATTGCGAGTACACAGGGAGTGAGAATGTACACAAGGATAGGGATGTCTGTGGTGTCACTATAAATATATAACAGTTTGATTTTGGTGCAGTTGTTAACCATCAACAGTTTGATATTTTTAAAGTAATTAACCCTCTCAGTGTTACGGTAAGCAATAACTTTGATGTTTTGCCATCAAAGTACATAGATGCTTGATATGCAGTCACGTGTTCTTCAATGCAACAATCATTTAAAATAATATTTATATATATAAAAGTTGTGTTTATATTACAGATACAATCTAAATTACAGGATTTGGAGTGTGATTTACAGGATTTATAGATGAATTATGGGATTTAAGAACTGTATTAGGGGATTTAAAAGGGAAATTACTTGATTCATACCCCATAGGCCACTCATTAATTTCATCAGGGATTCAAGTCTTACTCAAATAAAACCATGATCGGTAGGTTGCAAGGTGAGGAAAATATATTAATGTGTAAGACAATGTCACCATGACATCAGACTTTGATTGTTTCCTTGTCATTCATTGCTACTTTATTCAGCTGAATCCATGTTTAGAGGCTAATTCTGCCATTTAAAACCATTTTTATTTTACCAGTAGTTTCTCAGATTCTAGGAATTACAAAATGCCACTGGTGGAATGTGTTTCATTATTTTAATAATATCCACTTAGCGTGCAAGGAAAATTGAACACATTATTCTAAAAAATTGTTAAATTGAAGGTACTGTGTTTTAAATTTTTAAGTGTTACATGGTACATGATATACTTAAATATTTATTAAAAAAAAAAAAGGTCCATATACATTATTATTATTTTATTATTTATATAGCGCCAACAAATTCCGTAGCACTGTACAATGGGTGGACTAAGACACATAATTGAGATCAGACCACTGACGTACAGGAACAGAGGGGTTGAGGACCCTGCTCGATGAGCTTACATGCTAGAGGGAGTGGGGTATAGTGACACAAAGTGTTAAAGGGGAATTAAATAGTTTGTTACAGAAGGGTTTATTGAGTGCTTGGTAGGTTATTTTTGACAGGTGCAGGAATGGAGTCATGAGGTGGGGGATGAGAAACCTGCTGACAGTTTAATTGAAATGATTTTTTGAAGGAGTGGAGGCTGGGTGAAAGTCTGATTGAGGAGGGAAGGGAGTTCCACAGAATAGGTGCAGCCCTGGAGAAGTCTTGAAGGCGAGCATCAGAGGTGGGGATCCGGGCAGAGGATAGGCGTAGGTCTTGGGCTGAGCGCAATTTATAATTTACATAATAAATTATAGTGCCCAAAAGGTCAGTCATTATGGTATTATTATAAGACTCGATTTATGCATTGTACACGGATTAAGAAAGAACTCCAAGGTATGCAGGCCGTAATATTGCTCATCCCAAGAGCAGGAGGTGGCATGTCAATGATGCACATAGCATTACAAAATGAATGGAGGCAGGCTCTACCCAAATGAGTATGTGTTAGCTTGATGCAGGGTTATTTACTAAAGTGATAATTATCTGGAATTCAGATAAGATGGAGGAAATAATTTTATTTGTTATGTAGTTAACAATCTTCAAGCCTACAGAGGCTCTATAAGAAGGACAAAAATGCTCATAGTGTAAAACTGTTTAAACAGAAAAAGTTTAGGAAGTGTAAAAAGCATATTGTGATATAAAAGCAAGTTGTTGACCAGTCTTTTCAGCTGCTCTTCTGAAAAAGTGCTCTGTCACACAACACCACTAAAAACCAAAATGTTTTTTTTTTGTTTGTTTTTTTAGAAATTCCTCACTCAGTTAAGATATAAAACCTCAGAGTTTAATAAAAAACATAAATATGGTAAGCAAGATACAATTTGGTCTACCCATGAGCTGCTGGGTGTGACTCTGGAGCTGTTATATTTACAATAGTTTAACAATTTGGGGTGAGGCCAGTCCATAGGAATGCATTCACAATGCTTTCCTATAGATGCTGGCGTCTTCTCACTGTGCATTTAACTCCACAAATATTCATATGAACCCAAATGGAAATAGCATATTTTGTGGTATGGAGAAAAGAGTTTCCTGGCAGTCCACATACAGCTGGGGAGAACCATATCAAAGGACTAACCTGTTTCCTTGCACACACACTGTGCGTTGCTCACCTTAATGTAACCTTATGGCTTGGAATAGAATAGTAGCCCTGTGGTAATTGCTTACATTAGAAAAACCAAAGCCTCACCTAGAAGAATAAAAAAGGGTTTTATTGGCTACTCACAGACACTTGTGCCCCAAAAGAAATGAGTAAAATTCGATTGGATTCTCTGTAAATAATGCTGGTGGCGATAGTACAGGCAACAAACAGAATATGTACAGCAACTTGGGTACAACCATAGTTTTATATGTACTCATCCTGTGATGTCTCCTTTACTTAACTTAGTGGTCTGCCGATCAGCTGTTGCTCCGACCTGGAGGACCACTGCTTCCTAACGTTCTGGAGCCCACTGGACACCAACTGCTGTGTGTCTGCCCCCTTTTATGACACAGCACACGTTAGCCAGCGGCATGACGTCAGAGGGGCTCTATAAACTAGAGACCAACGAACGCTCACATGTTGGGTGCGTGGCTACACAATCCACACCCCCAGATGTAAAAAAACACACTCAGCCCATGGCTATTGTGGTTCCTAGTGTCCTATTGTTACATTAGAGTCTACCTTTGTTTGTGTATAGTATTTTGGTATTCACCAAACTTTGTCTTGACTACTCTGGTTCCTTGACTCGGCTCTGATTCTCGTTTTTGCGATTTTCGGGCATCCCTTGACCATGTCTTTTTTTTATTCTCTTTATCCAGCCACATTAAGGTTTAGGGACCTTTTCTCTGTCTCTGCATCTCTGGAGAATTTGCATTCTGCTTGTTGGGTATAACGTTACATTACAACAGTGCCAATGGACCCTACAGGTGTGAATTCCCAAGTTTTAGCTTATGACGCAAGGCTTGATGTTCACCGTATGGATCAATTTGCACAAGCCTTGCAAACACTGATTATTACATCAACTAATATGCAACCTGAAGGACAACCCCATCGCTAAATTATGTGTCTGCTGGTGCAAAATCCTCCACCCACAGCAGTAACAAGAACCCAGCTAATCCCTTGCATTATAGTGGGGATCCCTCCAAATGCAGAGGGTTTCCAAATCAAGTTAGTATATTGTTTGAGCTATGCCCTAGGTTTTACCCCACGATCATCACCAGTGCAACCGTTAGGCCAACTAGGCATTTGCCTAGGGCGCCGGGCTGCTGGGGGCACACACCCTTTGTTTTCTGGTGGGCTGCCTGCCCCTGCCTGGAGCCGCAGCGCCCCCCCCCCCCCCCCCACCTTCGGACACCTTGAGGATCGGCCCGGTGCTGAGGGGGGCACTGCGGCTCCAGAAGCCCTGTCACAGGGTGGCCAGGAGGTGGCCATCTGGCCACCTCAGAGTGCCCCCAAAGCTATGCCAGGTAAGGCAGAGCAGGCACCAGCTTACCTTGATGGCAGGTGCCTGCACTGCCAACAAATGACGTTTGACCAGAGGAGAGGGGGACGGAGAAGCAAGGCATGGAGAGAGGCTGTTCTTGCAGCCTCTCCCTCCTCCCTTGGGTGCCCTCTCTGATGCCGGGAGCCAAAATATGACGTAATTCCGGCCCCGGCATACTAAACCTCGGGTGGTAGGAGTGAGGAGCTGCCACACACTGGACCCCAGGAAGGTGAGTGTTTGACTGTCAGTGAGTTTGTGTGTGTGTGTCTGCCTGTATGTCAGTGTGTGAATGTTTGTCCGTGTGTGTCTGCCAGTGAGTGTCTGCCTGTATGTGTGTGTCAACGAGTGTGTGAATGTTTGTCAGTGTGCGTGTGTGTGTCAGTGAGTGTGTGAGTGTTGACTATCAGTATGTGTGTGTGTCAGTCAGAGTCTGTCTGTGTCTGTCAGTGAGTGTATGTAAGTCAGTGAATGTCTGTCTGTGTGTCTGTCTGTCTTTGACTGTCAGTGAGTGAGTGTATGTATGTCAGTGAGTGTCTGTGCGTGTGTCTGTCAGTGAGTGTATGTCTGTCAGTGTCTGTGTGTGAGTGTGTGTGTGTGCCTGTCTGTCAGTGAGTATATGTCAGTCATTGTGTGTGTGTGTTTGTGTCTGTCAGTGAGTGAGTGTATGTATGTCAGTGTCTGTGTGTATTTCTGTCAGTAAATGAGTGTATGTGTGTGTCTGTCAGTGAGTGAGTGTATGTCTGCGTATGTGTCTGTCAGTGAGTGTATGTCTATCAGTGTGTGTCTGTCTGTGTGTGTGTGTGTCTGCCAGTGTGTGTCTGTCAGTGAGTGAGTGACATGAGGGGGCGGCAAAATGGATCTTTGCCTAGGGTAGCAGAAATCCTTGCACCGGCCCTGCTCACGATAGGGCAAAAATAGGATTCGTAATATCCCTAATGACTGGGCAAATCCACTATGGAAAAATGATAGTCCCTTGGTTTATGACTACTCACAGTTTATAGCTGCTTTTAGGAGAGCTTTTTCTCCACTGGGCAGGAAAGCCAATGCTGCCAGGACTCTCCTGAGATTAAAACAGGGTAACAGCTCCTTTGTGGATTATGCCCTAGAATTCCGTTCCCTAGCAGCAGAGGTACATAGGAACAATTGTGCATTTGTGGATGTATTTCCTAACGGTTTATCCGATACCCTCTTAGAGAAGTTGTAATAATGAATAGCCAAATGCAGGTTTTCAAAGGATGTTTGAGTTGATGCGTTGCAGTGTGGAACACACTGTTCATTATTGCTAGCTATGAGGTGCATACTGTCACGCCAAGGGTGCATAATTCATTGTTGCACAACAGAATATTACCATGTAATGTAATTTGTGTAGTGCATATATGAATTGGCCACTTGGTTGCAAGGTCAGATGACAGAAGGGATAATGTAAATTGCATAGGAATGTGAAAGGAGGCATTTGGTTTACACCATGGATTGATCCTTTGATTAATCAACGGCTCTGTAAGGTGTGAGAAGTCACACATTAGTGGCCTGGAAGTCTAGTTCCAATGTAAACTAACTGCCATCAGCCATATGGCCTCTGCCTCTCAATTGATGAGTTAATTTCTTTGATATGTTCCTGATCATTAGCCTTGTGTTCAAGTATCATATCCAAAAGAAACATTAATATGTACCCACAGAATAATAATGAAGCCTTATTTTTATTATATTTAGAATGGGACAAGTGCCATCTTCTAAACAAGCCCAAACATGATTGGCATAACAACCATAGGGGAAGGGATTGTGATGTCCGCTATATTGGGTCACAAGTAAGAAGTGTGACATATCTATGGAATGGAGTAATGGTAACAAATGTATAAAGTTCTGCCTTTGGTAAAGAATCATGTTATCGGAAGAGACTAATTAGTATTTTGCAATTACATAGATATTGTGCTAAATTACATTTAGTGGGTTTTTATTATTAAGTTACCTGGGGGACCAAGTGACCCCATTTATAAATTGTCCTGGGGGTGGCAGCGATAAAATAGTAATATTTATATTATTATGCATAAGTGTGGGTGGTGTTCAGGGGGATTTTATGATTATTTCCTGTCTAGTGCAGACAAATAGTTAAATTTAACCCTTTCAAGATCACAACTATGTCACGCACACTCTTGAAGTAGGGTGCGTTCATGACACATACCAGAGTGAAACACATGGCCATATTTATGTTTTTTAACCAATGCTGAGATTTTATAAGCTAATTAAGGGAGGGGTTTCTGATTAATTAGTGGGGCATATATGTTTAGTTATTTGTTCCTGGTTATTTATTGGTTTTCTTCCTAAATAGGTCAGTTATGGTGATGAAACATAATCGAGGCTGTGAGAGAGGACACCAGCTAAAATAATAGCTGTAATTTTAAACACCTTATCAGAAGAGCAGCTTAAAAGTCCAGTGAACCATTTTATGTCACAATACGCTGTTTGCACTTGATTTCTATCAGTGCCTGTATTTCTTTTTAACTTATGCCATAAAACTTTTTTGTCTATACATTTTTACTCTGTGAGCATTTTAGCCTCCTTACAGAGCATTTCAAGGCTTTAAGGTTGTTAACAGCATAACAAGAAAAAAGTTCTCCTTCGTCTTATCTGTCTTTCCACACCTGCACCTCCTGAGTGCTTTGTTGCATTTATTTTTTTATTTGGACATTGTGAGAGAGATGTATTTTTGGAAGTGCTGCAAATAGGGGAAGTATTGTTATGTATGATTTCAAGTTGAATTTTTTTTTTCAATTTCATTTGTATTGAGTTATAGATGATTCACATATTACAAGCATAGCTGGGGCAAAATGAGTTTGTATAATAACATTTCACAAGGAGTATGAATACCTCTTGTATTTAAGTAGAAATAAATGTTGAGTGTAACAAATCTGTGGGGAAAACATTGTATACAACATATTATATAACATAAGAGGTATGTGACAGGGTATTAAAAAATGAATATAGTCATTAACAACGAAACAATGCTTATGCTGCAGATGACACATTGAGGTAAAATATGAAAAACTATGCTGCAGTTGGAACCAGTAAGGATCCACCAGGTAGCTATAGTATAGTAATTAACATAACATAAGAGAAATAACTAAAAGCTAAAGAATTAAAAACTGGTATCTAAGCGGATTATCCAGCATTGGGCAGAATGCATTGGTATGTTAGCCTATGCCTAGTCAAATGAAGGTGTTACAATAATGCCAGAAAAGTCCAGTGAAGCAGGCACCACTGCACTCCCAAACCCCGCATCTCCAGCTCTTGACATGTGTAGGCGCCAGCACGCAACAAACCCACCACATCATGTGCGCATACCAATGTCCCAAGACATTTCCCTGTAGTAGAAAGCCCATCATAATGGTGTACAGGGATTGATCCTTTTGGTCCCCAACCCAAGAACAAATGCACTAGGAGTGACAAAATGGAATGGACTGCATGTCAGTCATGAGCCCTCTTATAAAGTGGCCTATGATTTGAAAGTTGGTCACACTTTAGTCCAGGGACTGATTAATTAGTAACTTTAAACAAGAGTTATTGACAACAGCCTATGTCCCAAGTGAGGTCTCGCTTTGCTGGAGCACGGGGAGATTACTTTAGGAAATTTTTCATGCAAGTAGTTCCTCCTAGTCCCTCGATTTGGTATTGTCTACAAACATGCAAAGCCTCCACTCCAATCTTTTTCCCCATTATTTCTTGGAATTTAGTAGACCTAAAATGGGGACATCAGACCCTAAAGCACTTTAGCTTGCTGAAAAGCTTCATGTGTTAAGAGTATGGACTCTTTTTAGTTTGCAGATTTCAATGGAAATTGAAACTTTTGTAAATCTGGTTACAACCGCTCGCTTTCAAGCAGACAGTAAGCCTTGTTGATTCCTGGTTTGGTTAGCTCAGTGGAACTAAACTCAAGAGGCAGCAATTAAAACCTGGGAGAGGTTAGTAAGTTAAGACTTGCAAAAATCTGCAGACAAGAGAATTGCAGGTTTTGCAAGCGGTTTTAACCCCATTGAAAAAATGCATAATAAAAATCATCCATGCCGTAATTTAATTTAATTAATTTTGTATTTGGGTAGTGGAGTGTCTAGTTAAAGATAAAATGGTAATTAATCACTTATGCAAGCTGTAATCTCATTTAGTCTTCTTACAAGAGACTTACTGGATCCTCTTTAGTCAATTTACTTTGAAAAATAAACTGATTGGCACTCTTAACCCCTTCAGGACCGGACTGTTTTTGCGATGTTTGTACGTTAAGGACCAGAGCTATTTTATCACTTTTGTGGTGTTTGTGTTTAGCTGTAATTTTCCGCTCTCTCATTTACTGTTCCAATACAAATTATATATTGGGGTTTTTCAGGACAAAAAGGGCTTTCTTTACATACTATTATTTTTATCATGTCATATAATTTAATTTAAAAATAATAATAAAATATGGTGAAAAATTTTAAAAAAAACTTTTTTTGACTTTTACTTAAAAAATCTTTTACTGGTCTACAAAATTGAATGAAACAAACTGCTAAATAGATTCAATTTTTTTTTGCTTTTATTTGCAAGTTATAGGGATATAAGTACAAGTATGAAATTGCTGTTTCAAAATGTACATTTTTCAAATGTATCAATAGTGACATTGTAACACTTATGTCATAAATCTCCAAAAACACCCCACATGTATATATTTTTCTTGAACTAGATAACCCAGGGTATTCATCTAAGAATATTTTGATACTTTCTATGCAGCCATTTTACCACAAACCTTTGCCAAACTTTGCAAAGGTAGTTAATTTTTTTTTACATACATTGCAATTCAGGTATAAATTCACAGATTCTGTTAGGTGTCACTGCCAAACAACACCCCAATTTGTGTTCAGCAACATCTCCCGAGTACAGGGATACCCCCCATGTATAGGTGTGTCAGGTTGTTGGGGGGCTAAAAGGTCACATTTGGCAGGTGCGCATTTCAGTTTCCCAGCTTGGAATTTTGACATGTAGTCAACCTGCATGCATGTCCTATTTGGGACATTTTTGAAGCCGGCCAATGTATTTTACCCCCATCAAACCATATATTTTTGAAAAGTAGACAGCCTAGGGTATTTCACATTGTGGTATTTTAACACTTTCCATGCACTAATTCTACCACCAGGCTTTGTCAAACATTGAGTTAGTAATTTTTTTTCTGTTTTTTTCCCACACACATTGTCCTTTAGGCATGAATTAACAGATCCTGTTATGTATCACTGCCAAACAACACCCCAATATGTGTTCAGCACGATCTCCTGAGTACAGTGATACCACCCATGCATAGGCCGGTCGGGTTCTTTGGGGGCTAAAAGGCCACGTTTAGCAGGTGCGCTTATCAGTTTCCCAACTTTGAATTTTGACATGTAATCAACCTGCGCCCACGTCCCGCTTGAGCCAATGTATTTTACCCCCATCAAACCATATATTTTTGAAAAGTAGACAACCCAGGGTATTGGTGGTATTTTAACACTTTTCATGCACTGAATTCTACCACCAGCCTTTGTCAAACTTTTGGGTAGTAATCTTTTTTTTGTTTCTTTGTCACACACATTGTACTTTAGGCATGAATTAACAGATCCTGTTATGTGTCACTGCCAAACAACACCCCAATATGTTCAGCAACATCTCCCGAGTACAGTGATACCCCCCATGTATAGGGTTGCTAAGTTGTTTGGGGGCCAAAAGGCAACAATCAGAACTTGTACATGTCAGTTTTTCAACTTGATATTTAGGTATGCTTGGTCTATCTTCAGTTTGACATATTTTTGCACCCCCCAGTTAATGTTACCATCATGACAGTATATATACTATATATTTTTATAAAGTAGACATCAATGGTTATAGAAGATGGGGTGTTTTGACACCTTTCCCCCAACCATGTTGCCCCCCAAAGAAAGTGTAGTGGTAATTTTTTAATTCTGTTTTTTATGCACACGTCATCTGGTTTTGGCCAGCTGGTTATGTGTTACTGCCAGAAAACTTGTTAGACCAAATGTGCAGGTAGCAAATGTACATTTAGCAGCAATCTTTAAACTGACTCATGCAAATAGAATCTAACTGGAGATTTGGGGGAAGGAAACTGACTAACAAAAAATGGCTGCTTTCCAAAGAAACAAAAAATAAAATAAAAATTCAGGAACACTTCTTACAACTGTTCTGTGTGGTACAGCTTGAAACATGTTCCTACACACAGTCCTGGTTTCGAAGGCCAATCAGGACAGTGAAAAGGGGTGTCTGTCCATTTCCCGTTTTTAAAAACAGACCCGGCAACGTTTCTGGGGGGGAGAGGGTTCCTAGCAGTTGGCGGTAACTTAAAAATAAAATGTCTGGACTCAGCTTGCACCATTGTTGGAACTTGTCCATCTCCATAAATTGTTAAAGAAATTATTTTCAACTGAAATTGGAAAAAGGTGGTTTTCCCTTGATTATTTTTTTTAAAAAGCAAAAATGAGTTGTGGGTTGCTATTTGCATCAAATAGACAGCCACCTTTTTATACCATGCTTTGGTTTTTCGTAAAATAAGATATGGCTGCATCAGCTTATCAGCCAAATCAACACCCACCCTGGAACTTATTATACGCCCTGATGCAAACCGGTTTGGACTCTACTCTGCCCTGGACAGAGACGTCTGACATGCGTTCATCATGGATGGTGGTTAGCATGTTGACATCCTTCCTGTCCCTAAATTTTAGTGCAAGCACTTCAGCTTTGCGAGGTGCTTTACATTCGCCTTTTTTAAAATTTTGCCTCTATGAGAGATCGTGGAAAGTCTTTGGATTTTTTTTTCGGCAGGCAAGTGTCTGTAAACCATAAAGTGTTTTAAACAGACGGACACTACTACAAAAAATATCCACATAAAGGTGGTAACCTTTTTTAAACAAGGGGGAGGAAGGGGTTAAAGGTTAACCTTTCTCCAGCGCCGGGCTTAATGCTTTCCTATGGACGCTGGAGTCTTCTCACTGTGAAAATCACAGTAAGAAGCACGGAAGCGCCTCTAGCGGCTGTCATTGAGACAGCCACTAGAGGCTGGATTAACCCTAATGTAAACATAGCCGTTTCTCTGAAACGGCTATGTTTATAGCAGTCAGGGCTAACCCTAGATGGACCTGGCACCCAGACCACTTCATTGAGATGAAGTGGTCTGGGTGCCTATAGTGGTCCTTTAATGTCGATAAGTGCAAGATAATGCATCTTGGACATAAAAACCAAAGGGCAGAGTACAGAATATTTGATATAGTCCTAACCTCAACATCTGAGGAAAGGGATTTAGGAGTAATTATTTCAGATGACAAACGTAGGCAGACAATGTAATAGAGCAGCAGGAAATGCTAGCAGAATGCTTGGTTGTATAGGGAGAGGGATGTGTTCATGTCATTGTACAGAACACTGGTGAGACCTCACTTGGAGTATTGTACTCAGTACAGGAGACCGTATCTCCAGAAGGATATTGATACTGCCATACATGCCCACCCCATCGCTAAGGGGATCACACTTCCTGCAGGTGCCATATAATAACGCTTCCAGCAAGGAGAGTAAAAAGGCCCTAGATAGGTCAAAAATAAATACAGAATGCTACCTGCCCCACAGTGTGTAGACAGGAAAAAAAAAAAGATCATAAGGAGGGTCGTATTTATTTATTATCTGTCCAATAGGAGCTGGGACATACCCATAGTGATGCTGCAATGGATATGGTTGGGAAAGTAATTAAGAAAAATGTATTTTATTTACACAGATTGAGATCTAAATAAGTTTATTGTAGTGTAAAGACAAATAATTGTATTATTGCTGTGGAGCTCTGTTGTACACTCAGACACCAACAATATGGAGCTGTTTACGAAAGTACCCACATCACCGGCTTTTGGAGGGGCCTGTTTGCCAGCCTCCTACCCTGTGACTATGGCCCCTGTGTTAAACCCTGGTTGAAAACACTGTTTGTGCCTTTTTGGACTGGTGCAGTTACACTTCGAACTCCTGAATGGTCAAAGTGGTTTGAATCGGCATTCAAACACGTGGCAGTGGCCAACTTAAGCCGCAAGTACAAGCTGTGTTTGGTCGTTGAGTTCACGGAACTCAAATTGGACACTCAACGGCACGAACACCGCTATTTACCTTCCATGGATGTTTGGCTATTCGAACGGCATTCGGTAAGAATAAACTCACGAACGAGAGACATAAACTGACTTTGCTCACTAACAGCTGCATTTGATATTATCAAAATAGACCGACCACACAGCCTGATTCTCTGGAACGGTTTTGGGCATGGGACCATGCGTGCAGTCGGTCAAATTGTGGCTTCCATAGAATTCATGAACCCCTGAACAGCACCAACCGAGACAAGACTACTGGATGATGGTCTACTACTGCTCTCTGGGGTCACCTTATGTCCCTTTATTGGTGTTATCGCTTCCATGCATTATTTACTCTAACATTTAATGCCTCACTTCCTCTAGTAAAGCCCTAGATACTCTCTGTCCACACCCACGTGGCATTACATTGAGAGCAGAAGCCATTTCTCTGGCTGGCTATAGCATGTGGCCGCATTATTCATCCTGGGTTTAGAACTCGGTGCTGCCAGCATTGCCTGGCTCTAGGCTTCCATCCCAGCCCCTCCCGCCCGCCTCCATGCTGCCAGTGTAGCGGCTATAGGCAGCGCTCTGTACCGCCATTGTTATTGGTTTTATCAACTCGGCGGGGGAAAAAAAAAAAAAGGTCAACAGAATGAGCTGGGAACTCATCTGACGTCACTTCCTGTTGTTCGCGTTTTGGCTCCGATAAGCCGTGCGAGATGTACAGAGGCTGTGGGGTCCTCGCTGGCTGCTGACAAGGCGTTCACACGATATCACGAGGAGCCAGGGACGGTGACAGCGTGTGAGCCAACCTGCGGCGGTAAGTGTCTCTCACCCAGTGCTGGCAGGCCGCTCGCATTGCCGAGCACTCCGGATATCTGGTCACGTGATCCGTGGCTCGCTTTATAAATGGCTGCTGCGGCTGTAACCATGGAAACCGTGGGGTGGGGGATCTAAAGGTGTGTTTACAATAAACAGTGTAATAAACCCCTCACTCTGATCTAAATTTGCCGCACGGACAGAGTGGGTTCATACGGTAACTTACCCAATGAAAGGTTACAGAGCTGAGAAACCTCAGGGTAACTGAGATCAATAGGATGTTCTAATCACCGCAAAAAATTAAACTTTATATACTAAATAGATATGTATATGCACCATAACTACTGCAGCAAGCTGTGGTGGTTATGGTGGCAGGAGTCCCCTGTCAAAATGATTAAAAATGGTTTGTCAAACAACCTGCAGCTGGCATGGCAAACTGACCATAACCACTACAGCTTGCTCTGAGCTGTATATATGACATGCATTTTCATTAATTAAAACTGTAAATAAGGTGATGGGGTCTGGATAGCTGCCTGATTTTTACACAGTGGTATTATAATCCACATCCATCCTCCCAACGCTGTAGTTACCTGGTGGCAATTTAGCCCCTACCTACTGGGAGAAAAAAAAAAGGTTTTTACTTACTCTCGCAGCACTGGCCTCAGCCATCAATGATCTCAGCCTATCCAATGCTTTCCCATGGAAAAGCATTTGGAGGCTACAGCATATGTGCGGCAATACACAGGGCTACACCAATCAGATGGTCTCTCTTGAGATGAAGTGGCCTGTGTGCCTGTAATGTCTCTTTTAATTTTAGCATTTCCAGACTGACTATTTTTCATCGGTACCTCTGAGGAGAACTCATCCTCCACATACATCTATGCGCAGGGCTTGACAAATTTGTTTGGAATCTAGGAGTCGGTTAAAAAAGTTAGTAGCCAGTTTAAAAAAAAAAAAAATGTGAAGTTTAAAGGGACACTAAAGTCACCAGAACAACTACAGCTTATTGAATTTGTTCTGGTGAGTAGAAGCATTACCTTCAGGCCTTTTGCTGTAAACACTGTCTTTTCAGAGAAAATCCAGTGTTTACATTACAGCCTAGTGATAACTTCACTGGCCACTCCTCAGAGATCCTTCCTGGGTCATGGCTGCCTAAAATGCATCCAAACATTCAGTATCTCCTCCCTCAGCATGCAGACACTGAACTTACCTCATAGAGATTCATTGATTCAATTCATCTCTATGAGGAGATGCTGATTGGCCAGGGCTGTGTTTGAATCATGCTGGCTCTACTCCTGATCTGCCTCCTTGTCAATCAATCCTATGGGGAAGCACTGTGATTGGATTAGGCTACAACTTCTGATGATGTCAGCAGGTAGTGAGCAGGTCTAAAGGAAACCAGGACAAAGCCTGTAGCTTCAGGCTTGAATACAAGTAAGATTTTACTATTTTTAGGAAGGCATGATGGGACACATGTTTGTGCTCCTAACCCTATAGTGCTCCTTTAATTTACAAGAAATATGCAATTCTTAAAGGGACACTATAGTCACCAGAACCACTACAGCTTAATGTAGTTGTTCTGGTGCCTATAGTCAGTCCCCGTAGCCTTTTCAACATAATGCTGCCTTTTCAGAGAAAAAGCAGTGTTAACATTCCTGCCTAGTAACACCTCTAGTGAGTCACTCAGACGGCCACTAGAGAGTCCTGTGTCACTGCTGCACAGTGTGCAGCACCTTTGTTCAGCATCTCCAACCTCTGCATGGATGTGTTGAATGTTACCCGTAGAGAACATATGTAATATCTTCTCAATGCTTTCCTATGTGAAAGCATTGACTTAGCTGAGATCTTAAAGATTATCTCAGCCATGAAGGCAGGACAAGCCGTGGGAAAGAAGGTGAATAAAAACACCTCTCTCATGATCGGAGGGGTGCAGGTACCTAAACACACGCACACTGACAGAGAGATACACACACACACAAATTGACATTTTACTTTTAATCCACCAAGCCTCCCTATCTTTGGGAGACCTGAGTGGATCTTTCCCTGAGGTCCAGTGGAGCTGCTCTTCCTATGTGCGGGGGAGCAGTACTCTACCTGTAGCTTCTCTCTGCTCCCTGTAGTGATGCTGGGGCCGGAATGACATCATATTCTGGCTCCCGGCATCACTGAACAGCGTGAGGGAGCAACAAGGAGCTACAGGTAGATTACCATTGTTCCCCCATCCTACCTTTAGCTAAAGGGCTTCAAATCCCGGGCGCCAGGGTAACATTTCTAGTCGCCATGGCGACCTTGCGCCTGGGACTTGTCCAGCCCTGATCTTTAGCTTCATTATTTCATGCTCACCAGAGAACCCACAAAACTGCTCAAGATGGTGGCTCTGACTCTGGATAGAGGCCAATCCAAGTCTGTTCTGGCCCCTATTGGTGATTAGTTGGTATTACATTAAGAGTAAATAGCATTTATAGGTTAATTACTTGAATTTGGAAATTGGCTTGATGGGACTGACTATGGTTTGGTATCAGACAGATTCTGTAGAAAGAGTGACTTTTCTGCCTGTTGTAGCCTTTTTATGGTCAACAATTACAGGAGTGTGTATGTTGCCATATTTTGCTTGTGTTATTTATGGGTGCTGCAGTTTGTAGAATTGTACTTGTTGGCTGTTATATTAGATACATTCTTGAGTAGTTTGTGTTATTGTGTATGATACCTATGAATGAGGGCTGTGTATGGGGTCTGATTGTGTAATTGTGTGTGTGTGGTAGATAAATCACATTGTGTGTATGTGTCGTGCTTTGTATGCTAGAGGCTGCTTGTGTGGCCTGTGTTTGTGTGTGGGCGGTTTCTTCTACAGCTCTGTGCATATTTAGCGTGGGTGGCTTCACTGGGATCCAGTGGGGACCGGACTGGCCAGATACAGGTCAAGAGCAGAATTGTGATGCTACTGCTGGCTGCTCTTCTCTAGTGCGAATTCCTGTTCACAAGTACTGGGATGAAGTGATCTGCACCTCACCTCACCGCTCAGTTTGCACTAAAACTCCTGATAGGCCAGAGCTTGTTTGGCTTTGGTAGCCTTGTGTGCCATGCATGACGCACGTGCCATAGGTTTTTGACCCCTGCTCTAGGGACTCTGCCCCTTCACTAGCTCTGTTCTGCCTCATTTGCTAATCTGGCCTCAGAAGCTGATGTGACCTCTCTCCTAACAAAAATCACTGAAGCATTAGTTATAGCCCTTAATATTGTTTGCACCTCCCAGCTTTTTTTTTTTTTTTTATAGTTTTACTCTCCTAGAAGCAGTGGTCGAAGATATGTGTAACTGGTTATGGAGAATTAACCTCCCAATATATGGCCTACCGGAAACTCTATATACTTAGTACCTTTTATGCACCATTATAGAACCTATCAAGGTCTAGGCCTTATGTATCCCCAAGAACAACTTGCTTGCTAAGTGTATTACCTTAAGCTGTTAGCACTTATCCTAGAGATGTAGTTCTCTGATTTCATTTCTCAATTCCAGGACTATGAGTTGCATATTTTCATGAGCTTTCTCCCTCCACTCTCCAGAGGAGGTAAAAATTAAAGCTTCTTGCCAGGGGGTATAGGAACAGGCTGGAGTGAGGTCACTCCATTCAGGTGCGGGCACACTGTCAATGAAGCCGGTATGTTGGTGTTACTGAGGAGGTTTGCACTGCTTGTGGAAGTGTCCTCAAGCAGGGCAAATCAGCGATCGTCAGAGGAGAAGGAGCAGGAGCTAATGTGATTGTGATGGGGGAGCGGAGGCCAAGGTAAGTGGCTGCAGGTTCCTTTTTAAGTCAGATTTCATTAGAGTTAATGTTATAGTACTAACTGCTTGAATATCCCTATAAGAAAAGGTATATCTGTTATTTATAAAACAAGATGATTGAGTATGATTAGTGGCGGCCTGTAAAGTAGACACTATATTTCCATACTACAAATACCCAGCATTCTACAGTGTAGTTGTAATGCTCCAATAATAGCATTCCTCTTCCCAAAATGCCAACACTTCATCCTCCATTTGCCACACTCAGTTACTGCACTTCTCCTCCAAACACAACACAGACAAAATTAACTTTGAACCCTACCTGGTAATTCTGGGATTGGGAATGGCATTTACCAAATCTGATGCTCCGAACAAATATTGTTCTGAAAAAGGGAACTAAAATACATATATTTTATTTTCTGACGCATGTCTGAAATGGGCCTTCTGGCTCAAATTATACCAGTTTTGGACCGGAATATTGACACTCTTTCAGATATACTTTGTATGGCTCAATCAAACACTCAGTTATGTTTTTACCCTTGGATAGATCGGTGTTTCCATTAAGACATGGTAGTATTTTACACCTTTAGTTTTGCAATGCTAATCATTTATCCTTTGCTTAGTTTAATAATTATAAATTTTACTTTTGTAGAAAGATCTCTCTGTTGGTTACCTCTGAACTGTGAATATGGCTGCTCCCTGTCCTCCACCTTCTCCAGCTGTCGCCAAGACTCTGGTAACCACCAGTGGATACTCTCCTGTGTTGGCTGCTACCTTTGCCTACTGGGACAACATACTTGGACCTCGAGTGAGGCAAATCTGGGCTCCTAAGACTGATGAAGTTGTTCTGAGTGATGGGGAGATTACATTTCTGGCGAACCACACTCTGAATGGCGAAATCCTGCGTAGTGCAGAGAGTGGAGCCATCGATGTAAAATTTTTTGTCTTGGCAGAGAAAGGAGTGATCATTGTGTCACTGATATTTGATGGAAAACGGAATGGTGATCGCAGCACATATGGCCTTTCCATTATTCTACCACAAACAGAGCTGTGCTTTTACCTGCCTCTACACAATGTCTGTGTAGCTCGTCTTACCCATTCCATAAGAAAAGGACGTATACTGATGCACAAAGTATGAACCCTCTCTAGCTAAGTAAATTGTAATGCTTTGTAAATTTTTATTGTTTATGAATTACGCTTTTTATGTAAAATAACGGTTGTATGTTTCTTAGATTTATATATTTATACATTGTCCTAGTATCTAGTAGCCAGGGTGAAAATTTAGTATTGAACTTTAATTTTCAGTACATTTATGATTAGGGTTTGCATTTTATTTAGCTTTAGACTTTATTTTTAGCCCTAACCATATAATGTAAAACCTTCCTATCCTTCTCCTTTTTCATTACTCTCTCCATTCCTGCTTGTCCCCTCGATTAACATTCAGTTATTCTCCTTTTACCTATCACTCTACCAGGCTATATGAGTATGACAGTTTTCCTGGTGTCTAGAGGAAAACTATAGACTGAAGGGATAGTTTAATATGCCTACCTTCCCTTGCATCTCTCTGCAATCTGCAAAGTCCACTTAAGTTGACAGAGCCACTTTATACTTGCTATATTTTTGCATAGTTTAGTCAAGTATTAACATGGCACTTGTGGTTTATTAGGAAGCTATTCATTAGCATTTACAGCATCCGTTTTGAGAGATTGGAATGATTTGAAGCAGCCTTTATAAGTCTCTTTTGTCTTTTAAAATCTTAATGGGTTCCCACTCCTTTTGTATGATCAACACATATGCAAATCTTGAACATGCCAGGTACGTTCCCTCATGAGTACTAAAAAAGAGGAAGTATAACTTAGTAAAGCACTAATAGTAATAATAAAATATATATATATATATATATCTCTTGAGAATTTCCTTATTTGTCATATTTTGTTCTGTTATTTAATGTAAATTATTGATTGATTGCACTATACTGAACCTTTTTTTAAATTTGTGTTTAGTCATCAGATGGAGTTTTGACATTTCCATTTTACCTATCTTGTGCAGGGCCAAAACATAATTCACATGTTGACAGGAGAAGTTGTCCCTATAATGGAGCTCCTTTCATCTATGAAGTCACATGGTGTTCCTGAAGACATAGATGTAAGTGCTTTAAAATCTCAACATGAGTCTTAAAATCCCTAATATGTTGCTTGCTGCTGTCACAGCTTTCTTCACAGTGCTTTAATGCATACCATTACTCTTCTCTTTTTTCCCTTAATATGTGAACACTTTCAATATAAAGTAATATATGTGTTCTGATTGATTCATGCATGTATTAGTAAATATTATTTGTAAGCATTACAGCCACCAGGCAATAAGTGTAAGCGCTTGGGATCTGTAAATGCAAAATAAAGGTGGAAAGCACTACAAGTGCTGGGATACAAGGAGACCAAGATAAACCGGAATACTTTCAAAGAGGTAAAAAAACGTGACAGCCACTAGAGGAACTTCTGGAATGAAAACGGTCCATTATCTGACGCTGGACATCCTCACGCTCTGCATAAGGACCTCCAGCGTCTGATTTTTTAATTTTATTATTATTTATTTATTTCCTAGGAAAGGATTGATTAAGGCTTTCCTATTGGGAAATCCTAATACGAGCGCAGCCATTGCCATGCATGCCCTCTAGGTCTCCCCCGCCAGCTGATGTCGGCAGGGAAGGAGTGTGTGCAGAGCCTGACCCAAGGCCAAGGGACATCGGAGCTGGATTAAGGTAAGTGACTGGAGGGGTTTTAACCCCTTCAGCCATGAGAGAGGGGGCACTGCAGGAGCCTATAGTGCCAGGAAAATGGCTTTGTTTTCCTGGCACTATAAAATCCCTTTAAGCCAAAATAGACTAATTAGAAACATTATCTAGTTAAAAAAAACTATATATATATATTTTTTTTATTTTTTTTTTATTTTTTTTTTATTTTTTTTTAGCGTGACGGTTTTTAGAATAAAAATATGTAATTCCAGTTCCAATTCTCCAAAATTTGCTGTTAAAATAAAGGACTGGAATAAAGTCCATTGTGTTTGAAATAGCCATGAAGAGCAATACTTTTCTAGACATTCGTCAGGTTTAACTAAGAGACAAGTTTTATCAGCATCATTAATTGCATATTATTGTCTAACTCCTGAATCCCGGGTTATTGTTGATCATCTGTTTGTTTCAATGGAAATTGGCACTTTTCTAAACTAATCTTGTTACACCCTCTGACTGTCAATCAGGAACCAGTCCTGTTTCTTCCTGGTTTGTTGGGGCTAAACTTAAAGGGACACTGTAGGCTCCCAGACCACTTCAGCTCGCTGAAGTGGTCTGGGTGCGGTGTCCCTTTTGCACTTCGTTCTGCCATGTAAAACATTGCAGCTCCAGAGAACTGCAATGTTTACATTGCAGCTCTAAGTCTGCTCTCAGTGGCTGTCTACCAGACATCCAATAGATGGCTTCCAGAATCGAAACAGACCTTTTGCTCTTCATGAGGACCTACAGCTTCAAATCTTTTCCCTTAGGAAAGCATTAATGAATGCTTTCCTATGGGGAAATCCTAATGCGAGCGCGACCATTGCCTGCTGACATCAGTGGGGGAGGAGCGTGGGCGGAGCCTGACCCGGCGCTGGATTCAGGTAAGTGACTGAAGGGGTTTTCCTGGCACTATAGGATTCCTTTAAGTGGCAGCAATTGCCCAGAAGACCTGCCTTGCAAAGACTTCTCATTGAGCTGCATTGGGAAATCTGTGATGGGACAACCACTGAAAGTCTGGGCTGGGTTGAAAGAACAAGAACTGCAGACAAGACATCTGTAGCCTGTGCAAGCTGTTTTTACATAAATAAATAAAAGGCATAATTAAATGTTCATAGGGGGCATATCTACTACATGTTGATATTTAATGTGGATGGGGGGGGTGTCTCTTTAAAGCCCAGACCTTCTAGGATGTAATTGCACATTCTAGCTTTGTTAAAGGAGTAATCTAGATTGAGCTAGCACACACACACACAAAAATGAAAATACATGATTGAAGCATGTTTGTGATAGTGCATTGTTGTATTTGTTTACTTTGTCATACTAGAGAAATGAACTGACCTACAGATATGAGACTATTCTCACTATGTTGTCTATTGAATTCTACAGATAACATCCACTGTGCTTAATGATGATGACATTGGTGACAGCTGCCATAAGGACTTTCTCAGCAAGTAAGTTCCCCCTTTTTTTTGGAAGTGGCTATTGTGTATTTTGGTTATTTCATTCTTGTGATAACATGTTAAGATGCATGCATATATATCCTCGACAGTCATGTTGCTGTTTTCCCAAAGTGATTTTCTCTGTGTCTACCCACCTATACTACAGCTTTCTCTAGAGAAAAAAAAAGCATTAGAGTAAACTACAATACTAATTATATTTTTTTTTTGTCTTGAAAACATACCTGATAGATTTAATGCTCATTACTGTCATACATACATACATAAATAATACCTTTTTAGTAGAGATAATTTGACCCTAGTTGCTTTGAAATTCTATATATTGGTCCTAAATAAATGACTAGGCAAGTTATTTCACAAAAAAACACAAGGAGATAGGGAAGTGCTTTGAGAGAAAAGTGGTACACCATTGACAGAAAACCAAAAATGGGTGAGGGACCCTCCATCCCCACCAGTATACAGAAACTGAGAAAAATTAGGTACAGCTACCACCTTGTTATATTTTTTTTTAGGCAAGCTACAAAGAAGAACATTGAAGTCTCTTAACTTTTTAGATTTTTGGTCACACGCCATATTTCAATAGAAGACTCTGGGTCATCATTGTGTACATGAATAATCACTATAGTTGTTGTTGTTCAATATGAAATGTTGTTTCATATAATTATTTGAGAACTTAAAGGAAAGGCTGTCATCTTCTGTGTTCACTAAGCATTTGTTATAGTTCAATGATTTGGTGTTGGTTTTTTATGTATAATTTGTAAACATCTCTAAAATTTAAATTTGTGTTGTGGTATTCTTAAAGAGTACCTGTCATGCCCAAAACTACTTTTGCTCTTTTTAAGGATCATCAAATTCTATCTATACATTGTGCTAACAGTTTTTCTAGCAAATGTATAGACTAGAAGGAAAATAAATATTTAAAAGTACGTATTTCTCCCACCTGTCATCATTTCTTTAGCATAGACTGTATGCCGAGGAATTGATTGATTAAAAAAAAGAGCACCCACAGCATGTCAGCATCTTGAAGGGGTATTGCTGTGCTTGAGGAAATGTCCCGAAGCAGTGCATACCAGTGAAAAGACGAGGCTGAGCACAGGCAGACCGGAGGTAGGTGTTAGAGAAGAGGTAGTGTAACACCAACCACGGCAAAGAAGTAGAGGGCCAGCTAAGTTGTGACAGGTTCCCTTTAAAGTTTCAAAAGTGGTTCAGTGGGTGTAAATAGGTTTGCAAAAAACAAAAGGGTTATTAAATGTAAAGTGATCAGTGACAAAATGGTGAACAGGACAAAACAAAAAAAGTGTCTCAGAAGGTAGTGATTTGTCAGTAGATCTGTTATTTTAAATTCACATAGCATAAATTTATTCTGTACAGTAATATGCCCATACACACACTGCTTGTCATTTTCCTGAATGGTCATCAAATTTTGAATGTTTGCAAATTGTGCCTGCAGTTTAGAGGTGGTCATCAGAAGTCTAGTAGATCCCAAGGTAAAGGATAGTTCTACCAAAACCAAAGGGATACATTATCACTAAGGATCACTAACTGAGCTTTACTATATGTAACAGTTTAACTAGAGCACACTAGCGCAAATTATGATACATACCTTGAAAAATAATTGTAGATTTCATAGTCTCTACTCTGTTTACTAAAGTCTTTCTGCTTCTAGAGAATATAATTGCAAATATTGCATTTGTTCTTCTACCAGGTCCAAACTAAACTCTTATTTGCAAGTGATCCAAATTTCCTGCTTTTCATAAATGTTTACTTTTGTATTTCTTATTGTTCCCTATGCCCTTAATTCATAGTTCCTGGAAGTCTTGTACAACACATATTTTAGGAACTGAGCAATGCCTAATTATATATTTTTAAAAGCAGCTAAAAGTAGAAGTGATCCCATGAACCTGTGAATGTCCCATATAATTTTCTGTCTGTCTGTCTTTTTTTTTTATCCTGAAATTCTCCTGCATGTTTTGCACTGTTGTAGCTTTTTTGATGTCCCTCTGTGTATTATGAGGCTTACACAGCATGAATAGTGGTCCTTGAAAGCTCCACACAGCATGACTGATTTTCTAAAACTACAATCTTGGAACGTTCAATCAAAATTATATGTTTGCACTTTAGGGTTGGTGGGCACAGCTGGCACCAAAAAGTTTAGTTTATTCTCTTGTAAAGTAACAAGCACTCTGAAAAGTGTTTGTTTATAATGCAGCTGAAGTTGTTCTAATTCTAGTTGGAATTAATAAATATATAGATGTATATTTGTTACAAACTGAAATGTTTACTGAAATAAATATTTAGTTGTTTTGGTTTTTTGTTTTTGTTTTAAATTTGTGTGTATTATTTATTTATATATATATATATATATATATATATATATATATATAAAACAAACAAATAGAAAACCTCTTGCACTCCAACTTTAAATATATTGAATACCTGGTGCCAAGTCCCAAATAATATAAAATATGAAAAAATACCGGCACTCTAGGCTTAGTTCATACGTTTTCATTCTCAGTTGATCCAAAAGATGTCAACGTTTCAGCTCCCGATCGGAGCTTTCATCAAGACACAATATAAGATACACACAAAATGACTAACATATGTAAGACATACTAACCAATGGTCACTCACCTAATCAGCTGTAATCTAGCAACCCTGATAACTGGCGTATATTCATCGCTAGTCTGCACGTCTGACTTCCATGACACACCTCCCGCACTAGGGAACAGCTCCTGCCAATCGACTGTAACGGCCACGTCACAGTTCTAAGGCAGCCAATCCTCGGCCGCCCCTGTGGTTACGGAAGCTGCAAGGAGAAAAATTCCTATTTCGGCGATTGGCCCGCCCTTTCCATGACGCAGGTTTGTTTGGAGTTGTCATGGCAACGAATTCAGACCAGACCTTTGAGGGTATTGAAATGAGTCCATATATGTATAACTCATTTCACAGTTAACCCTGTATGTTATTTCTGAAACATTAAAAATAAAGCCTTCAAAAATTGAGGGGTGAGAAGGAAATACGAACGTATTTCTTAAAGTGGTGAATTATATATTATAGTGCTAGATAGGGGAGTTGATACTGTACGGACTTTTGGATCAACTGGATGAACTAAGCCTAGAGTGCCGGTATTTTTTCATATTTTATTTATATATATATATATATATATATAATACAGTGAATAACTTGGCACTCTCCCCTTCGGTATACACCATATATCTGCCTAGGTGCAATCCCCAATGCGTCCAAAATATAGCCAAAAAAGAGATTTCCAGGATGCACTCACAGGCCTTTTTCAATCGAAAAAAATGTGATTTTATTTAATCATGTGCAGGTAAACAACCTTAGGTTGTTTACCTGCACATGATTAAATAAAATCTCATTTTCTCTTTTTTGATATTGATATATATATATATATATATATATATATATATATATATATAATATATTATACACACACACATATTTTCATTTAACTGTAATATATGGACATTATGCATAATAATTAGCCTTGTTTATTTATGTTTTTGTCACACCCACAGTATGTAAGAAAAAAAAAAATTTTTTAGTCACAAAAAGTGTTTGATAGTTAAAATTGCACCTCAGTTATCACTTTTAAATGGCTTCTGTCATGACCAATGCAACAATCTTAAAGGGATACAACAACCACAAGGGCTATGTAGGTAGGAGTCTGTAATGTGCAGTGTTTTTTGCTTGAAAAACAGAGTATTTGAAAACTCTTGGAACAGACCGAAGCGTACAGAAACTCACTAGCTTCCCTTCGATAAATCCCTGCTCAAGTCTCAAAATAGCTTTGCTCACTTATGCCATTAAAGAGTGCACCTATTCCATTCCATATCTGACTGATCCCACCCACAATGGCAGTCCAGAACCAAAATGTCAAGTTCTGTCTGCACAAGAGCAACAGTTACCCCGGATAATCATTACTGTCTTCTTTGAGCCTCGTCAGCAAGGTGTAGCTGATGCCCCTCTTTGCTATACCTCACTAACGATGCTCAACAATGTCAAAACGACTATCTGGGGCTGCTGTATCTCTCATGCAGAGAGAGCCGGCCTGCATTTTGGATCTGGACTGCCATTTTGGATGAGATCAGTCTGATATGCAAATGGCCTTTTTTGTAATGGCACAAGATGAACTAAAAACAGCTTGAGATCTGACCAGGGAGCCACCAAAGGGCAGGATACTTGAGCTATCCATTCTCATTATTCTCTTGCACCTTGTTTATTGCTCTCCCCTAGTGTTTCTGATTGATACAGAGATATTTGCACTTTTGTGGCAGGGACTAGTTTCGTCCCTGGCACGTGTGACTTTAGCAGACCAAAAGTCTGTTCTTGGCTGCCAAATGTCAACTCTGTGCAAAACTTACATCTGTTTTCAGCACACTGTATTGACCTTCTCCTGCAAGGAGGAGTGTGAATGTCCCCTTGTTTCCTCCCTTCTAGACTGCAGCTCTCTCCCCACCCTATAAGCTTGATAATTTAAGTATTTTTTTAATTTTATTTTTACTTTTCCCACCTCCCTCCCTCTCTGGCTCCCAATCCCTCTTTCTCTCCTCTCGTCATCTCAAAGCACCCCTAAGTGCTCTTAGCTGGCTAAACGACCCAATCAAAGGCTTCTCTGTAAGAAGCCTTTGAGGTGACCTCGCACAGCTTCCATAATGTCCGGAGGGTTTGGGGGAAATTAGCACCTGGAGTTTTACCCAGCGCTGGATTTCAGATAGGTAATACCTGTATGTTAAACTTATTTCACCTTTTAGAGCTATTGCTCAAGAATAATGGCCTCTTTAGCCCTTTAGATAAAGGAGTATCAAATTTCATCTAAACAGTGTTGTATTCCATCTATGCAATTGCTTTCAAGTGTTTTAGATTTCTCTAAAATCTAAAACAAACAGCCCTATCCTCCCACCTCTCAGTCAGTTCAGTCAAACAGATATAAGAGGCTGTGCTCTGCATGTCTCTTATCAGAAACACCCTCTTCTGGGTGTCTGTCAATCTTTTATTCAGTCGAAAGGAAATAAATGCCTGAAAGGATAGGTAGGAAGGAAGGATAGGCTTGGTGTGAAAGCAGCACCAGTAGGAGCAGGAGAGAGAAACATAATTATTTATTGTAGCACCTTTGGACAGGTTCTGAGAATGGAGAAAGAGCATAGATACTTTTTATTTACATCCCATAAAGAAAACAATAAAGTGTTGGGGACTTTTAACCTGTTATAGGAAGAAAGTCAGTGCTTTGCACACAGGGATATGCAGGAGAGGTGTATCTTGCAGCATGTGTGTTGCTACTCTAAAGTATTTAATTTTCCTTTCTACACAGTGCTATCAGCTCACACTTACAGACCTGTGGATGCTCCGTGGTGATGGGTAGCAGCGCTGAGAAAATTAACAAGGTAAAGAATCTGAATGTATATAGTTTTAGCCATAGGCTTTTGCTTTTTATTATATTCTTTATTTTGGTGTGCACAAAAATAATAATACGCCTTAGTGTGCCACAACAGCGACTTCAAGGTACATCAATGAACATTTGCATTACATCTTGTGGCAGTCGAATGTCAGGCACATTTTTTGTTGTTGAAGATAACAAAACTGAAACGGTTTAGGTTCATGGGTAGCTTAAACATTTGAGAGTTCAGTGCAATTTTAAAGTATAAACACATTTAGCTCAGTAGCTTAAAATGAGTATATATGTTGGGTGTCATCGCTTCAGTTTCTCGACATTGGTAAAGGTATGTTTAACTATGCTTATGAGAGGGACATGCATATTGTACAGTGATTTCTGGTCTAAATAGCCATAACATACAGTAGGTGAAGCCACAGGTATACATTCCAAGTTCTGTTAGAATAATGCTCGAATAGAGAAATGCAGATCTACTTGTTTCTCCTGCGCTTTGCTAGGTGTCAGCGTTGCCTGCATATGCTGAGCTATAGTACCTTTCTGTGTGGGTGTTGGGTCGCTATCTAGTTAGGCGGTTGCTCAGGTATATGCAGTTATATGGGACCATAAGTATAATGCATGCTTCTAAGATACTAGTACCAGAAAGGAAAAGTACCACAGGATTTACCAGACAGTGAGGTTAGACAGCATAAAATAAGTTGGTGATAGGCTATCTGGGAGCATAACTGGCATGAATTGTAAGACAGTATATGATTTTACTAAAGTATTATGAGAATGCTAAGCTGTCAGACAGTTAAAGACCATTAAACAAATAGACGGACAGGCATTAAAGATTACTGTAAAGTTCTCTTGTTGTTATAAGATCAGGGAACACTTTGTTCTGTCGCCGTAGATAGAGTAGATAAAGTCCTCTGTTGTCTGTGCTTAAACATATCCGCAGTGTAGGTGAGGTCAAGAACTGTCCCAGAGTGAACCTGGGTAGGTGGTGGCCTCTTGTTGCCTGTTTAAGATAGTCAGCTAGCCAGTTTTGGATCTTCAGCGTCTGTAGTCCTATCGCAGGGATCCACTGTGCCCACTGTGGTTGCTTGATTCGACCTGGGTGGTTGCTGACTGTTTGGTACGTTATTGGCTCTACGGTTTTTGCTCTGGTGCATGGTTCCCTCTCGTGCGTTTCTGTGAGCGCGAGAGTTCCCTTTGCAGCGCCTTCTCAGTGCTCTCTGCGGTCGGGGTGCGGCATGGCAACATTCAGGTATAGTGAATGCCCCCATTTGCAGTGTCCATAAGCTTTACTGCTCTGTAAATAGTAGGTGCTTTTCTCATTAGCTGCGTTTGATTCCTCACTTTTGAGCAAGCTTCGGCTCGGTCCCTCTGGCAGCTCATGCACATGGCGGCGGCCATCTTGTGGACTGGCGCCCGGGTGATGTTCCCCGCTAGAGCGGCTGATTGAACCCAGGTTGGGTGCCACCAGTCAGGAGAGCGGCCATCCTAGCTCAAGCCCCAGCGAGCTCCGAGCCCAGCCGAGTTACTGTCAGTGCTGGACAGGTTCCCATGCGATATCCCCGCTCTCCCCAGTAACTGGGGGTCTGTGTGGACGTCAGTGGGGTTGCCGGTCGCGGTTATCCTTCAATTTGCTCCGGTATTTGGACCTCGGAGCAGGAGCTCAGGCAGAACGTTTCTGATCCCGTTGGCGGTCAGGCCCCGCCCCCTGACTTTTTTAGTTAAATGTATTCTGAAATATTAGATTATAATATCACTGATTTATAACTGTGCTTAGTTTACATATATATAAATGTGTTAAGATTCAATCAGATGTCAAATGTATGTTAAAAATAATTTTAAAGTTTTTTTTCACCTGTGAATCTAATCTATGAGTATAATTGTTAACTGTTGTGAGAGAAATCAGAAATAAGGCTGAAGATCACATAAAATTTTTTTATACTTTATCAGTAATCTCTTTGCTGAGTCACTGTCACATATTCATCCGCTTATAGAAATGTGGTTAATGACATTTACTGTCCATACAGGAAAAGTTGTGCCGAGCAGCAACCTAATCCACAGAAGGGTTAATGCTGAGCAGTAATTGTGCAAATGAAACCTGGTGTTACGTATTCATCCGCTTATAGAAATGTGGTTAATGACATTTACTGTCCACACAGGAAAAGTTGTGCCGAGCAGCAACCTAATCCACAAAAGGGTTAATGCTGAGCAGCAATTATGCAAATGAAACCTGGTAACTGACTTTGGGGTCAAAGGCCGGTTACAGCCTATCAGAACTAAAGGAGGGGTATTTAGGCCCAGTTCTCAGCCTGCTCAGTGCCCTGTCGTGGTTTCCCTTGTGGTTGTCTGAGAGCGCGTTCCTGTTTATAGTTTTCTACCTGGTTTTTGACTTTGGCTTTGTTTATTGACTTCTCTATATTCTGGTATCCTGACTCCTGGCTTTCCTCATCGCTGTGTCCCTTTCTGTGTTCCCTGACCTCGGCTAGTATTTTTGACTATTCTTTGTACGTTAAATCCGGCCATTCTAAGGACCGGTAATACGTTACTTATTTGTCATCCGTGCTGTACAGTTCTACGTGCTGGATCAAACAGTAATCCTGACAGTCACCGCAACAAGAATATCTAATTCCTCATGATATACTGTTTGCAGATGAGGTTTGACTAGATAGTATTCTGGATAAGCACTTACTATACTACCAAAGCAACTTTACTATAAACACCAAAGCAACTTTAGCTTAATGAAGCAGTTTTGCCCCTCAGCCCAGGGCTAGGTCATGGATACATAGGTCTAGAGAAATCGAGATCTAACCTTTAGATATTGTAGAGCAACCCCTATAGACTAATATCTATTAAAACATAACTTTTAATACAACTTAACTAAAAGTGCTATATAAACATGCTCAGTAGAAGGGGAGAGGGGATTTAGCAGTAGAAGGTACTAATTTGAAGTGGTTATAGTTAGAGATGTCGCGAACCGTCCGCGAACTTCTCGCTGACACATCCCGGCCAATCTCCAGCAGACCCTCCCTCCCAGACCCTCCTACTTCCTGGACAGCATCCATGTTGAAGGCAGCTTCAACATGGATGCTGTCCAGGAGGTGAGAGGGTCTGGGAGGGAGGGTCTGCTGGAGATTGGCCGGGATGTGTCAGCTGACCGGACCTTTCGAGGCGAACCGTTCGCGAGAAGTTCGCAGACGGTTCGCGACATCTCTAGTTAAAGTACCTACGGCATGGGTGGTAATAATAGAGTAGTCTTAAAGTCCAAACAACCAAATGGTGAAAGTTAAATTGACATGTCTCCAACTCCCATCACCCAGTAAGTAAAAACAATAGTAAGGTGGCTAGTCTGGGAGAGTAAAAAGCTGCAGCATCGTCTCATATCAACCCCTGCCACCCACTGCTCTCAATTCCCCAACGCGCGTTTCGCTGAGTACCGGCTCTTCCAAGGGAACCGGGTAAGCGTAAACTGGTAATTTAAATATCCCGCCCTCCATGCCGATTGGATCGTGATTCCACCAACCGGATTGGAGGGCTAAAAGATGACGTCCTTATTCACAAGTTAACTCTTTGTGAACCGTGTAGAAGGTCAAAAGACAATAATAAATAATTGATAACTTGATAACCTAATTGTGAATTGGATAAGTTTCACACCAAGCCGAAGTTATACATAACGTTAGATTAAGTCCCTTCTGTATGTTAAATGTCAATAAGTGCCAAGTAGAATTAACATTCGGTCTCAGAGTCATAAATACACCAATACTTATATACAGTCTCTTGTAGCAAGAATTTGCTACTGTAGCTGTTCATTCAATATGTTAACAGTCAACAGTAGCTGTAATTATTCCTGTCAAATGATTTTTAAGTCCTCATATTGAGGTTTACCCAGCCGGAGAAAGATGAGGTTAGACAGTAACAATCATAAATTGATGGTAGTTGTTAATATCAAATTTTATCTAGATCATAATTTTCAAGTTTCCCAGTGAAAAACTAATCACAATAATAAGGCTTCACATTAGTAATCAATGTATGTAACTTGAAACCTTTTTAAAAACGAGAGAAAAGTCAAAAGGACCCCCATGATATATTGGTGAGGGGGTGATTTTTTCATTTGACTATAGTCACATTCTAAATTTTAATTAAAGCCATATTTACAGATGGAATAATGAAAATGATTATACATGGATAATATAAGAGGTAAAGTTGATAAACCTCATTTTTAGTCAATATAATCCACTGGGTAGATGGTAACCAATGTAGAAATTAAATAATTTAGTATAAGGTAATGTTATAAACCATAACCACTTGTTTTAGATTTTATTAATAAAGCATCTTCTGAGAGATATTTAGTAATGTAATCTCTAGTGATATTGAACACTATAATTCTATATGTGCATGTTGTTCAAAAGTATATATATCTGGGATTAGCCTTGTAAGATAATTACCTCAGAGGGATCTTGCTATCTCCTATTAGTGCCTTTGGATACACAAGTCCTTTTCCAGGAAGGGGAAAGAGTATCTGTGTGTTGCCCAGTGCCATGGGCTATAGCCACAGCAAGTGTCCATACCTCTTGTTCTGAGTAGCTCCTTGGACATCTATTTATGAGTGAATACATTGAGTAAAGTTAAATTCCTCGTTGAGTCCTTTAGGGTATATTGTTTTAAATTGATAAATCCAACGTGATTCAGCCTTAAGTAGTGATAAATTTATATCTCCTTTCCGATGGTTTTGAAATATTTGTTGGATCACTTGGAATTTAAGTACACTGGGTTTAGATGCATGGTTTTGTCTTGCATATCTAGCCACTGGGGTGTCAACATGTAAATTAGTGATGGAATTGATATGTTATAAGACTCTGCAACGTAGTTGTTGGTAGGTTTTACCAATATATTGTAAACCGCACTCATGTTATGAGGTAGATAACATAATCTCCTTTGATGTTCTCTTGTTCAAAACTGGTTTGGTTGGTAGAATAAAGTCACAATCTTTACAATGACCACACTTGAAGAGACCTTTTGTGGCCTGAAGCCATGTGGGTGCTGTTTGTGCCGGTTTCAAGTGGCTATGGGTTAGATGATCCTCCAGGTTTCTTGCTCTTTTATAGGTCATTGATGGCTGGCTGGTAATAATAGTGTTTTTAAGGCATGAATCATATTGTAAAACTGGCCAGTTCTTATTAAAAACCTGTTGTGCCAAGTCCCAGAGATTGTCATACGTGCCTATAAATCTAGTTATGCCTGGGGCTGTGGAAACTTTCAGACTTATCAATGGCTTTGGTTTGCAGCCCTAACTACACCTCACCTATCTGTGACTCGCACAGTCATCATGAAAAAAATATATTAATCAGATGTGACAGCAGAGTGTGTTTAGTTTTAGAATTTTTATCTCCTGCCCAGTTAACTGAACTTTAATTACACACCAGAGGCTCCTGCAGAAGCTTGCAGGCTGTTGACAGAACTGGTAATACGAAATTCTAAATAAAACAGAATGTGCAATAAAGGATGTTTAAACTTTAGATCTCTCTTTACAGGAAATGTGTAGGTCATATGCAGGGGAGGTGTGGCAATAGCTGCATAAACAAAGTTATTTAACTCCTAAATGGCAGAGTTTTGAGCATTTAGACACAAGGAACATGACACAGAGGAGCATTTAGACACAGGAGACATAACCACTCTATTAAAGTGGGGTCTTTCCATATTTTGCAAAAAAGGAAAATACGTAAATGTTTTGATTCTATGTACTTATGTAAAACCTACTTTGTGTGATATTATGATATATTTTTATTTTGTTGGAATTTCAATGAAATTAGTAATTTAAAAGTGGGGTGAGGCATAGTCAGATTGTAACAATCCTTAAAAAAAGACCTGTCACAAAATTTTTAGTTTTTTCACAAGCTGGGCATGGTATGTAATTTAACCTCTGTCCAAATATGGCACTGTTAAGGGAAGGCCCATACACAGTTGTACAGCATTTCTCTGTAAATGCACGAATACACCCAACAAATCATGGGGCACCAGAGTTCTGCTTTAAAGAAATACTACTGCAAAATAATTGAAGAATTCTCATGCCAGAGTTATTTTTGATCACTATGAAAAAAAATAATTTTTGCAGGGATACGCAGGCAGATAATTCAAGGTATGTTAAGTTCTAAAACCATCTTCCCCTTTGGTTTGTTGGAGAGGGGTGCACTTAAAACAAAACAAAAAAACTATTTATGTACCGTGCAAAGCAATCAAGTTGGATGGGGGTTGATGAATCCCCCATACTAGAGTCAACATTTATCATGCCCACTCATGCAACAAGATGGGAGTTGTAGTGCATAATACCTTCTTAAGAAAGCAAGAAAAATTGAATAGGAAAAAAAAGAAAACCTTGAATACGAAAGCTGTTTATAGTATATAGAGTACCATACACTGCAGGTATCCTGTTAATTCACCTGATGTATGTGCAACACTCTTCATTCAATGTCTACAGAAGATGAAGTGTCAGTAAACAGGAACTCTATAACACTTCCACTGCAGTGAAGCACCTATTATGCTTCGTATGTGTTTAAAAAAAATTTATTAAGATTTTTATGAAGATAGATGCCATTTAAGACAAAAATAAGATTTGTAATAACAGAACATGGACCGATATTACCACAATATACAGGTACTGGAAAAATATGAGGCTAAGGTTACTGCAGTATCAAAAAAAAAGAAAATACCGGTATACACTATGCTGCAAGCACCTCACATTGTTGCTCAGGCTGTGTAGCGAATATCGGTAAAACAAAAGAATGAGGACTGCAACAAGTTGCAATGCAGCATGTCTTAGGAAGAGTGTTGCAGTCTGCTTTGACAGAGAAAGATAACATCTAACACCCCAGTCCTAGTAATTTACATTGTCATCTTGTATTGGTCCACAGCAAAGAGATGGCAGAAGTTGTCTAACACTTCCTGATCTGTGTATTAGCCCCACCCTGAAATAAAAATATAACTTTGTTGCCAATAAAAGGTTTATTGGATGAGATCAGACCCCATATACCAGAATGAGGAGCTGTTTGGTATAATCTCTTTCTGGTGAAGTTCCTATATATATATAATAATAATACAGTTCAACAAAAACTGTTGGCCGTTATAAAGGACTTTTGGAAGAACTAAACAATAAGGAAGGGAGACAGGAGAAGGGACAGGATAAATGATAGAGTGCAGAGTGGTAGTTGCCTCGTTATAGAGGGGTGACCTTAGGATAGGTTGGGCTCGGGGAGATCACAAAAGAGGAAAGATAATTAAAACTTCACTTTTAATGTAAATAGTTAAAAGGGGGTTATACAAACAAATTTTAGTTCAAATAACTGTTGTAAGAAATCCTCAAGTGATACAGTTACACTTCATTCAAATGATTGTTGTAAGAAATCCTCAAGTGATACAGTTACACTGCCTGTTAACAGACTGAAATGCCACTGTGGGAACAACAGCTACAAATTACTAGTGTCAATAATGTATCGATATACCAGTACCTGGGCTCAAGGAAAAATAGCCAAGTCCCAGTGAGCTGCACTGAAGCTGTTAACAAAGCTGATAACAATGTTTACCGAAACTGCAGTGTCTGGACTCCAAAACAACCTTGAGAGTGCCAGTATACTGCAGAAAAGAGCATCTAAGAAATGATGACAGAGTCCTGTGTTAAAGACCGTGAGAAATAGCATCTAGAGGTATGTGCTGGCAGGAGTATCGTGCAGTATGGTAACTAGGAGGTGCAAACTGCAAAATGTTGCCTGGTAGATTCTGCAGGAACTGGCTTAATGACCAACAGGCTATGGGAAGAGAGGGGTTAACTACAAAAACTGGAAATCTTAGTGTTATGGTATGTGCAGGCGGGAGTGCCTGCAGTATAGTAACTAGGAGGTACAAACTGCAAGATGTTGCCTGGTAGATGCTGCAGGAACTGGCTTAATAACCCTCAAGCTGTGGGTAGAGAGGGGTTAACTACCAAAACACTGGAAATCCTAGTGTTATGGTATGTGCATGCAGGAGAATCTGCAGTATAGTAACTAGCCAAAAGCCTACAATCTCTTATGGAAATACAAATAGAAAATTTCCCACCAATACTGCTATAATGAAAGACGTGTGCTGGAAATGCCTAGACTTTGTAGGCTGCTTCAAGTGCTGCTGGGTAACGGCCGAGCCGATGCCGATAGAAAGCTCTAATTGGTATGGTAAGTAAAGAGGTCACTCTTAGTGCAGTGAAAGGTCACGCTTAGTAAAGTGACTGGTGGATAGCGCCAGTGTTGTTTCCCCTCACGCGCGTTTCACCTCAAAGGTTCATCAGAGGGGAACCAGTCTTGTGATGGAATCATGTTTTTAAATGTCTGGTGA
This sequence comes from Pelobates cultripes, assembly GCA_933207985.1. Taxonomy (NCBI): domain Eukaryota; kingdom Metazoa; phylum Chordata; class Amphibia; order Anura; family Pelobatidae; genus Pelobates; species Pelobates cultripes. The sequence goes on from OW240916.1 coordinate 112,903,902, forward strand.
AGTTCTCATTGGTGGATTTAAACGAATTTTTGGAAGAACATTCAACTGTTGTGTTCCCCACCACATTCTGTCTCAATTAGTCAACAGAGATCTCATTTCATTGCCTATTTTTCATACAACATTGTGTTCTGCCACACAAAGATGCCAAAACATTTTTGAAAAGTCTAGTGTTTTGTTTTTTATTTTTTGCCAGACTCCTCCATTGAACTGAATAGTAGAGAGTGAATGTAGTTATTTCCATTTGAGTTAAACATGACATAATTGACAAGTTTGATAAACTGATCTGCTTTATTTGAAAACGAAGATCCAAGTGCTCGTCTGTGTTGCTTGTTTTTGTTTATTTTTTTCAACAAAAAAAAACTAGTTTTACTTTTTTTTTTTTTTTTTTTTTTTAGCGTCCTAAAATATGAACACTTCACCATCAAAAAAATCTATTAACCTTCCTATGGCTTCACACAAAATTCTATGCATGTTCAATGAACCGGCAGTGTAATAGACTTTACTGCAGTATGGTATGATTGTGTGTACTTATTGATCACAGAAAAATGTTCTACTGTAACTAGTCCTTGTAACTCCCGTGCATGCAGTCCCTTTCATTTTTTGCTTTAAATTGTTCAGTGATTCCAGGTCTGCCCTCTTAATGGTTTGTTTCCCAGAACTCATTGTTGTCCTTAGAATCACACCACGAGAAAAATTCTTACATTTATTTTATTACAATTTTGTTGCTTTTGTGCACTTATAGTTCATATTGGAATTTTCCCAACTTGTATTTCCATGTATTAAAAAAAATGGTATCAGTTAAAGGAACACTATGGGCATCCAAATCATCTCATTGAAGTGACCTGGGTGCAATTCCCCTGTATGTATAATACTGCAATACAAAATATTGCAGTTTGTGAGAAACTGCAGTGATTACATTGCAGAGTAAACGCCACCTCTAGTGGCTGACTTCCTGGTCCGTAAAGGAGTTTTACTGTTAAATGATGTTGGACATCCTCACACTTTGCATGAGGATGTGTAACATCTTCAAATTCCTCATAGGAAAGCATTGATTGAATAGGGGATCTTTAATGTATGCGTGACAAGCGCTGCTCATATACATTTGGTAGGGACAGGGGCACTATAGCGTTAGGAATGCAAGTTTGTACTCCTAGTGCTATAGAGTTCCTTTTAGAATAAATAACAAGACTTGTCCAAAATATACAATGACCTGGTCCCTGCCATAGAAACATAGAATGTGACGGCAGATAAGAACCATTCGGCCCATCTAGTCTGCCCAATATCGAAATACTTTTAATTAGTCCCTGGCCTTATCTTAAGTCTAGGTTAGCCTTATGCCTATCCCACGCATGCTTAAACTCCCTCACTGTGTTAACCTCTACCACTTCAGCTGGAAGGCTATTCCATGCATCCACTACCCTCTCAGTAAAGTAATACTTCCTGATAGTATCTTTAAACCTTTACCATTCTAGTTTAAGACTGTTATCTTGTTGTGGTAGTTTTTCTTCTTTTAAATATAGTCTCCTCCTTTACGGTGTTGATTCCCTTCTATCATATCCCCCCTGTCTCATCTTTCCTCCATGTTATACATGTTGATATCCTTTAACCTTTCCTGGTAAGTTTTATCCTGCAATCCATGAACAAGCTTAGAAGCCCTTCTCTGAACTCTTTCTAGACTGAGTATCAATATCCTTCTGAAGATACGGTCTCCAGTACTGCGTACAATACTCCAAGTGAGGGCTCACCAGTGTTCTGTACAATGTCATGAGCACTTCCCACTTTCTACTGCTAATACCTCTCCCTATACAACCAAGCACCCTGCTAGCATTTCCTGCTGCTCTATTACATTGTCTGCCTACCTTAAGTCATCTGAAATAATTACTACTAAATCCCTTTCCTCAGATGTTGAGGTTAATAGTGTATCAAATATTCTGTACTCTGCCCTTGGGTTTTTACGTCCAAGGTGCATTATCTTGCACTTATCCACATTAAATGTCAGGTGTCTCATCCCGGGTCCCTATTTAGCCTTGACTTGCAGAGAGTCGAAGAAGGACGTATTTCCCAAGTAAGTGGATTAATCTCATAAGAGCAAGCATTAGGATTTGAAGATCACCTGATTAGACCTCCTCTACTTTCAACATTGTACATTTTGCCAACTTGTTCTTAACACAATCTTTAGTGGGCTTTTGTAATATTGCTGTTGTCTTCAGTCCATGTTGCTTCATGTTTCTTCTTTCTCACTCGCAATCTTGTTCATCTGTTTTACTTTGTAGTTTCCTCTCCATCTCTTTAAGAAATGCATTTAACTTCTGATCTTGACATTTAACTTTTCATCCTCTTACATATTCTATCCTATCCCTAAGTATGTCTGAAATTGGCCTTTTGTTTTTATATGATCCAAGACCCTCCATTATAACATTCACTTCTCATCCAAGGTAAAACTTTGATAATTAGAATTTTTGTTTAATAAATTTATTACATGTATTCTAACCTTGTTCTGTAATGCATACATATGAGTAATTACCGCTTTAGAATATCTCATTACATAGCTTTTTTTTTTTCCTCTTTAGAGGAGACATATTTAAGTCCTATGAACAGAAGCATCACATATTCAACCAAAAACTGTGCAGCTAACATGCATTTACAAATATGGACATAATGCCTATCTTATTTCTGACAAAATAATTCTAAATATTAATGCCCCTGGAGCAAGGATAAGGCAAGTAATGCACAAAAATAACTAAAAAAAACTAAACCAACTTATATATCTTAATTTCACAATAATACACAGCTAGGTTATATGACATGAAATATTTTCTTTTCAGTCACAGTAAAAATAAATAAAATGTAAAAAAGTTAGTTCCCTTTAACACTGCCACATATCTCCAGAACTACGTACCACCAGCTCTCTCAAATCCTCACTGTCTTTTGAAGGAACACTCCACACGATTAAAACTCTTTAGCTTGCTGAAGTGCTTTTGTGTGTGAATGGTTAGCCCCCTTTTCATTATCAATGCATTTATTTTTTTAAATTCCCAACAGTGCAGATTTCAATAGAAATTGGCACTGTTATAAAATTGCGTGGTTACATCTTCTGCCTGTCATGCAGACCAGTGTTAACAATAACAATTTTAGTAAGATTTTAGTAGACTTACATTTTTTAGATTTAGTCGACTAAAACTAAACCAATTCAGATGACTAAAATACCACTAAAACTAAAATGGCGTTTTAGTCAAAAGACTATGACTACAACTAAATTGAATTTGCTGCCAAAATAAACACTAATGCAGACAACTGGTCCTGTTACTTCCTGGTTTAGTTTGCTCAGTGGAGCTAAACTCAAGAGGCAGCATTTGCTCAGAGCACCTGCCTTTCAAAGACTTCTCATTCAGCTGCATTTGGAAGTCTGTGATTCGACAGCAACAGAATATCTGTGCTGAGTAAAGGGGAAGGGCTCGCAAATTCTGCAGACAAATGCTATTTTTAGATCTACCCCCGATGGGGAAAAAAAAATGCATCAATATATGCATGCTTGTTTTCTTTAGGCTTTATCTATAATCTATAAATTATTTGTGGAAAATTCCATTGGAGGATACCTTTAAAGTGTCATGAACTATGTGTAATGTTTTGAACTATAACAACAGTTCTCCTATCTTCACTTATGACTCAAGTCCTCTAACTATGCTTCTCTATATTTAGATTTAACATGACTTCCATAATTTTTACATATTTTCTTTTTTAATATTACTCACTATTTTGCACTGCAGAAGTTGATTTTATATATAATATATACACGCTACATATTAGAATTGTTGTTTTTCCCTTGAAGGGAAATTTTCTCCTTTCTTTGGATAGTTAAAGGGTGGGTGACTTCATGAATTACCTTTTACTGTATAGATATTAGTAAAACATTTTGTATTTTTATCTATTCACCTGCAGATGGTGAGGACACTGTGCCTTTTCCTGTCTCCGACAGAACGAAAATGCTCCAGACTATGCAGATCAGAATCTTCTTTCAAGTACGAGTCTGGATTGTTTGTACAAGGGCTGCTAAAGGTAGATGGGTATATAGATAAATATTATGAACTGGTCTGCTATATTTCTATTTGTACAAGTTAAAACTTAAACTGTTTTCCATTTGCATCTGACTTTTGTAACCTAGAATCTTTACATTTCAGAGGAGACTTTAATATTATATTAGTTTATTAAGCACTTTTTTTTTTAAATAAAGTTAAAAAAACAAAAAGAAAATAACATTTACAAATCCATAGCACCATATATAGTTATATCCTGAAACATTGTTTCTGTTCCCCTTCTTCCAGTGCAGCGTGTGCCATGACTTTGACAGGACTAAACTTGATTGTGAGGCTACTAACTTAATTTTGAATTTACATTTAAAAGAAAACTGTCATATGTGAAAAAGATTAATGCACGTCATAGGTGATTTTGTTTTTGTTTCAATTCTTTATTTATTTTTTATTAAAGTGATGGTACTTTTTTAAATAAGTGCAGAGTACCTTGATAATATATTGAATGAGAAGTTATTTCTAAAAAAATAAAAAAAACCTGTAGCATCTGAACTTTAACTAATTAATTAATTTAGAACACATGTAGATGTTGACAGACCGCATCCACTCTGATCCTTTGTCGGCCTGTACACAACAATAACTGACACAGACCAAAGTAATTTTTAGTTTGTCCACAGGCAGAGTTCTGAAGATATTCTTCCCTTAATATAGAATCTGACCAAATAAATTTTGCTTTGTTACAGGATTCTACTGGAAGCTTTGTGTTACCATTCCGACAAGTAATGTGTGCACCCTACCCTGCCACTCACATAGATGTAGATGTAAACACAGTAAAGCAGATGCCCCCATGCCATGAACACATTTACAACCAGCGAAGGTATATGAGGTCAGAGCTGGCTGCTTTGTGGAAGACTGCTTCAGATGAGGACATGGCAACCAATTCCATTATACATACAGATGAAAACTTCAAACTTAACCTGTAAGTAGAGACCAGTCCAGCTTAGTAATAGTTGTGACATTGTCCACAATCTTCCTAGCCCACATTCTGTAATATTTTTTGTAAAATAATGTTTATGTAATATCTTCATGTAGTTGTAGACTGATCCAGAAATATGAGACGGAAAAATGTGTGTTGGCAAAAAGCTAAGTGGCAAGATAAGGAAAATTTGACTCAACTTGAATACCTTTTAGTACATTTGCATTCTTTTTTTTTTTTTTTTTATTCTGGAGAATTAAAGTGGACTCAAAATATAGATTACACTACAAAACTAAGGATCAAATCTTGCCTTTACCATATATTTACTACAAGCATGTCAAACTCAAAGGCTAACACAGGACAAATAAACATGGTTTAAGTTGATGTGGGCCGCAAAAAAAAAAAAAAACTTCAGTTTTCATAGAAACATAGGTTTATTTAGAAAAGTACAGTGTACAAAAAGTTGCTTAACCCCTTAACCCCTTAAGGACACAACATCTGGAATAAAAGGGAATCATGACGGAATATTTCCGTCATGTGTCCTTAAGGGGTTAAGGACTGGACTGTTTTTGCGATGTTGTACATTTGCGACCAGGCATATTTTTACACTTTTGTGGTGTTTGTGTTTGGCTGTAATTTTCCGCTTTCTCGTTTACTGTTCCCATACAAATTATATATTGTTTTTTTCAGGACAAAAGGGGCTTTCTTTACATACCATTATTTATATAATATCATGTATTTTAATTTAAAAAAAATAAAAAAATATGATGAAAAATTGAAAAAAATACATGTTTTTTGACTTTTACTTGAAAAATCTTTTACTCATCTACAAAAGCGAATGAAAAAAACTGCTAAATAGATTCAAATTTTGTCCTGAGTTTAAAAATACCTAGTGTTTACGTGCTTTTTTGCATGTTATAGGGCTATAGGTACAAGTAGGATATTGCGGTTTCAAAACATAAATTTTTAAAATTTATCAATAGTGACATTGTAACACTATTATCTGTCATAAATCTCTGAATAACACCCCACATGTACATATTTTTTTTAAAGTAGACAACCCAGGGTATTCAATATGGGGTATGTCCAGTCTTTTTTAGTAGCCACTTAGTCGAAAACACTGGCCAAAGTAAGCATTCATATTTGTTTGTGTGTGAAAAAAGTAAAAAAACTAAATTGAACGCTAATTTTGGCCAGTGTTTGTGACCAAGTGGTTACTAAAAAAGACTGGACATACCCCATTTGCAATACCTTGGGTTGTCTTCTTTTGCAAATGGTATGCCATCATGGGGGTAATTCTCATTCCTGGGCTACCATACGCTCTCAAAGGCAACGTAACCAACCTGGCCATTTTCAATGTAAAAATATTTGACCCATATATTTGACCTTGTAACTTTCAAAAATGCTATAAAACCTGTACATGGGGGGTACTGTTTTACTCGGGAGACATCGCTGAACACAAATATTAGTGTTTAAAAACTGGAAAACGTATCACAACAATTATATCATCAGTAAAAGTGCTGTTTGTGTGTGAAAAATGCAAAAAAAAGTAACTTTCACTGACAATATCATCGCTGTGATATGTTTTACTGTTTTGAATCACTAATATTTGTGTTCAGCGAAGTCTCCCGAGTAAAACAGTACCCCCCATGTACAGGTTTTAGGGTGTCGTAGAACGTTACAGGGTAAAATACAGTGCTAGCAAATTAAATTCTCTGGAATTTCGGCCTGGGTTGGCAGGCAGGTCCCTCAAATTGCAATCAATAAAATTACTGAATGATGTAAAAATATGACATAAATACGCACGTAGAATTGTAGATTATGCTAACGTAGTGTACCTATAATCTTAATTTTAATAATGACAGGAGGCGAGTATTTTGCATAACTTTCTTTACTTTATGCCTCCAGCAGCACAAGTCAATCAATAAACTTTAAACCAATCAGTAACAGGCATCACATTCATATATAAAGCCCTGACAGTCACATGACTTCCTCTTTCTTTGATGCGAAAAACAGTCTATTATAACGTCAGGGAATTCAAATAACAGTCCTGAGTAACGTGTAGAACATAACTTGAAACGAAACTTGAAACCTTCCAGCTTTATCTTGTCGAATCCATCTATGATGATTACGCTGAAAAGAACAGAAATACGTGAAAGGTGATGGAAACCAACTGTTGTCCACATTAAATCCAGTACTATATGTGTCTATATTTATATTAAGTTAATATACTGAAACATTAAACAAACCATAGTATACTTAATAATCAACACGGATCTAACACATATCAACCAAATAAGCATCCCATAAATATACTGAATTACCAAACCTTATAATTTACACTGAGAAAATGACAAACCAAAATATAAAAAATTTCCAGAGTATAGGGAGGGAAACAGGGAGGGAAAATACTTGCCTCCTGTCATTATTAAAATTAAGATTATAGGTACACTACGTTAGCATAATCTACAATTTTATCACATGACAGGAGGCTTCATATTTTGCATTTTTAAAGCTGTGGTATGAGCGTGAAGGATGCGTGTGTGGTTGACGAAAATAAATATACGGAAGTAGTCTATCCGTGTCCAATTCGTCGCTGAAAATATAGAGGCCCCCTCGTGAAGGCCTGAGAAGCAGCTGCGCCTCTTACCGAATGAGTACCCAAACACGTCTCCACCCTCGCTAGCGATAACAACCAATGAACCCATCTAGACAGAGTGTTCATGGTAACTGGCTTGTACGGTTGGTATAAGACCAGCAGATGTCCTGAATGTGACATTCTAAGTGTTGTCGTGATCTCCATGTAACAAAGTACCCCTTTAACTGCACAAAGGCTGGGAAACCGTCGGTAACAGGGAACGATACGGACACGGATAAGATATAGTTCTACGAGACACTGTAGAAATTATTCTTTCCGGTGATACCGAAAAGACCGTCTACGTCGAACTCCAGTACATCTGATACCCGACGAAAAGACCTAAAAGTAACGTGACTCTGGCTAATGGCTGACTGAGGGATAGGACCGTGATATCTGACTAGCTCCAAAAGAACCAAATCAAAGTCCCACACCAGTGATACTTTGACGCATGGTTCTGGACGGTTTGATACCCCACAGAAAATGGCATATCAAAGGCTCTTGATTGACTGGAGTGTCGTGAATCGTGCTATGCATCGTCGAAATCGCGGAACGTAGCCCGTTAATGGAACGTTCCGATCGGCCTGTAGTGAAAAGGTATGATAAAGATCCAGCATCGTGGAGATAGGGGTAATAAAGGGATCGCAGTCCCTTCCCATACACCAGCGAACTCAAGGTGTTCCATGCGGATAAGTTATTTCGGGGGAATACCTGGCGTCCATGAGTCCCATAGTAGGTCTCTAGTTGGTTGCGATAGTCCCTTGACATACCAGTCTCCCCTGGAAGACACCAATCTACCAACTCCAGATGCTCCTGCATTCTCAATGGATGATGTTCTCCTTTTGGATCCGCCCGAAGGCAAGTTAAAACGGAAGGAGAAGAGGATGATCCTGATTAAGGACAACCCTTCTGGGTGTCACGCTTGCCTCCTTTACCGCAGTAATGAGTACTATCGAAGTCTTCGCTATTCTGATCCCAATTTCATAGGTGTGTCCGTATCTCAGGCAGTGAGCTTTCAGCCACTGTCTGGCCTGGTAGTGAAGCAGTCCTGGGAAATAGTCAAAGGGTTATGGTGCCTTTCCGCCGTACCCGTCGAATTTCCTTACGAATCGTCGCTATCAATGATGTGGGAAGGTGTAATCCGCCCAAGGTGGAATCTATTCTGAAATAGAGGAACTGAATCACTCGGAACTGGGATCGAACCAACTCCTCTCTGTTCACTATGAATCCCAACAATTCCCGAAACTGTAAACATAAATCTCGTTTGTAAACGTAGTCATGAATTGGATTTGCAAAAGGTAAGTCGTCTAGGTATGTGACAGCAGATACCCTTTGCTTTTCAGTGCGCAGTGACCGACTTCAGAAACTTCATGAGGCACCATGTGAACCTATAGGTAAGTGCCCTTCAAGTCCAACCTTGTAGATCCCCTAAGAGATGGATACCTTCCTTCTTGAGTTGTCGGTACGCCCCAAAACCATTGGGTTGGCATAGGTTGATGACTGGGTGATAGTCTCCTATCTTCTTCCTTACTACCAAACCGTTGCTGAGATAAATGGTTCTCCAAACGATAGTCCGTCTGCCTGAGGTCCTCGCTCTTTCGTCCCTAACTTCAATAGTTTGAAATCCATCTTTAATCGGGCTGCTTTGCGGCGTTCTGTGCACCTGTCTGCCTTGCGTTCCCCAACTTACATATTGCCCTTTGCACCCATTCCCTCACATCGTGAGCTTCTAGAGGTGAGTCTTGTGTGGGGTCAGGTCCGCAAAGTATAGAATTTTTTCCCGGGCTGATCATATCCAGTATTTAACTCATTTTGAGTCCTCCTCCTACACACTGATCGGGACATACATATCACCACGAGCTCCATAGTGAGGACTATCTTGTTCGGACATAGAGGGCGTGGGCATTCCATCCTGAGCCGGTCTCGGATTTCTTTTCCCATAGGCCTCCTAAGCCAGAAGTGGGCCCGGTGCTCCAGTTAACCCCATTCGGATGACCCTGGTTGTCGGATGGTGCGTGAGTCAAAACAGGAGTGTCCAGTGTGCCAAAGAAAAAACCTTTCTTGCTAGGCGTGTCTTGTCACTTTTACCTCTTCTGCCCTCCATTCTTTCATGATCTCCAGAGAAGGGGGGGGGAGGATGAAGTCCTCGTCCCCTGATGATGGGTGTCCGACCTAACGTCGGTATCTCAATCTTCCATTGGTGTTGCTGCCGTTGCACCCGCTCTGTCGGATGGGTTGTTAGCCAGCATACTGGAGAGGACTTCTTCCCCCGGAGCTGTCATGGCAGCCTTAATCCTCGCCTGAAAATCGGTCGGGGATATTGAGGTAAGTCCGACATGTTGGTTCACACCCTTTCGGTCCGTGGGAGACAGGATCGTACAACAATACACTTATTGCCACTCAGTAGGCCTCCGCGTATAACTGGGGGTCACCCAGAATTTTGATCAATCAGTATCATTTTCGCAGGATCCGGGGAGTGGTCTGAGAATGAGGACACCCTCAGTAAGACCAGGATGAGCGGTCTGCAATGTCGGGACGTAGCCCGAGTCTGGGAGACGTGAAAGCCTCAATATATATAGTCCACGGGGTTCATCCTTATATGGTCTAGAATTGTGGGGTTTTGGCAGCACTGTGAGTTCTCCTTCTCGGTTAAGGGAAGGGCGTACGGAACCCCAGTTGAAGCATAGAGGTGCCAGAATACATGCATCTAGTGCGCCCTGGTCTGTGCATACAATGACAGAGCGTACTCTGAAGGTAGAAGCCCTAGAAAGGGTGCGGGGGGTCACCCCTTTGTACCTATGCCACTAGCACCGGAGTAAGGCTCGCTTGGGGTTCACCCAGCATAGGGGGGTCACCCCTGTATGAATGTCTCTTATGGCATGTTGGGACACTCTTTCGGTCTATGGGGTACCGAACAGGTGTCAGGTACGGTAGTACACTTATTGCCACTTAGTGGGCCTCCACTTACAACTGGGGGTCACCCAGAATTGTTTCAATCAGTACCACTTAGAGATTTCCTGGGAGTGGTCTGAGGAGGGGGTCACCCTCAATAAGACCGGGATGAGCGGTCAGTAATGTCGGGACGTAGCCCGTGTATGGGGAGGTATGGTAGCCTCCAAAGTATCCAAGGGGTCACCCTTATAGGATATAGTACTGTGGAGAATTGGCAGCACCATGAGCTCTCCTTCCTGGCTCTGTCGATATACATGTATTCAGTGTGACCCGGTCTGTGCATACAGTAACAGATCGTACTCCGTGGAAATGAGCCTGCCCTAGGGCGTGGGGGTTCCCCCCAGTATATGTATGTCACTAGTACCGGAATAATATTCATTTGGGGTTCACCCAGAGTAGGGGGATCACCCCAGTATATGTATGTCACTAGGACAGGAACCAGATTCGCTTGGGGGTCACCCAGCGTAAGGGGGGGTCACCCCTGTACCACAATGTCACTTTGGAGAGGTGTCTGCCACGCTTGGGGGTCACCCAGCGTAAGGGGGGTCACCCCTGTTAATCACTCCGTTATGTGCCTCCACTACTGTGTCCTGGGAGGTGTATCCCTGTGGGGAAGGAGTGTATCCAATGGTTGTGAGGTCCAGTGGGAGTAGGGAGCGGAGTAAGATATCAGCTCTATTTAATTTCCCTGCCAGTAGATAGAGTAATGCATCCACTATATACCCACAGCAGGGGACAGTCCATTCATAATCCTCCAGATGTACAATAAAACTGTTATTCAACATGTCAATTGTATAGAACAGAATAGAGCAAACTGTCAGCAGATGCACACAGCAGGGATCAGTCCTACATATTCATGCAGAGTTACATATAAAACTTTTATTTCACATGCCAATGAAATATGCCAGTATAGAGCTCAGCAGTGAACAGTCCATTCATAATCTTCCAGGAAAGGTACATATAAAACCTTTATTCCACATGCCCATGAACAGTATTGAGCTCAAAAGTACTTGTAAAACTTTTATTTCACAGGAAAAATATATGAAACAGTACAGAACTAGCCGCCAGTTCGTGGGAATCACGAACTGGCCAAACGACATGGCCGACGTGAATCTCGCGAGTGCCGCGAGATTCAAGATGGCCGCCGTTCGCGCGCAAAAGTGCCGTGCGGCCCACGATCGAGGATACGATCGCGGTCTGCCGGCATGGAAAAGAGTCCCCCCGACATCCCCAACCCCCAGAGACCTGCCCTGAAGTCCCAGCACCAATGAATAAAAAGCGTGCTCGCGGTAAAACGCCGCGATCCATGCGAGACCAGAGTAAAGCATAGGAAAGAAAAGGTGCCAGCAACAGAAAACAGGCTAATAAAGCAGAAAATACAGGGTTAATTCAGGGGAAGGGTAACAGGGGGAGAATATCACACTATACAAATCCAAATGGAAGGCAAGTGCAAAATAATGAAAAACGTTTAGGCCAAAATTGCAGGACAAGCTAATAAAGTTTAACAAAAGTGCCCATGCATATCCAGAAACAGTTTGGAGCAAAAACTGAATGTCTAGCATTAAAAATCTAACTAAAGTGACCATAGCAATATTAATAAAAACAGTTGGAGCAAACTGAAAGTCAATTAATAAAGTTTAATTAAAGTGGTATCCAGAAAAAACAGTTAGGATTAAAACTGAATGTCTAGCATAAGGTGTCTAACTACAGTGACCATAGCAATATTAATAAAAACAGTTTGGAACAAACTGAAAGTTAAGCAATAAATGATTAACTAATGACAATTGCAATATTCAGTAAAACAGTTTGGAGCAAAATACTCTGACCTGTGCCTTGGCTGGTAAGCAGCAAAGAAAGAGGAAGTCATGTGACTGTCAGGGCTTTATATATGAATGTGATGCCTGTTACTGATTGGTTTAAAGTTTATTGATTGACTTGTGCTGCTGGAGGCATAAAGTAAAGAAAGTTATGCAAAATATGAAGCCTCCTGTCATGTGATAAAATTTAAATATATATGCATATTTATATAGTTTAAGTCTACGTGTATATTTATATAATTTATTTATGTAATTTTGTATATGGACATATGTATATTTCGTATTATTTTTATTTATATATACATAGATATATATACAAATTCATTCTAAGTGTATTTTGATATAAATATATATATATATATATATATATTAATTTTAAAATACAGTTAGAATAAAATTTCATATAGATATAGTTTTTTTTTTTAATTTTTATTATTTAAAAAAAAATTATTTAATTTAAATTACTTATTATTTATATTTTATAATAATATATATACACAATATATATAGTTATTATATATATTATATATATATATACACACGTGTGTAATTTAATTATAAGTGTATTTTTATATTAATACAAGTACATATTAATATAAAAATACACTTAGTATGACATTATATATATATGATATATAGACATATATTATATAGATTATAATATATGTCTATATATCATATATACACATATATAATTATTATTATTTTTTTAATTAACACTAACTTTATTTTTTATTTTACACTAGCAGGGAGACTGCCTGTCAGCACAGACAGTCCCCCTGCAGGCAGACACATGGACACCTATTGTGACCATGTGATCGCTGTGTTAAGCGATCACATGGCCACAGGGGTCCTAATTCAGTGTGGGGAGACTGTCTGGGCTGCAGGCAGTCTCCCCACAACCGGAGCAATGCTGATCGCCGCCGGGGGAACGACGGCGATCAGGTAAGTACCTCTGACCGTTAGGACGGTTCAGGACCGTCATCGGTCGGCAAGGCAAAAATGCCGATGACGGTCCTGAACCGTCCTCGGTCGGGAAGGGGTTAACTGACACTGGACGTCCTCACGCTCGTAGGGCTTCAAAGTAAACAAAAGAGCAAATTTATTTAAAGGAGATGTGTATTTACATATAACCAATGTTTCAGTCCAACTACCTTGACATATTAAGAAAAGTTTGGGACTGAAATGGAGAATGTATGCTGTTGCACAGCTGTAAAAAATTTTTTTTAAAAATGACATATCTTGTTGATTTTTAAGTCCTATGAGTGTGTTCTTCACTTTGGCTGAGATCATCAAATCTGATGATCTCAGATAATCCAGTGCTTTTTCATAGAAAGCATTGGGAGGCTATTGTGCATGTATGGTAAAAAGCTGCGCAGCCAATCAGCATCTCCTTGGGGGAGTGTTCAGCTCCTCCATGCAGACCCATTTTAATACACTGCCTCAATCTTCCATTCTAATACACTGCCCACAAAGCCAATACACTGCTTTCCACTCCACTCTATAGACCTGCCTCCCTCCAACCACTCCCTCCTTCCCCCAATTTAATACACAGCCCTCTCCTTCCCCAAAATTAATACATTGCCCTCCCCCAAATTTAACACACTCCCAGCACTCTAATACACTGCCCCCTCCCACCACTCTAATATACTCTCCCTCCCCAAAATTAATAGATTGCACTCCCCCAATTTAACACACTGCCTCCCCTTCCCACCACCCTAATACACTGCTCCTTTCTCTCCCCCAATTTAATACAATACCCACCTCTCTTCCCCAATTAATATACTGCCCACTTCTCTCATATTAATACAGTGCCCCTTCTCTCACATTAATACACTGCCCCTTCCCTCCCCTAAATTAATACACTGCCTACGCCCTTCCCCAAATACAGTGCGCCCCTCACCAATTTAACACAGTACGTAGGATGGTCCCCCAAGTCCCTATTCCTCTACCTTAAGATAAGTTGTCCTCCAGTTGCAGCTCTTCTCTGCTCAAGAAGGTCAGGCGCTCCTTTGGCACTGCGATCACAAAGGAAGGAGGAGTGGCTGGCCTGCTCTGCAGACAGATAGATAGCCACTCTGCTCTCTTGCAGCTATGGGAGGGAAGACCAGAATCAGACAGAAAATATCTTTAGTGACTAAAAAGAAGTATATATATACACACACTACTGTAAAAGTGAATTAGTACACACTAGTGAAAAATTCTCAAGTGGTACTTGATAAACTAGGTGTTACCCAAGTGTACCTCACAAACACCTAAATACAAATAGGAACAAGGAAAAAGTGGGAAAACACCCAGTATATAATAAATTGAATACAACCTTGGAAGATATACCAGCATAAATAAAATAAACTATGTATGTAGATCTGTAACAGTAATGAACATTACATAGCATAATACAGTTAAGTAAAAATATGTGTTATATAGGAATCACACTCACAAACATAGATGTAAAAGAGCTTCTCACCTCACCAGGGGTTAAAATGATAAGGAAAGCTGTTGGATTCCAATCCTCATTGATTCCTTTAATTAGTGAAGGAAAGAAAGCCATACATGGTGAAGTATAGTTAAAACTTAGAAAAATTTATTTAGATTGCACTTACAAGCAGGTAGACAATCTGGGCATGTATCCACACAGTGTGGAACTAGATGAAGCGTGGTAGTTCTCACACAGCCAGCAGGAGACAATAAAAACAGACAAAATAAAACAAAAGTCCATAAAATGTCCAAGTAATATAGTCCAACGCGTTTCGTCCAATGGGGGGACTTCCTCAGGGATCTGGAGTGCTTCTCCTATGGACAAGCTTCTTATACTGTTAGTAATCTTCATTAATTCAATCCGCATGTCGGCGTGCGTTCTATCCATGGAACGCAGTAATGTGTATGCTGTGCGACTCAGGGAAGAGACATATGACGTAGACGTGAGAAAATTGCAATTTACAGATAGACATACAACGCATGCGCACAGACTAACGGAAAAAAGGAGCCGAACACTATGCGCATGTGTGTAATGTCTTTCGTCAGTAAGGATAAACGAACGAATATCTTTCCTGTCTTGTGGCTGTTCACAGCCACAGCACAAAGCGGCTCCATGGCAAATGTATTGCAAGTTTGATATGCTTGATGTACTATGTTGCAGATTGCAGCCAGACTTTCAGGCAACTTTTAAAGTCTACTGCTCAGAACCTCTTTTTCAGGGACACCTGAAAGTATTTCCTTATTAATTAAAATTAAGTGTTCCAACTACAAGCCAAGTGGAATATTTATTTATAAAGCTATAACATAGATCAGATTGCTATGAACAGACCCGTGCAAAAATATGTGGTGTTAGTGCGAGTTTAGACACAATGGCCTCAATTTATTCTTTCCAAAGGATTCAAAACTATTAGAAAATGTTTCTAAATGATTTATCTACAAAAATTCCTGTTGATATTAATGGTGACTTCGGTTGATAAATTATTTTCCTTTGTTGTCTTTCTTTCAGGAATATTTTTCAAGATATTCTTCACAGAGACACGTTTGTAAAGTCCTTTTTGGAACAGGTATTTTTATTGTATCTTAATGCAAGTTGTGACATTTCTATCTACAAGATGATTCACTATTGCAAAGTAAATTTCAAATTCAAGTTAAAAATAGCCAAACTAAAAAACATGCAAACTGACTTGGAGAATGTTTCCAAAGATTTACAACCAGTAATAATGGAACCTTGCCTCGCCTATGGCTGCAGGTATCACTCCAGCTTAAGCCAGCAAAGTCTGTAACACTCTCCACTGAGACTGAGAAGTAGACCTTAGCTATGCTTCTGGTTTGACTACTGTCCTTGAATTTGAAATTCTCTTTGAATGCTAACTTTATCATATAACTGCTAGTCTATATACCTGTTAACACAATACTATCATTTTATCGTTAAGAATACGTTTGTGGAATTTTAGGAGAAGTATTTTGCCATATTTGCCTGATTGTGGTGTGTCATGGAGTAGGCAAAACAAATTATCTAGTTAACCCCTTAAGGACACAACTTCTGGAATAAAGCTAAAATTTTATTTCAAGTTTTGTACACTGCATGGAGTGTCGGTAAATGTGTGAATACAGAGTTATATTTGTTTGGAGAGTTGGTATGTCTGAATAGTGGGTACATTTCTGTGGAGGGTTAATGAGTATGAACATTTAGGGATGCAGGTTTGTAGAAAACATGTGTTTGTATCCAAGCATGTGTGAATGTAAGAGTGTATAGTTTTGTTAAAGGAACACTATAGGTTCAGGAATAGAAAGTGTATTCCTGATCCTGTAGTGTTTAAAATGCAGTTAGCCCTCTTGCTCCCCTTAGAAATTGTAAAAGCTCACCTTTATTCTACTCCCCTTCAATTCTCATGATGTCCGCCAAGGGGGTGGGGGCAGAGCCAAATGTTGCCCTGGCAAATCAGCATCTCCTCATACAGGTGCAATGAATCAATGCATCTCTATTGGGAAAGTTCAGTGTCACCATGCAGACCCTTTTTCCTCTAAAAAGGCAGTGTTCACAGCAAAATGCCTGCAGGGACTGACTTTACTCACCAGAACAACTACATTAAGTTGTAGTTGTTATGGTGACTATAGAGTCCCTTTAAAGGGACGCTATAGTCACCAAAACAACTTTAGCTTAATGAAGCAATTTCGGTGTGTAGATCATGTTCCTGCTGTCTACCTCGACATTTCTTTGCCATTTTGGAGTTAAATCACTTTGTTTATGCAACTCTAGTCACACCTACCTGCATGTGACTTACATAGCCTTCCTAAACACTTCCTGTAAAGAGTCATCTAATGTTTGTACTTCCTTTATTGTAAATTCTGTTCAATTTAAAATGTAGTATCTCTTGCTCTGTTAATAGCTTGCTAGACCCTGCAGGATCCTCCTGTATGTAATTAAAGTTCAATTTACAGAGCAGGAGATAAAAACATCTAAAGTAAGTTATCAAATTGAAAACAAAACTATATTATTTAATGCAGGCTGTGTCAGTCACAGCCAAGGGAGGTGTGTGGTTAGGGCTGCATGAACAGAAACAAAAGGGATTTGAGCAGTGATACTGCAGAAGCATGAGCTATACACCAAGGCTACTTCATTAAGCTAAAGTTGTTTTGGTGACTGTAGTGTCCCTTTAACCTAGACACACAAGTGCTGCAGAATGAAGTGTGTTTAGTGCAGCACATGTAAGCATAAATCACCCCAATAAGCACCTCAGTGACATTTACTGATGTCTAGGAAAGTGAAACTGACACTTTCAGAGCACTAACAGTTCTGCATTAAGGGGATGTTAATATTTTTTTCCTTAACAAGTTAATTTGCTTGTATGTCTTCCATTATGGTTGAGGAAAATATAAAGAGAAAGAGATATGCATAATATTTGCCTGTGAGTTTAATAAAATGTTGACTTATCATTACATTAGGAAAATTCTCTAATTCCCTACCTTAAGCAAACATATTTGTATATGGCCAGTCCACTTGCACAGAGTATATAGATGGAATGTAATTTCCTACCCTTGACTGTCGTATTTGTATATGATCAGTCTGCATTATACAGCCTAGCAAGTTTTAATATCTGTTCTGTCGGAAGAAATTACAGATGGAAATTGCAGAGAGGCACCTTGTTCAAATAGAACATAAGTAATGTGTTGATTAAAACTCAGCCCTTTAAACATTTTTACTGAGCTGTACCATAATCATAAACAGTTTCTGAGCATTTTAGGTTCTGGCTGGTTTTGTTCATCTGTCTCCTTATGTGTCTTTAAACTTATCTACACAGTGAATGTGTATTTAGTGCTTTTTTTATACATATCTATTTCTACACAAACAAATTGCATCCTTTTTATTTTTGCATAATTCACCTTTTTTATGCATTAGGTCTTCCAGTTGAAACCTAACTTATCCCTAAGAAGCACATTCCTGGCACAGTTTCTGCTAATACTTCACAGAAAGGCCTTGACCCTGATTAAATACATAGAGGATGATACGTAAGTTCATAGATTTTACATAATTAAAACCCTATATATAAATATCGCTAAAGATCCTAAGAACAATCCATTTTGATCATCATTTAATTTTTGATGTCTTTAATTTGATTGTGTGTAATATTAGATATTAATACATTGGAAGACTGTACAAGCAAATATGATGCATCTGTTAATAAACTAAAGTTCCTATAAACTAGTTCCAAGAAAAGATGCGCTTCAAAGTTATTTGAAAAGGGCTTGGAGGAACTATTATGGGTTATTTTTGTGATCAATTTTGTTTTCCCCATATAAAAGAAGAATATATTTGTTAGGATCATAGTAGTATTTGAATTTTTTCCCATGATCATTTTAAAGATTAAAATTATTTGTGTTTGTATGTCTTTCAGACAAAAAGGCAAGAAAGTCTTTAAATCACTACGTAGCTTAAAAACGGACCTGGATCTGACAGTAGAGGGCGATCTAAACATTATCATGGCTTTAGCTGAAAAGATTAAGCCAGGGCTTCACTCCTTCATATTTGGAAGGCCTTATCACATCAGTGTGCAAGAGAGAGACATGTTAATGACATTTTAAAAATGTCCACAATCATGCTGAAAGTTATAATGCTTCTGTATGGACATATCCGACATTCTATAAAGTGCCAGGATTCACATGGACAGAGACAGTAACTGGTATTGGGTTTTTTCTATCCTTTTCTGAAGGTGCCTCATTTGTTCTCACATACAGAAAATATTGAAACCGTGGAATCACTTTGCATGTTGTCATGTCTGCTGTATGATCTGACCATTCTGATTATTAGTAGACTGAGTATATATGAATGAGCTGATTTGTTTATGTTTTTGTGCTGAACACAGATCAATGTGAATCTAGGCAGAAGACTTAACCAGAGATATTGACAAAAAGGTGAAATTACACAATATAATTCACAATGTATCTGGTTTGTATAGCTTCTGGAAGTAAAATGTATTATGTTTCTTAAATTTTATTTATAAAAATGATCAAAATGTCTACAAAGCAACTTTCTTTTTTTTTTTTTTTTGAGAGGTATTGTCATCCATGTATATATTGAGGTATGTGTTAAGACAAATCTTTACATCGTGTAACATTTTTGTGCCAGCTTGCATAAGTACCTTTATGATTGCTGTGTTCTTGGAATAAAGATCTTTGTGCCTAATTTTTGTGTCCCTAGCTCAGAACAGTATGCGTTTATTTAGAATAATTACTGTGCTTGGAAAGAGCAAGCTGATGTTTAACCCCTTAAGGACATAGCTTCAAAAGAGTGTCTGTCCCTTAGAGGGACACTATAGTCACCAGAACAACTACAGCTTATTGAATTTGTTCTGGTGAGTAGAATCATTACCTTCAGGCTTTTTGCTGTAAACACTGTTTTTTCAGAGATAATGCAGTGTTTACATTACAGCCTAGTGATAACTTCACTGGCCACTCCTCAGATGGTTGTTAGAGATCCTTCCTGGGTCATGGCTGCCTAAAATGCATCCAAACATTCAGTATCTCCTCCCTCTGCATGCAGACACTGAACTTTCCTCATAGAGATTCATTGATTCAATTCATCTCTATGAGGATATGCTGATTGGCTAGGGCTGTGTTTGAATTATGCTGGTTCTGCCCCTGATCTGCCTCCTTGTCAGTCTCAGCCAATCCTATGGGGAAGCATTGTGATTGGATCAGGCTACTCTTTCTGGTGATGTCAGCAGACTGCTTGTTTTTCTGAGTCTTACAGCTTGCAGAGTTACAGCTTCAGGCTTGAATACAGTAAGATTTTTACTATATTTATGGAGGCATGAGGGGCTCAGGGGGGCTAGATGGTGGTTTTAACACTATAGGGTCAGGAATACATGTTTGTGTTCCTGACCCCATAATGGTTATCTCTCATTTATTGCACCAACACATATTATATACTGGTTTTTAGAGAGAGAAAATGGCTTTAATACTATGTCACATGTACATATAAATTCTCATCAATTATAAAAGAAATGCCAAAAAATTGGGGGAGGAGGGGGACAAAAAATGGGTTTTTTTTTTCACAGTTTTGGCAATAATAGCTTGCAGGGCCGGTTCAAGGATTTTTAGCTACACAGGCGAAGACACATTTTGCCACTCCCCACCCTCTAAAAAAAGAACTGCGTCTTCAACTGTGTGTCTCATAGCCCCCCTTTTGAATTTCTTACCCCCTTTAGTGTTTCATATCCCCCTCTCTTTAATGTCTTACCCACTTTTGCCCCTTTGTGTGTCTTACACCTGCTCTAATGTATTTACCCCACCTTGTGTGTATCTTACAACCCCCCTTGTGTATCACTTCCACCCAGCCCCTTTGTATATCTTTCTTCCCACCAGAACCTTTGTGTTTCTCTTACATCCTCATTAGCCCATTTTGTGTCTCTTTCCTCCCCACAGCCCCTTTTGTATGTCTCTTTCCTCCCCAAAGCCCCTTTGTGTGTCTCTTTCTTTCCCCCAGCCACTTTCTGTGTCTCTTTCTCCCACCACCAGCATCTTTGCGTGGCTCTTTCCTCCCAAACCATACAGACATAGATATACAGGTACAAATACATACATGCACAAATACACAACCATATAGTTACATAGTCATAAAAGGAACACAAACAAACACAGTCATACAAGCAACCAGTCCTACACAGAAATACAGGCAACCAGTCATACAGAGACATAACGACAGTCACACAGTGATATACAGATCAAAGAATAAGGACACCGTTATACAGAGACATACGGACGCAGTCATACAGAGATTTACACGCAGACATACAGACAAAAGGCATACAGAGACATACATAAACAGACAAATACTACTAGTGATGAGAGGAGGATGGTTGCTAGTGATGGGAGGGAGAGAGGAGGATAACTGCTAGTAACAGAGAGGAGCTGTGATGTCCCTCCTCTGCAATGTTCCCTCGCGCACCACTTAGTGAGACCGGGGCTGGAATATGACTTCATATTCTGGCCTCCCTAAGCGGCGAGGGAGTAGAGCAGAAACATCATAGCTCCCTCACCGCCAAGCAACAATATGTGCCGCCAGCCACCTGCCTTCACAATCCCCCAGCATCAACATATCCCCAGCAGGCCTCCCGTCTGCTTTGGCGGTAACAGGCTCAAATATCCTAGGTGCCATGGCGGCCTGGTATTTGTCAAGCCCTGTGGTTTGCCACTATAGTTTGTAAAGCTACAGTTCCATATCGTTACATTTAGAATTATTTGAACTGTGCCAACATATTCCACAGCGATGTGTAATAGGAAACTAGACAAACATTTAATCTAACAAAACTTGTATAACAGAAGGGAACAGTAGGTGAAGAGGGCCCTGTCCAAACAAGCTAGAATTTTAAATGATGGGTTTGATGGAATTATATCCTCTTCTGAATAAAACAATACCCCCAATGTATGCATTTGCCACTGTTTTGTGAAGTAAGGGGTTAAGAAGGGAGGCAATTGTTTAAGAACCAAAACAAAACCTAGAATTGTAACTAATGTTTGTTTAAGCACAACATACCCTTTTCATACTAAGTGCACCCACTCTTATTATATATTCCGGATAATGGGGCTTTCATTTAAAAAAAAAAAAAAAAAAAAAAGGTTTTCCAAGTTATGCTTGACATTTTAACTTCAGCTTTTATTGCAATAATACAAACACACATATTTGTATACTGTGATATCCAACATGTACAACAATGCCCCCCATGTGCAGGTTTCATGGGGTTTTGGAAAGTTATATGGTAAAATATAGGGCTTGCAAATTAAATTATCTGTTATTGCAGTGGGGGTTATTATGAATTATATACTGCACCTTGTTACAGGCAAAGTTGCCCCAGTTTTTAATTAATTGACTGGTCCCCTGCGTGAGACTAATTACCAGCTCATCAAAACACTGTACATTGCTCCTGCACTAGGACTCTACAACTACGCTCTGCCTTTCCTTCTGCAAGGAGGGTGGACGAACGGCTGTGGGGGTCAAGTCGTCTTTTCCCTCTTCTCCCACAGTATCAAAATCTATTCTTACACCCACTTTCAGCAACCTCCCAAAAAATCCACTTTTCCCTCTCTCTGATACACCCGCTTTCTCATCTCATGTCCTGCACTCATTTCTTTGTTCCCGCTCTTCTACTTTCAAACAATCTCATCCTAGACCTCATCCATACAAAACCCACTCTCACCTCCTGTCATTTTCTCTCCTACCGCTTCTAGGAGCCAGTGATATCTCTACCAACCCTGGGCCCTTCATCCCCTCTGCTTACACTAAGCCAAACAGAAACCACCTGAACCTCATCCATGTACCCAGCCATTTAACCTTATATACCAACATTCAGTGTACACTCCGGAACTCTGTCTGCAACAATCTGAAATCGACTGCTATACACAATCTCTTCATCTCAAATTTTCTCACACTGCTGGCACTCATTGAGATCTGGCTGTCCCTCTCAAATAGTACTACTCCTGCTTCATTAAGTTTTGGTGGGCTACAGTTCTTTCAAACTCCCCATAAAATTACACTAGCCGACATGAGTTTTCTAAAATGTCAATTTAAATGACTTAATCACAAATATGAACATAAAAATATTATATCACATCACATTTCTTAAATACCAACTAAACTTTGTGGGATAGTCGAGCGATCAACCAGCATTATGATGTAAAATAATGGCCTTCAAGTGTACAGTTTATTCCAGGATAGAAAAATGTTTAATATAACCCATTAGTAAATTCAAATTTGGTACTTCATTTGCTACTCTATATAAAATTGGGATTTATGAAGCAATTTTTAAACCCTTTTAAGGACAAACTTGTTTTCCTGGCATTATAAGGTCTTTAGGTCCCCCCCACCCTCAGGGTCCCACTGGGCTAAAGGGGTTAAACACTTACCTTTCTCCAGCGTCGGGCTCCCTCGGCGCTGGGGAGCTCTCCTCCCTCTGCTGACGTCCACGCCTAATGCGCATGCACGGCAAGAGCTTACGCGCGCATTCAAATACTCCATAGGAAGTCCATTTCTCAGTGGGAAGCGCCACTAGAGGCTGGATTAACCCTAGTGTAAACATAGAAATTTCTCTGAACCTGCTATGTTTACAGTTGCAGGGTTAACACTAGATGGACCTGGCACTCAGACCACTTCATTGAGCTGAAGTGGTCTGGGTGCCTATAGTGGTCCTTTAAATACAAAAAAATAAACCATTTCAATATTTAAAATATACATTTCCTAAACTAAGCAACCCCAAAATCAGAGAAGGTATATTTGTTGGTCCTTAGATTAAAAAATTGCTAAAAGATTAAAGGACCACTATAGTGCCAGGAAAACAAACTCGTTTTCCTGGCACTATAGTGCTGAGGGTGGCCCCACCCTCAGGGTCCCACTCCCGTCGAGCTGAAGGGGGAGGAGGGTGTTAAATGCTCACCTTTCTTCAGCGCCGGGCTCCCTCGGCGCTGGGGACTCTCTTCCTCCTTCGGTCGTCATCGGCTGAATACGCATGCGCGGCATGAAAATCAATGAGACAGCCACCAGAGGCTGGATTAACACTAAAGTAATCATAGCAGATAACGAATTAGCGGCGTGGATTTTTTAAAGATCTATAGTAGAAGGGCTTCTTGGTAATAAGAAGGATGGACAGTATACAAAAATAATAGAGCAATTAATCAAAAACTATACATAAGAAATGATGGTGTTGAATGTCACTAAAAGTCCACTTTCTACATTCTCATGTTAAAGGAAAACTAGGGTGTTAGGAATGCAGAGTTGTATTTCTAACCATAGGCGTGCGCAGCCAATTGCATTAGGGTGTGCACCCTAAAGCACAAACACACGCCACGCGCGTGTGTGTGTGTGTATGTCTCTCTCTCTCTCTCTCTCTCTCTCTCTCTCTCTCTCTCTCTCTCTCTCTCTCTCTCTCTCTCTCTCTCTCTCTCTCTCTCTCTCTCTCTCTCTCTCTCTCTCTCTCTCTCTCTCTCTCTCTATATATATATATATATATATATATATATATATATATATATATATATAAACACACACACACACTGCTGTGTGTGCTGTTAGTACTGTGTGCTATTGAGTGTTATGTGTGTGTGAGGGTGCGTGTTTGTGACTGTGCTGTTTGTGTGTGTATGTTTGTCCTGTGAGGGTGCTATTTGTGAGGGTGCTGTTAGTGTGCTGTGTGTGAGGGTGTTGTGTTTTTTTTAAAGGTGCTGTGTGTGTTTGTGAGGGTGCGGTTAGTGTACTGTGTGTGTGTGAGCTGTATGTATGTAGGTGCTGTATGTGTGTGTACTGTATGTTTGGAGGGATTTGGCAGATTAGTAAATCCTTGCTGCCATGTGCCATCCCTGGTGGTCCAGTGGAGAGTGAACTCTAGCCTGCGGGGCTAGAGTTAACTCTCGCGAGATCTGAGCGTTGCCACAGCAACGCTCAGATATGGCGAGAGGAACCTGGCGGAGCTTCTGTCTAGAGCAGCCTGGGTCCTCTACTGCCTCCCTCCATGCTGCTGTGGGCCGGTGAGGTAGATCTTTGGTCTCCCCGCCGGCCCATGAAGGCTTAGAGCAGAGCCGGCACTCAGATAGCGCCGGCTCTGCGTGTGTATGTGTGTATATATATATATATGTGTATATGTATATATATATATGTGTATATATATGTACACACACACACACTGACAGACACACACATACACTCACAGACACACACTGACACACACACATACATACTCACAGACACACACTCACAGAAACACACACACACTCACAGAAACACACACACACACAGACACACACATACTCACAGACACACACACACTGAAACACACACATACTCAGACACACACACACACACATACATACTCACAGACACACACTCACAGAAACACACACACACTCACAGAAACACACACACACTCACAGAAACACACACACACACAGACACACACTGACACACACATACTCACAGACACACACACACTGACACACACACATACTCAGACACACACTCACAGACACACACTCACACACACATACATACTCACAGACACACACTCACAGAAACACACACACACACACACACTCACAGACACACACACACATACTCACACACACACATTATTATATATATATATATTTTTTAAATGTCCACCCAGCCTCCTACCTGGAGTGCTGGTGGACTTGTCCCTGGGGTCCAGTGGGGGCGGGCGCCTTTCTCCAGTTCAGCCGCGGCGAAGGAGCTCTCTGCTCTCTGCTGTCTGCTCCCTCTCGCCGCGCGGGCTGTCTGCTGGAGCTGGGAGCCGGAATATGACGTCATATTCCGGCTCCCGGCATCAGCGCGCGGCGAGAGGGAGCAGACAGCAGAGAGCAGAGAGCTTCTTCGCCGCGGCTGAACTGCGGGGCGGGGGGGTTATCCATCACCTCTTGCCCCCCCTCCCCCATGACAGGGGCAAGAGGTGAGACAGGGGGGCGCTGAGTGCCTGCAGGAACAGCGTTCCTGCTCAAAAAAAGTGCAGGAACGCTGTTCCTGCAGGACTCAAGCCATAGGCGTGCGCACGGGGATTAGGGTGTGCCCAGGCACACCCCGTGCGCACGCCTATGACGTAAATAAAGACAGGCCATGGTCCGGGGAACCCAGAAGTCCATGAGCTCAAATATGTCGTCTGACATAGAGAGGTAAAAAAACAAAACAAATTGGCTCGCAGTCATAGAAACAGAGAATGTGACGGCAGATAAGAACCATTCGGCCGATTTAGTCTGCCCAATTTTCTTAATACTTTCATTAGTCCCTGGCCTTATCTTATAGTTAGGATAGCCTTATGCCTATCCCACGCATGCTTAAACTCCTTTTTTTGTAGAAACAAACAAGAAATTATTTAGGCACGTAGGCCTTTGAGAGGGTTACATCACAATATATACAGAATGTTATTATGGCAAATGTACAAGTGATAGTTACATACAGCTTCGGTATACAATAAATGTCTGTGTTCGAATGTATCAACTTTTCTCAGCGTAGGTTGTCACATTGTTGCGGTGTGTAGCTGAGTGTATTTCCGCCTGGGCCCTTCGTATGTGAGATCAATGGTGGACGTGTTAACGTCCGTCAGTACCTTGACGGTGCGCAATTACAGGTGTTAAACCTTGCTGAGATTTGTCTGTGTGTGTGAAAATGCTTAAACTCCTTTACTGTGTTAACCTCTACCACTTCAGCTGGAAGGCTATTCCATGCATCTACTACCCTCTCAGTAAAGTAATACTTCCTGATATTATTTTTAAACCTTTGTCCTTCTAATTTAAGACTATGTCCTCTTGTTGTGGTAGTTTTTCTTCTTTTAAATATAGTCTCCTCCTTTACTGTATTAACCTCTACCACTTCAGCTGGAAGGCTATTCCATGCATAGTAATAGTTCCTGATATTATTTTAAAACCTTAATTTAAGACTATGTCCTCTTGTTGTGGTAGTTTTTCTTCTTTTAAATATAGTCTCCCCCTTTTCTGAGTTGATTCCCTTTATGTATTTAAATGTTTCTATCATATCCCCCCTGTATCATCCTTCCTCCAAGCTATACATGTTAAGATCCTTTAACCTTTCCTGGTAAGTTTTATCCTGCAATCCATGAACCAGTTTAGTAGCCCGTCTCTGAACTCTCTCAACAGTATCAATATCCTTCTGGAGATACGGTCTCCAGTACTGCGTACAATACTCCCAAGTGAGGTCTCACCAGTGTTTTGTACAATGGCATGAGCACTTCCCTCTTTCTACTGCTAATACCGCTCCCTATACAACAAAGCATTCTGCTAGCATTTCCTCCTGCTCTAGTACATTACCTGCCCACCTTTAAGTCACCTAAACTAATTACTCCTAAATCCCTTTCCTCAGATGTTGAGGTTAGGATTCCATCAAATATTCTGTACTCTGCCCTTGGGTTTTTACGTCAAGATGCATTATGCATCATAAATGTCCACATTAAATGTCAGTTGTCACAACTCTGACCATTTTTCTAGTTTACCTAAATCATCTGCCATTTGGCTTATCCTTCCGGGAACATCAACCCTGTTACATATCTTAGTATCATCAGCAAAACGATAATCCTTACCATCAAGACCTTTTGCAATATCACTAATAAAAATATTAAAGAGAACGAATCCAAGTCCAGATCCCTGAGGTACCCCACTAGTGAGAAGCCCATGCTTCGAATATACTCCATTCACTACAACCCTCTGTTGCCTGTCACTCAGCCACTTCCTTAGCCATTCAACAATATTAGAAGCCAAACTTAAAGATTGCAGTTTATTGATAAGCCTTATATGTGCAACAGTGTCAAAAGCCTTACTGAAATCTAGTTAAGCAATGTCTACTGCACCACCCTGATCTATTATTTTAGTTACCAAATAAAAAAAAAATCAATAAGATTAGTTTGGCAGGATCTCCCTGAAGTAAATCTATGTTGTCTCTGATCTTGAAATCCATGTGATTTTAGATGTTCAACAATTACAACATTACTTTCCCCACTACTGAAGTAAGACTTAGTGGGCCTATAGTTGCCCTACTCCTCCCTACTACCTTTCTTGTGAATGGGCACAACATTCTCTAACTTCCAATCTTCAGGGACTACCCCTATTAATGATTTTTCTAGTTTACATAAATCATTTGATATTTGGCTTATCCCTCCTGGAACATCAACCCTGTTACATATCTTAGTATCAGCAAAAAGACATACCTTACCATCAAGACCTTCTGCAATATCCCTAATAAAAATATTAAAGAGAATGGGTCCAAGTACAGATCCCTGAGGTACTCCCCTGGTGACAAGCCCATGCTTCGTATATTCTCCATTGACTACAACCCTCTGCCTGTAACTCAGCCACTGCTTTACTCATTCAACAATATTGGAATCCAAACTTAGATTGCAGTTTATTGATAAGCTTTCTATGTGCAGCAGTGTCAAAAGCCTTACTAAAATCTAGGTAAGCAATGTCTACTGCACCACCTTGATCTATTATTTTAGTTACCCAATAAAAAAAAAAAATCAATAAGATTAGTTTGGCATGATCTCCCTGAATTAAAGGACAACTCTAGGCACCCAGACCACTCCAGCTTAATGAAGTGGTCTGGGTGCCAGGTCCAGCTAGGGTTAACCCATTTTTTTTTATAAACATTGCAGTTTGAGAGAAACTGCTATGTTTGTAAATGGGTTAATCCTTCCTCCAATTCCTCTAGTGGCTGTCTTACTGACAGCCGCTAGAGGCGCTTGCGTGATTCTCACTGTGAAAATTGCAGTGAGAGCACGCAAGCGTCCATAGGAAAGCATTGTAAATGCTTTCCTATGAGACCGGCTGAATGCGCGCGTAGCTCGGCCGAATGGGAGGAGAAGAGGAGGATCGGAGGAGGAGGAGAGCTCCCCGCCAACGCTGGAAAAAGGTAAGTTTTAACCCCTTTCCTCTCCCCAGAGCCGGGCGGGAGGGGGACCCTGAGGGTGGGGGCACCCTCAGGGCACTATAGTGCCAGGAAAACGAGTATGTTTTCCTGGCACTATAGTGGTCCTTTAAACCCAAGTTGTCTCTGACCTTGAAATCCATGTGTTTTTAGATGTTCAAAATCCTATCCTTTAACATGTTTTCCATCACTTTCCCCACTACTGAAGTAAGGCTTGCTGGCCTATAGTTGCCCGACTCCTCCCTATTACCTTTCTTGTGAATGGGCACAACATTCGCTAACTTCCAATCTTCTGGGACTACTCCTGTTAACAATGATTGGTTAAATAAATCTGTTAATGGTTTTGCTAGTACACCACTAAGCTCTTTTAATAACTTTGGGTGTATTCCATCGGGTACCATTGACCTATTTGTCTTTACTTTTGACAGTTGAAAAAGAACCTCTTCCTCTGTAAACTCACATGTAACAAATGACTCATTTGTCCTTTTTCCTAACTGAGGCCCCTTCCCTTCATTTTCATTTGAAATACTGAACAAAAATATTCATTGAGGCAGTCAGCTAGACCTTTATCCTCTTCTACATACATTTCTTCTTTTATTTTTAATCTAACTAATCCTTGTTTTACTTTCCTTTTATCATTTATGTATCTAAAATGTGTTTTGCCCCCCCTTTTTTTTAAACTGACTGTGCTATTTTCCCTTCTGTGTGTGATTTGGAAGCTCTTATAACTTCCTTAGCCTCTTTCTGCCTAATCTTATAGATCTGACCATCTTCCTCACTATAGTTTTTTATAAATAGTTAATGCTAACTTTTTGTTTTTTACTATTTTGACCATGTCTGCGGAGTACCACAGTGATTTCTTGAATTTTTTGCTTGAACTGACTTGCCTAAAGCAATTTTCTGTTGCCTTCAGCAGTGCAACTTTTAAATAATACAATTTCTCTTGGACTCCATTTAAATTGCTCCAGTCTGATAATGACTGCTTTACACATATTCTAATTTACAAAAGTCTGTTTTTCTAAAGTCTAAAATGTTTGTTTTTATGTGGTGTGACTCCGTCACTGTACTTATATTAACCCCTTAAGGACACATGACATGTGTGACATGTCATGATTCCCTTTTATTCCAGAAGTTTGGTCCTTAACGGGTTAAACCACACTGGCTGATGATCACTGTATCCTAAACTTTCGCCTACAGTAATATCTGATAACAAATCTCCATTTGTTAACACTAAATCTAGTATGGCCTCTTTACAAGTTGTCTCCTCAATGACTTGTTTTAGAGACAAACCCAATAGGGAGTTTAGAATATGTGTGCTCCTGGCACAAGCAGCTTTTTCAGTTTTCCAATTCACATCGGGAAAATTAAATTCACCCATGATGATAACTTCCCCTTTCATTGTCATTTTAGTTATTTCCTCAACTAGTAGATTATCTAACCCTTCTATTTGTCCTGGGAGCCTATAAATCACACCTACACGAGTTACGGTGTGATTACCAAATTATAACGTAACCCAAAAGGACTCTTTGTTTGCCCCACTAATTTTTATTAGGTTAGATTTTATGCTATCCTTCACATACACCCCTCCCCTTTCTTGCCTTCCCTGTCTTTTCTTTTTAAAGAGTACCCTGGTATTGCTATGTCCCAGTCATTTTTCTCATTATACCATGTCTCAGTAACTGCGACTAAATCAAGATAATCAGTTGCCATCGGTGTTTTATCACCCTTCCCCCTTCCTAGTTTAAAAACCTCTGAACTGCTCACTGAGAACATTTGTTCCCTTTTGAGAAAGATGCAAACCATCTTTTTTGTACAGTTTATTTCCATTCCATAGAGAGCTACCAGGAGAAATTAAGCCACAAGTTAAAGTCTCGAATACGCATCCACCTGTCGTTCTGAGTGTTATGCACAGGCAGAACTTCAGAGAATGACAGTGTGGAAGCAACCTGCCGTACATCATTGGCAAAAACACAAAAAACTTCCTTTACCTCTGAAACCTCATTGCAAGCCAAGTCATTTGTCCCTAGATGAACAAGTACATCCAATTCCTCTTCCTGCATTGCTTGCTTAACAATATTACAAATAAGTCTCCTTCTCTGAGAGCAGTAGCTCCGGGAAGACATCTTACAATACCACTATTGTCCAGCTCCACACTTCTTATGATAGAATCCCCCCAACAACAACTGCTTTCTGTTAGACCTCACCATAGTCTCCAAGTCTGTCTCTATAATACCACTACACTCGGTGACTGAGAATGTCTCCACAACACCACTACACTTGGTCGTACTCTGTTACAGTGATGCCAGTTGTTAACAGTGAACGGCGGCATTTCTGGGGTCATCATGTTTGGGGGCACCTAGTTTCCATCTGCTATTGTGCTTTCTGAGTGTCCTCTTGTAGGTGGTGGTGAAGCACCATCACTTGAGGACTTGCTCAGAGGCAGTGATAGTGTCACTGTCTTGCAGATTGGCACTATCACTGCCTACCAAAATGGCGTATGCCTCCTCTGCTGCATAGCAACATGCCATTCTAGGGAGACTAATTATTAGCTAATAAAACCTAAGGGGGTAATAACTTAATTTCCTACCTACCCAACACCTACTTTTCAACATCAAAAACCCATAAAAGCGAAAATAGAATTACAGATTGCAGTTTAGGCAGCTGCGATCACTACTGTACGGTTATTTTGTAAAAAAAAGTCTGATCAGAGAGCTCTGTAATCACAATGATCACTGATACGGTACTGTACAACAGAGATCCTGTACAGTACAGTGATCACGGCAGCAGGGAAGGAATTAAAGAGATTTGGGTTGCTGCGAATTAAAAAATAAAATTTTGGACCCTAAAAAAACAAAAAAAGACTAGTACAAAAGTACTAAATGCCATAATCAGGCTGATCACAGTGTTAATACTGTGATCAGCGCTGAAAGGGTTAGAAATTATCTATTTCAAACTTTTCAGACTGCAACAGTCACTGATCTCTCTGCCTCACATCAAAGTGAGGTGAGGGGCAGAGAGAATCATTGGCTGACACATTGTAACAATGATCGCAGTGACTTGCTGTCACTGCGATCACATGCTGCAGTTTATGGTCATTGGCCACAGGGGGACTGCCTCGGTTACCAAGCAGGTCCCCCGACTGCGAGCTGCAGTGGGCGAATGGCAGTAGCCACATGGGTGGCAAGGAATTTCACCAGGTGGGGATCTACCTTTTCCCATCCTTGCAGGGCTGTATTTGTGAGCAGTGTTCGTGCGTTTGAGTGTAAGCATTTTTTGAATAGAGTATATGTGCGCATCTAGGGGTTTATTTGTATGTACTGGTGCAATTGGAATGCAGTGGTGTACTTGTGTGTAGTGTTTGCATTTGAATGCAAGGATGTGCTTGGTTGTAATTTTGTCTTTTAAATGTGGATGTACATTTGTGTGTAGTATTGGTGTTTGAGTGAAGAGGTGTGTTTGTATATAATTTTGGACTTGGAATGCAGGGGTATGCTTGTATGTAATATTTGTGATAGATTACAGGGGTGTGTTTGCATGTATGTATGAACATACACTGCCACATAAATGCATACTTCCACAGATACACACACATTACACAGCGATACATACACTTTGACATATTGTCAGAGTGCCTTGTGTGTTGGCACAGGTTATGCCACAAGCTGACATCTTCCAGCAGGGGATCGGGGACATTCCCAGTAGCTCTCCTCTTGTTTCTAGCAGTTCTCATGCCGGTCGCGATAGCCCCGCCCCTTTTCATGATGTGGCGCATGCACGCAGACGTTATTACTTTAGTGATGTCACGGTCCGCCAAAACGGTCGAATTCAAACGTTTAGGGGGCGTGGCTACATATCAAGGAACACAGTACTTAAGAGGAGCTCAGGGAAGGTATCATTGCCCTGTTGTGGTTCTGCATAGACCCAATAGCGCATTTTCTTCATATTGTTCTCTTGGATTTTTACTTCTGGCATATGACTATTCTCCCTTCTGTATTCCTTTGATCTTGGCTCTTCTATTCTCCTTGTTCCTGATTTCTGATATCCGTGACCGCGGCTCGTTTATTTTTACTCTCTGTCCTTGTGATATAAGTCCGGCCATTCTAAGGTCTGGTATACTTTACTATTCCTCTACACTCTGCGTGTAGGATCCCCTTATATTCCTGACATTACAACAGTGCCTTTGTGGATCTGGCAGGTGTAAGTACCTAGGCAGGTCCATACGATACACGTTTCGAGGAAATGGATCATCGCATGGATCAGATAGCTATTGCCTTACAGACCTTGATAAACCGGTCTAACCACATACAAGACGAAAGTCGTACTCCCTTAGGTACTCCACAGCATGTGGGGCTTGAAGTGGCTACTGTTGGGGCCTTGTCTCATGTCAAACCTCCTTTACACTATGGTGGGGCAACAGAAGCTTGCCGTGGTTTTTTAACCCCTTAAGGACACGACGTGTGACATGTCATGATTCCCTTTTAATCCAGAAGTTTGGTCCTTAAGGGGTTAAACCAAATCAGAATTCACTTTGAGCTCCAGCCACGTTCCTATCCTACAGATTGAGCCAAGGTGGTTTTCATTATGTCTTTTGGTAGAGAGAGAGCATTGACATGGGCTAATCCCCTCTGGGAGAATGACAACCTACTGGTATATAACTATGCCACGTTCGTTGAAGCATTTAGCCGTACTCTTGACCCACCCGGTAGAAAGGCCAATGCAGCCAGGTCTCTTCTTAGGCTTAAGCAAGGAACCAGAACCTTCGTGGAATATGCCCTTAAATTTAGATCTCTAGCATCTGAGGTTGCTTGGAACAATCAAGTTTTCGTTGATGTGTTCCTCAACGGTCTCTCAGATAATATTTTAGATGAAATAGCTACTAGAGATCTTCCAGAGAATTTAGAAGAAATTATAACTTTTATATCACGCATTGATGAGAGAATGAGATAAAGGCAGAACACCCCCAGATAAGTTCAAAAGAGTTCCTATTTGAATGGACCCTGTATTTAATAACCCTGACTCCATGGCACTTTCATCACCTAAACCTATGCAAGTGGGTGTAACTAGATTATGTGAGGCTGAACGACAATACAGACGAACGGAAGGACTGTGTCTGTATTACGGACAAAGGGGACATCTCTGCCTAAATTGCCCTAACAGACAGGTAAAACACCCGCACCTAGTCCATCTAGGAGACAGGCCTTAGGTGTCTCTTCTTCGTCCTCCAAAGCTAATCATAAAGATCATAGGCTTCTAGTTAACATCACCTTAACCAGGATTAACAAAAAGGTCAATACCATGGCTTTAATAGACTCTGGTGCCACAGAGAATTTTATAGATCAGAATTTTGCCAAAGAAAGTTCTCTCCCTTCCCGGCTAAGGGATACACCCTTGGCCGTTGAGGCGATAGATTGTAGACCACTCCAGGTACCCATTATTACTCATGTGTCCATTGTGTATTTCAACACATTACTTTTACTTTCCCAGTGGTGCTGGGGTTCCCCTGGTTAAGGAAACACAATCCATCTATTGACTGGGAGATTGGCGAGATTGTTTTTTTGGAGCCGCAATTGTCTTAAGGGATGTGTTGAATTACACCCCATTCACATTATCAATGTTCCTACTATGTCTCCCTTGTCCACGGAGATACTGGAACAATATATAACTGTGAAAAAAGTCTTTGATAAGGGTAAAGAGGAATTGTTGCCACCTCATAGGTCATATGATTGTGCCATTGACCTACTTACTGGAACCATGCCTCCTAGAGGCACTGTATACCCTCTCTCTGCTAAAGAAAATATGGCGTTAGAAGATTATAAGGAAAAACCTGAAAAAAAGGTTTTATTAGAAAAGCTGCCGGGGCAGGGTTTTTCTTTGTATCTATCCATAACCATACTAACTGACCACAAGAGTCTCTCCTATATTGGAGAGCCAACCATTTTGTCAGCTAGACAAGCTCATTGGTCCCTTTTCCTGGCTAGGTTTACCTACGTTCTGACCTAGAGACCTGGGTCAAAAAAACTCTAAAGCGGACGCTTTATCCATTCAGTTCAAACCTACGGCATACCCTGAGACCAACAAATCTTCTGTAGTTCCTTTGCAACATATCATTGCTAATACTTGAATAAGTATACAATCTCCTACAGTTTCTAGCATCATTGCTTAGCTCCGGAGAATATTCCTGAAGATAAATTGTATGTTCCCCTAGAACACCAGAGAGAGTTACTCCTTTGCTTTCATGATAATAAAATCGCAGGTCACTAAGGTATACG
This sequence comes from Pelobates cultripes, assembly GCA_933207985.1. Taxonomy (NCBI): domain Eukaryota; kingdom Metazoa; phylum Chordata; class Amphibia; order Anura; family Pelobatidae; genus Pelobates; species Pelobates cultripes. Next base: position 112,938,990 of record OW240916.1, read on the forward strand.
TAAAACTTACGTTTTCATTTCTAAAGAATATTGGTGGCCATCCTTGCGTAAAGATATCAAGGATTATATGTTAGCATGCTTTACCCAAATTGCCCTCTTCTAAGTTGGCTACTATCTTGCCAAAGAGGTGTTTCATATCCATGGTATACCTCAAGAAATAATCTCTGACAGGGGTTCTAAATTTGTGTCAATTCTGGAGAGCCTTCTGTTCCCAAATAGGGATTACACTCAAATTCTCATTGGCTTATCATCCTCAATCTAACGGTGCAGCAGAAAGGTGCATTCAAAGAATAGAACATTACTTACGTTGCTTTGAATCCGCTCATCAAGATGATTGGGTTGGCTTGCTTCCGTGGGCTGAGTTAACTCTTAACAATATCTCTGACGCAACTCAAAATAGCCCTTTCTTCTTAAACTATGGTTTTCATCCTGTAGTTCTTCCATCTGTATTTTCTTCACGGGGAATGCCGATGGTGGACGAAAACGTGGAATACCTAAAGAAGGCCTGGGAGCAGGCTCAACAGTTACTTTTACACAAATCAGCTCTTGATAAAAAGTATGCCGATAGGCTTAGACTTGCTGCTCCTGTCTTTTATCAGGGTGATTAGTAGTATTCCATGTATCCTTGTTGAAACCATTGACTTGTAATAGGTTCACCAACCATGTTGTACCTCCATCTTCTGTTCAGGTTGAAGGGGCAAAAGGAATATTAAATGCTTTCTCTTCTTGATATCCCGGGGTAAACTCCAGTATCTGGTGGATTGGAAGGGATATGGTCCGGTAAACAGGTCTTTGGTTGAAGGTTCTGATATACATCCTCCTTTGTTTCATTCCCCCTTTCCTACCTGTCCTGGTCATTTCCGCCCTGTGGGCGGTTTTCGAAGGCGGGGTCCTGTCAGGGTGCCATATGTGTTGGCACAGGCTATGCCACAAGCTGACACCATCCAGCAGGGAATTGGGGACATTGCCAGTAGCTAGTCTTGTTTCTAGCAGTTCTCGCGCTGCCCGTGATAGCCCTGCCGTTTTTTATGACATGACGCATACGCGCCGTCATGGCCCGCCAAAACTGTCAAATTCAACCATTTTGGAGGCGTGGCTATATATCAAGGAACACAGTACTTAAGGGGAGTTTAGGGAGAGTCTCATTGACCTATTGTTGTTCTGCATAGTCCCAATAGTGCATTTTCTACATATTGCTCTCTTGGATTTTGACTTCTGGCATAAATTGACTATTCTCCCTTCTGTATTCCTTTGACCTCGGCTCTTGTATTCTCGTTGTTCCTGATTTCTGACATCCCTGACCGTGGCTCGTTTATTATTACTCTCTGTCCTTGTAACGATAATCCAGCCATTCTAAGGTCCGGTATACGTTACTATTCCTTTACACTCTGCATGTAGAATTCCCTAATATTCCTTACACATACACCCATAGACACACACACTGACAAATACAGAAACACAAAAATGTCACAATCTTTTATGTTTCCAGCCACCCTCCTGTTAGCTTACCTTGTGTTCCAGCTGCTGCTTGAGGTGCCTTTTCAGAGAAAAGGCAGTGTATATATTACTACCTCGGAAAACCTCTAGTTGTGGTCACTCAGACAGCCACTAGAGGTGCTTCCACATCAGTGCTGCTGCACTGAAGTTCAGCGTCTCCATGTTCTGCATGGAGCCACTGAACGCTCCCCCATAGAGATGCATCCATTCAATGTATCTGGATGAGGAGGTGCTGAATGGTGTAATGCATTTGTCACACATGCTCAATAGCCTCCTGGCTGAGATAGTAGGGATTGGTGATCTCAGCCAAGGAGCAGATGCGACGGATCAACGCTGTGCTGGAATAAAGGTGAGTAAACTCACCTTTTACATTGGTTATAGGGGGCACAGAATGTGTTTTGACAGCTATAGTGTGAGATAACAGTTGCTTTAAAGGACCACTATAGTGCCAGGAAAACATACTCGTTTTCCTGGCACTATACTGCCCTGAGGGTGCCCCCACCCTCAGGGTCCCCCTCCTGCCCAGCTCTGAAAGGGGTAAAAACGTACCTTTTTCCAGCGCTGGGAGGGGAGCTCTCCTCCTCCGATCCTCCTTCTCTCCTCCCCGTCGGCTGAATGCACACGCGCGGCAAGAGCTGCGTGCGCATTCAGCCGGTCAATACTTTCCTATGGACACTGGCGGGCTCTCACTGTGAAAATCACAGTGAGAAGCACACAAGCGCCTGTCAATGAGACAGCCGCTAGAGGGAATGGGGAAGGCTTAACCCATTCATAAACATAGCAGTTTCTTTGAAACTGCTATGTTTATACAAAAATGGGTTAACCCTAACTGGACCAGGCACCCAGACCACTTCATTAAGCTGAAGTGGCCTGGGTGCCTAGAGTGGTCCTTTAAGTTATCTGCAGAAATGCAGCATGAAGTGTGAAACACAATGTCTGGCTGTGCTCATTTGGATGTGAAGCTGGGAAATCTGGGATGTAAGTTTATATGGCCACTAACCACTCAAAGTCCGCCTTGAGCTATGTGGATTACACAAAACACAGTATTATTTTCCCCATTAGCCTTGTGGGGAGTTTTATGGTGTTTGGCCTCACCACAGTCTGGTACCTAGCCATCTCTCTGCCCGAGCATTATTACCTGGCCCATCCCATTAACATACACTTCTAATCCATGAGACTGCCACGTGCCATTAGTTCATTATTTTAATGACAGGCAGACACCCAGCTCATTATGTCACGGTTCTCACACACACATTAGATTGCATTGCTCGGGATTTAGACTCCCTTCTCGACGTTTCTGTCTCCCACAATGCTCCTGTCCGTCGTGACGTACAGAGACTCGAGGGCGCCCTCTCGCGACGCCACTGCGGATAGAACACCACCTGCACGTGCCGGCAGCTCTAGCGCGCGCGGGAAGAAAAAAAAAAATAATAAAAAAATCAGACAGCACAGCTCGCGCCCTCCCCCCCTTCCCCTACAGCCCGTTAATGGCAGCCGTCCTAACGGGAGCCCCGTTTGGCTCATGCAAATGAGACAGGGCTGCTTTTTGCCCCTCCCCGCCAGTAAATTATTTTATACTTTATCCCTAGTAGCTGTTGGTTATTTCTTCTACAAAGTAAAGAGAAAAGAAACTAAAATCATATCCTGTTCCTCCCGCCACGTCATAACAGGGGGTGACGCATCGCCGCACCTGGTTGCATAACACGGCTCTTTCGCCATTAAAACATAGTTGGGAAAAAGGGGCGAGGAACCGCAGCTTCCGCTCGTGCACGAAACGAGTGACATCACCACCCGCATATCGCCGCCTTGTTATTGCTCACACTGCGCGGTGTGCGCGTCGCCTCCCTTTCCTCGGGCACGAGTACGTCTAACCGTCTCGCAGCAAGCTGAGCAGCCGTGCGTGTCCGCAGTGAACGTAGCGTCAGGTGGGAGGGGCAGAGAGGGAAAAAGCGCGTGCCACAGGTCCTGTGACGTAGTTGTGGCGCGTGACGGGCAAGCCCGAGAAAGCAGGAGCAGCAGCATCAGCAGCAAGAAAGCGGCGCGCGAGAAAAGGGGGGGAGGGGCGAATTGAAGAAGAAGAACACCCGACGGGTCACCGAGCGGATAGCCGTACACCCAGCGGGCAGTTCGCAGTGCTCCCTGTCAGCCCGCCTCCTGTCACCCTCCCCTGTGGCGTGTGTGGGCGTCTCCGGGTTGTAGCGTGTCCCGGATATTGTACAGGGGGCCCTCAGCCACCTCCTCCTCACCTCCCCTCTCCGCCCAGCTCACCCGAACACCCGCCCGGCACCGGCAGCACTAGACACAGCATCATGGCGCTGAAACGGATTCACAAGGTGAGCGGCGCCGCGCTATGACAGGCCGGGCTCTCAGTCAGGCAGGGACCCCCCCCATACACCGCCAGCACTGTGTGTCCCCCCGGGGGTCCGTCTCCCACACTGAGCCGCTACACCGGGGGGAGGGGGAATCACCGCCCGGCTCGCCTCCCAGGCAGCTCGATCCGCCGGTGACAGGCGGCTGGCGGTGGGTAGGCCCGGGCTGGGTGCGGGCGGCTGGCAGTGTGTGTGGGCTGAGCTGCTCGCCCTGCCCGCTCCCGCAGTGTAAGATGGCGGCCGTGTGTATGCGAGCAGCTCACAGACCGGGCCCAGCCTGCATCCTGTGTGCTCGGCCTGAGTCACCGCTCGGACACACGGAGTGTCAGCCATGGCCGGCCCTCACAGCCTGCCTCCCCTTTGTGTACTGACAGCTTGTCCCTAACATGGCCAATGGCCAGCTCCACTGCCGGGCTGTATCGGATAATGGGCCCGGGGCTAGTAACATGCTCTCTGTCACAGCGACCAGGGTCTGCCTCGACTGATAGCAGGCAAGGCCTGTGCCCTCCATGGAGGGAACTGGCACCTCCCGGCACCCTTTGTGCTGTATAGACTTGTGATCGTAGAATTACTTGCACTATGCATGTCTGAGAGCACCATTACTTAAGAATTTGCTGTATTTATATAATTAGATGGCCACTTTAAACATTGCTAAAAACCTGTTCACCGTGTGTTTGTAAGTGACGACATCTTCTGTAATGCCAATACCACCCATTACCTGAATGTATTGAAAGGAAATACTAGTAGGATCAGTGTATCTGCATATATTGAGTTGAGTCCAATGAATGGTTCAAACAAAGGAGGTAATCTTATAGTGTGTTGGTATTTCAGAGTGAAAAAATACTGATTAATAACATTACTTATGTAGTGTCAAGTTTTCTTTCCCCAAAGTATTTGGAAAAACTAGGTTTTTTGTTTTTGTTTTTTTAACATGGGCTGGGATTAGCTCAGGAGTGTGCCCAGTTATAAAAAAAAAAAAATAATTTTTTTTTTTAATTTACTTTGAAACTGTTCACACCATATGATTTATTTCCAAAACAATGAATTGCAAATGTAAAACCATATTTCAATGTAGATCATACAAAACACCTAACATTGCTGAGGTGCTCTGTGTTAATGGTTTCTCCTATTTTATAAATGTGATGTTTTTCAAAATGAGTTGGTACTTTCATGAATCTCTCTAGTTACACTTTACTCACTGTCAAGACAGGGGATATATATATATATATATATATATATATATATATATATATATATATATATATATACACACACTTCGCAGAGCATGATGACTACTGTGTATGTATGCTGTAGGAACACCATACTTACCTGAGAAGCTTTGGATTGGCCTAGGACAGGGGTAGACAACCTTCAGCACCACAGATGTTGTGGACTACATCTCCCTTTATGCTTTGCAAGCACTGTCTGTAAGCGTGTTATGGGAGATGTAGTACATATTTGGCGTTCCAAAGGTTGCCTACCCCTGGCTTAGGACATCGTTTCTAGTGATGATCTCCCAGGAGTTGTGTTGTAGCAAGAAGTCTTACTGCTGAAGGTAAGGACTTTAAATTTTATAATTCTGGAAGAAGGGCACAAAGTTTAAATTAAAGGAGCACTATAGTGCAGGAATACCAATGTGTATTAATGATACTAGTGTTAAACATTTTATGTTCACAGTCCCCATTCGCTCTTTAAAAAAAAGAAAAAGGTATTAAACTTCCCTTTATTCTATCGGAGGAGGGGCTCATCGACACTGACCCCGCACAACCTCCTTGGCTGAGATCATCAGAATTGACAATCTCACCCAATCCAATATTTTATTTTATTTTCTCCATATTGAAGAAATTAGGAGGCTATTGCACTCGTGCAGCAAAATGCTGCGATAATCGGCATCTCATCATAGAGATGCATTGAATGCATGGTGACTCTTTAAGTCAATGTTACACATTTAGAGGTGTCACTAGGCAGTAATGTAAACACTGCAATTTCTCTGAAAAGTCTGCCAGGCTATACTATACAGCCCAGAACAACTACATTAAGCTGTAGTTCTGGTGACTATAATGCTTTTAAATTAGGAACGCCCCCAAAGTTAAAATTGTTTTTTGTTTGTTTAATGCTAAAGTAAAAAGCTATGACAGCACAGTGTGTGTTTTAACAATAAATACTATTTTTAAGTTCACCAGCATATAGAAAACTGCATAGTTTAGGCTTAGTTATTCTGTGATTACCACTGGTGGTTATGATGGACACTGGTGGTAATATAAAAATCCACAGAACTATTTTGTTTTCCTGGTTGGAGCAAAATCTACTTTTGCTGTTATATGTGGAATATATAGTAAGCTGACCACTTCCTTGATGAACTTTTAATAGGGTATTAGAGGAGGTAAACTTTAAAAGTAACTGTGCAGGAGGTACCTGTTTACTGATTCAAGTTTTCCTGTCTGTTATTACTGTAGTTTTAACTTTGATAATGTAACCTGTATTTTTATACGGTGCTTAAAGGGACACTCCAGGCACCCAGACCACTTCTGCCCATTGGAGTGGTCTGGGTGCCAACTCCCACTAACCTTAACCCTGCAAGTGTAATTATTGCAGATTTTTTTATAAACTGCAATAATTACCTTGCCGGGTTAACTCCATCTCTAGTGGCTGTCTACTAGACAGCCAATAGAGGGCACTTCCTGGTTTCTAGCACACCGTCGCTGGACATCCTCACGCTGTGTGAGTATCTCCAGCGTCGCTCATTTCCCCATAGGAAAGCATTGAAATACATTTACAATGCTTTCCTATGGGGAGTGCTAGTGCGCATGCACGGCATTGCCGCGCATGCACATTAGGTCTTCCCGGCCGGTGGGCGAGATCAGTCTTGCCCATCGGCCGACGCAATGCGGAAGAGGAAGCAGCGACGTGGGACATCGTCCCTGCTTCAGGTAAGTCACTTAAGGGGTTTTTACCCCTTCAGCAACCGGGGATTGGGGGGTGGGAGGGAGAGGGGACCTGCAGTGCCAGGAAAACGGATTGTTTTCCTGGCACTGGAGTTTCCCTTTAACCTTGTAATGTGTTACTTCCTGGAATAAGTACCATCAGTGCCATAAGAATGAAAGGTGTATTTTAGCAATCATGTGCCGTAGAGGACCTTGAAATCAGCTAGTTGCACCGTCAAGGGACAGGTTCGGGTAAGTGAAAACTATCTTCCTCTGCCTCACATAGTGACTGCTCCACTTGTATTCCAGTGACAATCTGCGGTCTCTGCAAATTAAACAACGACCCCAGAAGGTGACAGAGCTGCTTTAATGTCAGCAGTTGATGCCATTAAAGTAACTCATGCTAATGTTGGGCTTCCCAGAGAGGTATGATTGCAAGAATATGACATGGCTGTACACTTATTCACTTAAGTTATTCTACACAAAACCAAAGTTATTTGTCTTAATTGCAGTGTCAGTCACACAGTGGATTATGCTTTAATACACTGTGTGAGCCACTATAGAATTTAAAAACATCTGCCGGTCGAAAAATGTAGATCACATAACTTACATACTGTTTTAGTGCTTTTTTGAATTTTTATTTTTTTTATTTTTAAGCCTCATAAGACTGAAAGTTCTCTCCCTCTAAGGTTATTTTCAGTTTATCTGCATAATTTTCCCATAATGTAGTAAAACGAATAGCGGCTGGTGTCTACTTTGTTTATCCCTTTAAGGTTAAAATAAACATTCACCTGACTCTAGGGAGTGTGTAGGGTTGAAAATGTAAATATCTGCCAAGGTTGCTTATACTTTTATTTTATTTTTTTGCCTGTACATAACACAAAGATCTAGATAAGTCCAGTTAAAGGGGATTATTTCAGAAATACAGATCAGCTATTCATTTTTGTCTCTGAAGATTAACATGTTACACAAAGTACCATAACACTTTAGCACTGCCTACTCCAAGAGTGGCTTTAACTGCAGTGAATTATAAAGTCCCCTAGAGTTGTCAGTGAGCAAACCTGAATTCAATATTTTGGACTATCTATATCCATTATGTCAACGTAATGCATGTAAATTTCAAAGATTCGACTCGATAGTCAGTGACCTTTGTCTTGTGTGCCAGTTATTGGCAAAATGTGGCATTGGACATATCCTGCCATTTCCAATCAGCCATTGGTCGTGATGACTGATGTGCTACAGGTATAGTGGCTCTTGGCAGAGATCTCTTTAGTTGCGTGCCGTAGAGTAAGTTGCATCCCCAGCACACATGACATTGGTAGCCGAGAACTGCATAAATTACATCTGTTGTCAGCGTGCACTGCACACTGGCCAGACATAGAAATCTTCCATTTACAGACAGTGTGCATGCACTCTGAGATTGAAAATTGGTCCAATCTCTGAGCAGTCTGTGACTGGTGCACGTGAGTGAGTGATGTCACGTTGGGGTGTGGACAAGTTGCACTGGGAGGCTCTCCCAATTGATGTATTTTATTTTTTTTCAAATACCAGACAACACAAAAAATGTAACTGACATACAAGCGTCTCATGGCCAGTATCTCTACTCTGTAAGTTTTTAACAATATTAGAATATCAAAACTAAACCAGAATGTAATTAAATACAAGTATATATCTTAACCCACTGCCATATATATCTCTATCACAAGCTGAAATTCTGAAACATTCAGTGCATTAAAAAAAAAAAAAAAAAGTTGTCTCCTCTACCAAATTTAAAAAAGGGGGGCTGAAAACTAAACATTACATGTCTTAAGGATGGTGTTTAATTTATTTAAATTAAGGTAGCAAATTGTGTACCAGTTTTTACGTTGTGCACAAATATGAATAGTCTTTCAGTTCCTATAATTTTACTTTCATCGTAGAGGTGTCTACACACATTTGTGGTATCAATTCCTATTGTAGTCCATGTGATAACCTCAGACTTGAAGCTTTGTCCTCATGGCTTCTTATTTTTGGCTTTATCTGCCTGAAGTTGTTTCACTGTTGAACTCTTGTGAATATGAAAGAGTAGGAAATGGGGATCATTTGGAAGAAACACCATATTTCTCCATTGACAATGGACCTTTCTCTTACATAGTTATAGCTGAAAAGAGACTTGCGTCCATCAAGTTCAGCCTTCCTCACATTTGTTTTTTGCTGTTGATCCAAAAGAAGGCCAAAAAAAAGTTTGAAGCACAATTTTGCAACAAGCTAGGAAAAAAATTCCTTCTTGACCCCAGAATGGCAGTCAGATTTATCCTTGGATCAAGCAGTTATTACCCTACATTGAAAGATTATATACTTGAATATTCTATTTTTGCAAGTATGCATCTAGTTGCTGTTTGAACATATGTATGGACTCTGATAAAACCACTTCTTAAGGCAGAGAATTCCACATCCTTATTGTTCTTACAATAAAAAAAACCTTTCATTTGCCTTAGACGAAATCTTCTTTCTTCCAGTCTAAACGCATGACCTCGTGTCCTATGTAAAGTCTGGTTTGTGAATAGATTTCCACACAGTGGTTTGTATTGGCCCCAAATATATTTGTATAGTGTTATCATATCCCCTCTTAGGTGACATTTTTCGAAATTAAATAGGTTTTAAATTTAACCTTTCTTCATAGCTATGTTCTATTCCTCTTATTAATTTTGTAGCCTGTCTCTGCACTTTTTCTAGTGCCATAATATCCTTCTTTAGAACAGGTACCCAAAATTGCACACCATATTCAATATGTGGTCTTACCAGTGATTTATAAAGAGGCAAAATTAAATTCTCATC
>OW240916.1:112948696-112963315 GCA_933207985.1 Pelobates cultripes
TTTATGGCCATCAGTTTTAGATGCATAAACTTGGCACATCATGGCAGCTTTAGAGGCATAAATTAGGCACATTATGACAATCAGTTTTAGTGGCAAAAAAATTGGCACACCATGGAAATCAGTTTCAGAGGCATAAACTAGGCACATCATGGCAATCTGTTATAGAGGCATAAGATTGGCACACCATGGCAATCAATTTTAGCGGCATAAAATTGGCACATCATGGCAATAAGCTTTAAAGCAGGTGTTGGGAATCTTAGGCACTCCAGAGGTTCTGCACTACATTTCCCATAATGCTCTTACAGCCATAATGCTGGCAAAACATCAAAGGAGATGTAGTCCACAACATCTGGAGGGCTGAAGGTTCCCCACCCCTGCTTGAGAGGCACACAATTGGCACACTAGGGAATCAGCTTTAGATTCATACAATTGGCACACTGTAGCAGTCAATTTTAGATGAATAAAACTAGCACATCATGTCATATTTAGATGCATAAAATTGGCACACCATGGCAACCCTGTTTAGAGGCATACAATTGGCACACCATGGCAATCCGCTTTAGAGTGCTAAAACGCTCACACCATGGCAATCAGCTTTTGAGGCATACAATTGGTACGCCTGATCTGTCTTATGATGGAGCAGTAAAGAAAGAGGAAGTGCCTTAATTATAGGTGCCTATTATACCCTGTACTTGATTCTGATTGGTTCTTTGTTCTTTGCTGCTTGTCATGTGATAAAATTCTGTCTTTGATCTGCTCCTCTTGGCAGCACCAAACTCACAGAACTTAGACAACTAATATAGGCTGCACACAAATGATTCCACTGAATCATCGCCGACATGCTGCACATGCTTGTGAAAACAGGCCCTCTAATGAATTACATTCCTACTGGGCACAAAATGGGCACTGAGCTTATTCATAACTAACTCAAAGTCAAATTCTTCCCCCTAACGGAATGTACATTTATTGTAGACAGACTCCACATCTTTCTCCATAGAATATGCTGGGTCCCCTATTTACCACTGTTAACATCTCAAAGCGTAGAATTTAGCAGAGATAACCGTAATATTATATAGCTTGTAAGAGTTCCTCTTTTTAAAATATATAAATAATTAACAATACAATTTAAATATAGAGATATAAAAACTTAATAATCCATTACAATAATGTATAGTAGAGTTTATAAGAAGGTATATGCTTGCAATATCAATAAAACAGAATAACATACCCTCTTATGCTAGAATGGAGTAACATCTCTGCATCCAAATTCTCTCCTCTGTGTCGCTAATATTAATAAGTACACATATTTATAACCTTTCAATTAGGTCATGTTGGGACCTGCCTTAACAAGGCAATGACTTGGTCATTTCATATGGGAACATCTTATCTATGTTTAGAATAAAACTTATATGACATGGGAAATTCCACTAAGCTATGACAAGATGGTGTCCTGAAGTCTGAACACCATATTCACTGAATATGGGTAAGAGGTCATTTATTAAAGAAACAGTGTATAAAAAACAAAATGTTCCATTTCTAACAACTTGTCAATTTGCAATATATCTTAAAGACAAAGTACACAGTTTAAGAAATACAACATTTCATTCTACAAATTTGTAATATTTGCATGTGCCCATAACAATCCTGCTTACATGCAAACCGCTGGCACCGGTGGTAGGCCATGCTACTGGATGAGAAAAACCAAATGGCTCAGGTGGAGTAAACAAACATTTTCACAGATTACCAAACATTTTCACAGATTATCAATGCTTTCCTATGGAGGTCCTTTTTGTGTGCTATGAACCCGGAAGTTTACGAAAACTGCAATAATTACACTTGCAGGGTTAAGGGTAGTGGGAGTTGGCACCCAGACCACTCCAATGAGCAGAAGTGGTCTGAGTTCCTGGAGTGTCCCTTTAAGTTTTATTGAACTACATTTAGATTGTCCAGCTGTTATTTGTAATCGGTATATGATTCATGGAAATCTTTTTAATATTTTCCAGCTAGCTTGAAAAGTATCAACAATATTGTATCAATATTTTAAATAAAAACATCAAGCTGGATCATCCAACTCTCCTGGTAGCTGAGAGGACACTCTGTCATGCCTCTCAACTGTCCCGATTTTGGCAAGACAGTCCTGATTTTTGGGTCATGTCCACCGTTTGGTCTGTTGTCCTACTTTTGGGGACACCAGGGAACTGTCCCCAACAATCATAGCACAATGAGAGCATTCTAGATTCATGGTTTCTCAACAATACAAACTTTAGTGAATAACCCCATGAGCATTATTTCTTATATAATATTATATTTCTGCTTCAAGTTTATTTTTTTTAAATCTTTCTTTCTACTGGTAATTTCCTAGTATTCTGCAGCTTGCAAGAGTAATTCTTGCACATCACATTGCGCAATGGCATAATGGATTATTGTAAACAAACAGTATTATCTCCACTACACAGGTTACGTATTCTACAGCTGTCCTTGCATTGCTACATTATAGATGTCAAAATCTTGGCTCTAAAGCCAGCTACATCTGTCTTCCGATTACAAAGGTGATTTCCAGTTGCAGAGAAATTATTAATCTTTCCTTTAATCTAGGAATTCTATACAGATCATGATTACCTCTACTGCCATATCAATCAAAGTCTTCCCACAGATAATGTATTTATTTATAAAATATTTTACCAGGAATGATTCATAATGGCCTTGATATTTAATTTTTTTGTATAAGCTTTTCAAATAATATTATATTTTTGGCAACATTAAAATATCAAAAAATACACCCGGTTCCAAATTATTATGCAAATGATATTTTTCTCATTTACCTAAATAATGGATGTAAATAACAGTCAGCATAATTCTCATGTTATCAACTATTAAGAGTACAATTCAAATTTTATTGAACAAACCTCCTAATGATAACAGTATTTTTTTTAAACATAAAAAACTTACAATGCACTGTTCCAAATTATTACGCACAGTAAGTTTCAAAACACTTTATAGGTTGTAAAGAACTGAAAATTGTCATTTGTTGTGTTTGCAGCATATTTACTGAAATCAAAAGCTATTTCAATCAAACTTATAACAACATTTTAACAGGTCACGTTACATTTTAACATAGTACCCCTTATTTGATAGCAGCATCGCAAGTCTTGCATCCATTAAACTTGTGAGTTTTTGGACAGTTTCTGCTTGAATTTGTTTGCAAGATGTCAGAATAGCCTCCCAGAGATGCTGTTGTTTGGATGTAAACTGCCTCCCACCCTCATAGATCTTTTGCTTGAGGATGCTCCAAAGGTTCTCAATAGGATTGTGGTCAGGGGAGGATGGAGGCCACACCATGACTTTCTCTCCTTTTATCCCAGAGCAGCCATTGATGTAGAGGTATTCTTTGCAGCATGAGATGGTGCATTGTCATGCACGAAAATGATTTTATTACGGAAAGCATAGTTCTTCCTTCTGTACCAGGGAAGAAAGTGGTCAGTCAGAAACTCCACATACTTTGCAGAGGTCATCTTTACACATTCGGGGACCCTAAAGGGGCCGACCAGCTCTCTTCCCATGATTCCGGCCCAAAACATGACTCCACCACCGCCTTGCTGATGTCGCAGCCTTGTTGGAACAGGGTGGCCGTCCACCAACCATCCACTACTCCATCCATCTGGACCAGCCAGGGTTGCATGGCACTCATCAGTGAACAGGACTGTTTGAAAATTAGTCTTCATGTATTTTTCTGCCCAATGCAGCCATTTCTGCTTGTGAGCATTGGTTAGTGGTGGCCGAATAGAAGGTTTATGCACAGTTGCAAGTCTCTGGAAGACTCTACATCTTGATGTCCGTGGGACTCCAGAGGCACCAGCAGCTTCAAATATCTGTTTGCTGCTATGTAATGGTATTTTAGCAGCTGCTCTCTTGATCCGATGCATGGATCTGGCAGAAATCTTCCTCAATGTGCCTTTATCTTCACAAACTGGTCTGTGTTTTAAATCAGCCACAAATCTCTTAATAGTGTGATGAGTACGCTTAAGTTTTCGGGAAATATCTAATGTATTCATACCTCGTCCAAGGCATTGAACTATTTCACTCTTTTCGGCAGCAGAGAGAACATTTTTCTTCCCCATATTGCATGAAAATGGTGCTCTGCTTAATAATGTGGAACACCCTCCTTTAGTAGTTTTTCCTTAAATTGGGCTCACCTGGTAATCTAATTATCACAGGTGTCCGAGATTGTTTTCAGTGATCAAAAGAGCCCTGAGACACAATGCCATCCATGAGTTAAACTGAAAAACTAAATATTTAATCTTTGTGACACTTAAATAGAATTTGCATAATAATTTGGAACAGAGTGTATATCAGGTTTTTCAAAATATTAAATCTTTTCAAAATGTATACAAAAATATTAAATAATTTGAAAATCTTATACAAAAATATGGAATAAATACCAATATTAGAAAATAGCTCTACTGGTAAACATTAGGTTGGTATTTCCTTTTGTCTGACATTTGATGCATGCCTACAGGGGACAGATTATAAGGCCATAAAGGTCTTACTAGTGAGCTATGGTCGAACAGATAATCATAAAAATGATTTGAGCCTTTAACTTCCAAATATCAATGCAGCAAATATAACTAGGCCACTCTAATAGACCAATGTAATTGGGGAAAGTGAAAGTATGTTAAATAAGCACTTTATCTTCTGTTTTGCTTGTTTTTTTTCTTTTTTTTTCTTTATATATGTGAGTTGGCATGCAAGGATATTTTGAATAGTTGAACCTGTGAATATCTGCCATATGTTCTACAAACAACTCACTATTTGATTTACTATGGATGTTAAATGCATGTTTTGTAAAGACTTACAACCAGGTGTAATGGACTCACCTCTGCATTATTCCAGTATGAGCGAGCCAAATCAGTAACACTCACCACTAAGACAGAGACGTAGCTTAGAAGTAGGCCTCAGCTATGCTTCCAGTTGAATTCACTCTGAATCCCTAACAATTCTCACTTTAATAATTATAGGATCACTATAGTGTCAGGAAAACAAACCCGTTTTCCTGACACTATAGTGCCCTCGGGGTCCCCTTCCCTTGGTGCTGAAGGGGTTAAAACACCTTCAGCAGCTTACCTTAATCCTGCGCCGGATTCCCTCGGCGCTGGTGATCTCTCCTCCCCTGCCGACGTCAGCTCCCGAGTGGAGCGGAATGCGCATGCGCTCAATGCTTTCCTATGGACATTCTGCATGCGAATTTTGCATCCAGCGTCGCAGATGCACCTCTAGCAACTGTCAGGAAGACAGCCACTAGAGGTTGGATTAACCCTGCAAGGTAAACATAGCCGTTTCTCTGAAATGGCTATGTTTACATGTGTAGGGTTAAAACCTGAGGGACCTGGCACGCAGACCACTTCATTGAGCTGAAGTGGTCTGGGTGATTATAGTGTCCTTTTAATCCTGATAGTGTCATCAGAGCGTTGAAAAAAATATTTTCTTATTTCCTACCAAAGCATTGTTATTAAACTTTACTAATATTTTTTAATCCTTTTTTTAGTAATATAGTTTTAGTATCATAACAACTTTTAGTTGAAAGCTAGATAAAATAAATCGGTGAGGCCACATAATGCCACAGAGATAAGCAAAACGTACAAAGTAATTAGTAGGTATTTCATTAATTTCATGGCCCAATTAAATGCAATAAAACAAAAATTGACTAAAGGAATAGTTAATTGCTTGCCACGCTTTTAATATAAACTGTTAGCTTTCATGGTGGAGTAATTTGTCAAGGGACAAGTAAATACAGAACTAACACAAATGTAATATACTAAGATACAATTTGTCACAGCATGAAGCCTCTGCTCTAGACAGTTTTTAATGGTGTATGCTTGTATTTAGCTCAATGTAGGGGAAATGCAAAATTGCAGAAAATGTATGAAATATGGGATGCAATGCAGCGAGTACGAAGGAAAAACTGCAATTTAAAAATGTAAAGGAGGAGTGCAGTTCTGGCCGGAGACAGAAATGGCCACATAAGACAGGAGCTCCTCCACAACCAAACCATAAACAGCACTTTTTTTTTTTTTTTAATTCTTTATTTTCGTTTTGGTGCATCAAAATCACATTTTCATACAGTCGTGACAGAGATCATTCTGTGAGATATGTGCACCATTTTGGGTCAAGCAATATCAATTTAGGTATAACAGTAACAATTTGAACAATATGTAGAGAAAAGAACAGTGTTATACAGTTGTTTCGTGTTTTTGGGTCATAAACAGCACTTTTAAACAAGAAATTACTTGCCTGCACTAGTGGGGTGGATGGAGATGCAAAGTCCCAAAAACCGCCCAGGCAGCCATCTGACATCAACTCACCAATCACGGACATGTTAACAGTGTTGCGGGCCTCACAGCAGGCCGCATATGCCTACACTCCTTGCCAATGCTTTCTTCGCACAGGGAGGCAGATTCCACGCCACAAAACACTGCACAAATTTTAGCCAAATCGGCCAAATTAAAATTTTTCCTAACACAAGAAACAGACAGGAACACAAGGGAAGTAAAATCAGAGATACAGGCCTAGGGCAATTGTATGGCTGAACTAGAGGAACAACTAGTTGACCCCCGTAGACTTTTTTTGTAATGCAGATGCTGGCTAGCAGCCACATGATTAACTCTTGTGCCACCAAGGTTTTCCGTTTTTTTTTTTTTAACTATTTGCCTGCTAGCTGCTAATGCTGCCAGAAGGCAAATTGTTCCTGCGTTCGGTCCGGCTGACATCCGTTTGGGGTTGAATTTCAAAATCCGGTAATTCTTGAACAATGTCAAGATGTAGCTGCCGGATGGTACACATTCGGACTTTAGTGAAGTATACCATCGATGCCAATACTTGTTTTATGTCACCATTGTATTCTTGCAGAGCACTGCATAATATAATATGTTGTCTTGCTAATTTCAATAATAGCTAATGCTAATCAATATACATATATATTTCATGTTGATGTTGATGATTATACAATTCTGAACAAGAGCGCCACTTTTAGGTATGCAGTGAAATTTATTTCGACATTATGTTCTTGCCTAAAAATTGATACCAGTTCATCTGAGCCCTTGTTTTCCCTTTTTGTGTTTGTAATATGTATAATTAGGCATTAAAATGGCACTTAATTAACCAGGGCTCTCAGTCATTGGCATCCAGGGTTGAATGGATTTATACAGATAATGGGGGAAATATAATTTCTGCATTATCTGTGCAGCAAGTTTAAGAGTGTTTGATCTAAGAGTGCCACGAAGAGAGTTTTTTGTCAAACCACTCCAAAACAGTTTGACACAATAGTATGGGATGGCACCCAGAGACTCTAGCACCATAGCCAGGGGCAGGCTGGGCTGGGTGGCATGGAGGAAATTGCCCCCCAGGCCGCCGTAAATCCAGGGCCGCCCGCATCCACACACAAAAAAAAAATGTTCCCCCCAGTGGCTGAACTACCGCGCCCGGCTGCTCTGTAGACCCCTGATGGCAGGACTGGCTCTCCTTGCAAAACTGCTATTTAGTATATTGCCAATTTGCCAATATACTAAATAGCAATTATATTACCTCACTGATTGGCCAGTAACCTCAGTAAAGGGCAGAGTGGGGTCAGATCGATTATCCCGCTGTATTCATTATTTGTGTGTGCCGCGGAGGCACATCTAGCACACATGCTGGAACTCAATGCCTGCCCCTTACCTCTTCCTGGGCGGAGTTCTGGCAGAGCTGCCTCCATATCCAGCCTGCAGGGCCCCTCCCTCAGTTCCCAGGATGACTTCACAGGGGAGCTCAGAGCAAGCCCAGCAGAGCTAAGGCCCACAAGAAATCCCTGTCCCAGCTTGCAACAGTGGCACACAGGATCAAGGTAAGTGAAATACTCTACCTCACCTCTCCCTGCACACATATGAGGCTGGCTCTTCCTGGCTCTTCTTTCTGTGTGTCTCACCTCCTTTCTGTCTCTCTCTAGTTTTCTAGCTGTCTCAGTCTCTCCTTTCCTCGTGTCACTCTCTGTCTCTCTATAGTTTTCTGGCTGTCTCTGGCTCTCCTCTCCTTGTGTCACTCACTCTCTGTCTCTCTAGTTTTCTAGTTGTCTCAGTCTCTCCTTTCCTCATGTCACTCTCTGTCTCTCTAGTTTTCTAGCTGTCGCAGTCTCTCCTTTCCTTGTGTCACTCTCTGTCTCTGTATAGTTTTTTAGCTGTCGCAGTCTCTCCTTTCCTTGTGTCACTCTCTCTATAGTTTTCTAGCTGTCTCAGTTTCTCCTTTCCTTGTGTCACTCTCTCTATAGTTTTCTAGCTGTCTCAGTTTCTCCTTTCCTTGTGTCACTCTCTGTCTCTGTATAGTTTTTTAGCTGTCTCAGTCTCTCCTTTCCTTGTGTCACTCTCTGTCTCTCTCCCCTTTCTGTCTCTCTATTTCTTTACATGTGTAGCTCTGTCTCCTATTGGCTTTGTCTCTGTCTCTCCTTCTCTGTGTGTCTGTCTTCTCTGGCACTCTCTATCTTCCTCTCTGTTTCTTTGTCTCCCTCTCAAACAGCCACAAATACAATCACACTCAGCCACCCTCACACAATCACACTTATCCAATTACACACATACATTCAACACTCACTCAGAAACAGTACAATCACGCAAAGAAACCACACACACTTCAACCATGTGTATTGCTTAGTGGGGAGTGACGAGGAGCGAGAATATGCACATGGTGGAGTGACAAGAGGGCCCTACTTTAATACTTGCACAGGGGCCCAGAGGTCCCTAGTAACGCCCCTGGCTCCTCGCCATGGGCCCGCGGTACAGGTATTGCGGTTGCACCGGGGCCCACACACTAAGGGGGCCCACTGGGTGGCCCATACTCTTAGGGCCACCCAGTGAGCATGTTTCAGCAGGGGACTGGTCGGGCGCTTTGGCTCTTTAACAGCGCGACCAGGCCCCTATATGGCAGCATGGAAGGAAGTGTAGACCGTGAGTCACTTTCTCCCACAGAAACAATTAGCCGCGCAGAGAGAGTCAGAGCCAGGAAGCTGAGTGAGAGCCAGCAAGCAGAGCCATATCCCAGCTCCCAAGCACCCTAGCCAGCACACTGGACCCCAGGAAAGGTACCAGCAAAGGTAGGAAACTGGCTTTAAAAGTCTAAAGTGTGTGTGTGTGTGTGTGTCAGTATGTCTGTCTGTGTGTGCCACTATGTCTGTGTGTGTCAGTATGCCTGTAACAGTGTGTCTGCGTGTGTGTGTATGTGTGTTTAGGTGAATAAGTATTTGATCCCCTATCAATCAGCAAGATTTCTGGCTCCCAGGTGTCTTTTATACAGGTAACAAGCTGAGATTAGGAGCACTCTCTTAGGGAGTGCTCCTAATCTCAGCTCGTTACCTGTATAAAAGACACCTGTTCACAGAAGCAATCAATCAATCAGATTCCAAACTCTCCACCGTGGCCAAAACCAAAGAGCTGTCCAAGGATGTCAGGGACAAGATTGTAGACCTACACAAGGCTGGAATGGATTACAAGACCATCGTCAAGCAGCATGGTGACAAGGTGACAACAGTTGGTGCAATTATTTACAAATGGTAGAAACACAAAATAACTGTCAGTCTCCCTCGGTCTGGTGTTCCATGCAAGATCTCACCTTGTGGAGTTTCAAGGATCATAAAAACGGTGAGGAATCAGCCCAGAACTACACGGGAGGATCTTGTTAATGATCTCAAGGAAGCTGGGATCATAGTGAGCAAGAAAACAATAGCTAACACACTATGCCATGAAGGACTGAAATCCTGCAGTGCCAGCAAGGTCCCCCTGCTCAAGAAAGCACATGTACAGGCGGGTCTAAAGTTTGAATGATTCAGAGGAGAACTGGGTGAAAGTGTTGTGGTCAAATGAGACTAAAATCAAGCTCTGGGGGTGTTTTTCTGCTAAGGGGACAGGACAACTGCACCACATCAAAGGGACTATAGACGGGGCCATGTACCGTCAAATCTTTGGTAAGAACCTCCTTCCCTCAGCCAGGGAATTGAAAATGGGTCATGGATGGGTATTCCAGCATGAGAATGACCCAAAACACACAGCCAAGGCAACAAAGGGGTGGCTCAAAAAGAAGCACATTAAGATCCTGGAGTGGCCTAGCCAGTCTCCAGACCTTAATCCCATAGAAAATCAGTGGAGGAAGCTGAAGGTTCGAGCTGCCAAACGTCAGCCTTGAAACCTTAATGACTTGGAGAGGATCTGCAAAGAGGAGTGGGACAAAATCCCTCCTGAGATGTGTGCAAACCTGATGGCCAACTACAAGAAATGTCTGACCTCTGTGATTGCCAACAAGGGTTTTGCCACTAAGTACTAAATCGAAGGGGTCAAATACTTATTTCACTCATTGACATGCAAATCAATTTATAACTTTTTTAAAATGCGTTTTTCTGGTTGTTAAAATACACCTACCAGGGGACGGAGCCTAGCTGTCAAGAGGAGCAGACGTGTGTGTCCAGAGCTCCTGCTGTAACAGTGAATAAAGAAGTTTGTACCCTGGCAAACAAGAGATTAAACCCACTGATGGGCGACATAAAGCCCAGAGAGGTCCAAGCGACATACATCAAGATTCCACCAAACAGATTGATCACTGGAGACAGGAGGGACACCACTGCGGCCTATAATACTGGGGTAGGGGAGAAGCAGACGATCTTCCCGCTCACCGGTAACTCACGAGACCACGCACTCTCCTACCCACTCTCATCCCGGTCCTTCCTCGACTGCCTAAACCTGAAACGGGGCCCAACTACACAAGGAGAGCTAATCCAAGATGGCGACCGAAACGTGGCCTGAAGAGACGGCGCACAAGCAATTCGATCCAGCCCTTGACTCGGTAGACTGCATGCTACAGCGAGTGACTGAGCACTTTCGACAACTCTGGATTGCCCTGGAGAATCACCAACCACTACATCCACCCCAGCCTCAAGTTAGACAAAAGAGCATCGGGAGACAGAGTGAACAGAGGTCCCCCTCGGGCCTAACACAATCAGAAACACAATTACTAACACAACCTAACACAATTACTAGCCCACTTGGGCCGAGGGCCAACAAGGGCTTGACCCGAAGACGTCACCCACACGGACGAAGAGATGGCCGCCACAGACGGCGGCAGACCATCATGTTCCCCCGATCCTACCGCCAAGGGAAAGACCCGGCCCACAGAGAAGACCGGGTCCGTGGTTTAAGGATGTCGGCCTTCACACCGGCCTGGGGCTGGAGGGAGGACTTACCTCGCCCCCGACGAACTGCCACCTCTATACCGTGTCCTGTATCGAGCACAGCTGGCTACAAGCAGGGCCCAGAACAAGAGCGCACCTCACATGCGGCCTGCCGCTGGGCCACCTCTGATGTCTCTACTCCCCAACAAAATGTATCTGTTGATGAATCCCTTATGAAATACAAAGGGAGATTAGGGTTCAAACAGTATATCCCCTCAAAGCGGTCTAGGTATGGCATTAAAGTGTACAAACTGTGCGAGAGATCGAAAGTGGCTACACATTTGCCTTTCGTGTATATGAGGGGAAATATGGTCAACTGAACCCTCCTGGCTGTCCTGACTCTCTGGGGACAAGTGGGAAACTTGTTTGGGACCTACTGATCCCCTTGTTCAATAAGGGTTACCACCTTTATGTGGACAATTTTTACAGTAGTGTACACTTGTTTAAAATTCTTTATGGTTTGCAGACACTGGCCTGCGGCACTGTAAGACGAAATGCCAAGGATTTCCCCAGACCTCTCATAAAGGCCAAGTTCTAAAAAGGTGAATGCAAAGCTCTGCGCAAAGCTGAACTGCTTGCACTAAAGTTTAAGGACAGGAAGGATGTTCACATGCTAACAACCATCCATGACGAAAGCATGTCAGACGTCACTGTCCGAGGCAGGGTACAGACAAAACCTGTTTGCGTCAGGGCTTGGGGGGGGTGTTGATTTGGCTGATCAGCTGATGCAGCCATATCTTATCTTAAGAAAGACAAAAGCCTGGTATAAAAAGGTGGCTATCTACCTGTTGCAAGTAGCAACACATAATTCATTTTTACTCTTTAAAAAATGAATTCAGGAAGAACCACCTTTCTCCAAATTCAGCTCAAGCTGATTTCCACAATAATTTATGGAGATAGTCAAGTTCCAACAATGGTGCAAGAGGAGAACAGACATTTTATTTTTAAGATACTGCCAACACCAAAAAAAAGAAATCCCCTGAAACGTTGCCGGGTCTGTTATAAAAAAGGGAAAAGGACAGACACCCCTTTTCACTGTCCTGATTGCCCTACAAAACCTGGACTGTGTATTGGAGCATGTTTCAAGGTCTACCACACAGAAAATACATTTTTATAATACTTGTTCCTGATTTATTCTTTTTGTTTATTTTGAAAGCAGCAAATTTCTGTTAGTCAGTATCCTTCCCCCAAATCTCCAGTTAGATTCTTTTTGCAGGAGTTAGTTTACAGATTGCTGCTAATGGAAGTTTTAGTCTCATTAAGTCTGTTTTTAGTATAAAATTTAAAAATTTGTGTGTTAGTAACTCTGTGTTAGTCAGACTCTGACGCCACTGACACTGCGTCCGATTTTGACCCAGGTCAATTTTCTGACACATCTAGTGACATGTCATCTGTGTGTGAGCCGACTGCAAAAAGAAGCTGTGCTTTCTCTGCTACGCCGAATGTGGAGGAGGAACGGGTTTCTCCACAGTTAGCTGAGCCCCAAATCCCCCCTTTTAGTTCCAACACAGGCATTAATGTCAATGTGGATAACTTCTCCCCTATGCAATATATGGAGCTATTTTTAGAGGATACCATCTGGAAGGAGATTGCTCCCCAGACTCATTTATATGCTACCCAATTTATTGATACCAATCCAGATAGCTATGCAGTCAGGGAGGAGTGTGCTTGGCATCCCACAGATGTCGCTGCCCTTAAAAAATTCTGGGCTCATACAATTCTCATGGGGATTACAAAGAAGCCATCAATTCGCTCTTACTGGAGCACCAACCCAATCTGTTTTAGTCCACTGAACTCCCAAACCATGTCTAGAAAAAGACATGAGCTGCTGCTGAGATACTTACATTTCAATGACAATACCCTCTGTCACCCCAGTGATCACACCCAATATGATAGGCTTCATAAAATACGCCCATTGGTAGACCATCTTCAGCACAAACTTACTGAAGTTTATACTCCCCAACAAAATGCATCCATTGATGAATCGTTAATAAAATATAAAGGGAGATTAGGATTCAAATAATACATCCCCTCAAAGCGCTCTAGGTATGGCGTAAAATTCTACAAACTGTGCGAGAGCAAAAGTGGCTATACATTTGCCTTTCGTGTATATGAGGGGAAAGATGGTCAACTGACTCTCTGGGGACAAGCAGGAAACTTGGGACCTACTGATCCCTTTGTTCAATAAAGGTTACCACCTTTATGTGGACAATTTTTATAGCATTGTCCGTTTGTTTCAAACTCTTTATGGTTTGCAGATCCTGGCCTGTGGCACTGTGAGAAGAAATGCCAAGGATTTCCCCAGACCTTTTATAGAGGCCAAACTAAAAAAAAAAGGTGAATGTAAAGGTCTGCACAAAGCTGAAGTGCTTGCAATAAAATTTAAGCACAAAATTTAAAATTTAACCACCATTCATGACGAAAGCATGTCAGACGTCACTGTCCGAGGCAGAGTACAGACCAAAACCTGTTTGCATCACGGCTTATAACAGGCACATGGGGGTGTTGATTTGGCTGATCAGCTGATGCAGCCATACCTTATCTTAAGAAAGACAAAAGCCTGGTATAAAAAGGTGGCTATCTACCTGATGCAAGTAGCAACACATAATTAATTTTTACTCTTTAAAAAAATTAATCCAGAAAGAACCACCTTTCTCCAATTTCAGTTCAAGCTGATTTCCACAGTAATTTGTGGAGATGGTCAAGTTCCAACAACGGTGCTAGAGGAGTCCAGACATTTTATTTTTAATATACCGCCAACTGCAAAAAAAAGAAATCCCCTGAAACGTTGCCGGGTCTGTTATAAAAAAGGGAAAAGGACAGACACCCCTTTGCACTGTTTTTTTTTCTTTTGAAAGCAGCAAATTTTAGTTAGTTAGTTTCCTTCCCCCAAATCTCCGGTTAGATTCTTTTTGCAGGAGTTAGTTTAGAGAATGCTGCTAAAGGTGCATTTGATACCTGCATATTTGGTTAAAAAAGTTTTATGGCAGTAACATATAACTGGCTGGCCAAAACCAGATGACGTGTGCATAAAAAGCAGAATTAAAAAATTACCACCATGCACGTTCTCTGAAATTTGTTTAGCACAATGGTTGGGGGAAGGATGTGAAAACATCCCATATACAATACCCTGGAATGTCTACTTTGTAAAAATAAACTTTCATGATGTTAACATTAACTGGGGGATGCAAAAATATGCCAAACTGAAGATAGGCCAAGCATACCAATATATCAAGTTGAAAAACTGATATGTACAAGTCTCGATCGTGGCCTTTTAGCCCCCAAACAACCCAGCAAACCTATGCATGGGTGATATCACTGTACTCAGGAGATGTTGCTGAACACATATTGGGGTGTTGTTTGACAGTGATACATAACAG